>VXBJ01005072.1:5915-17812 GCA_013400055.1 Nycticryphes semicollaris
AAAAAACCCAAAACAAAAAACACACCAAACCAAAACCCAAATCCCTGGAGGAGTGTTTCTCCACACGCACCACAAAGCGGAAAACTCTGACTGCCCTGTGGGTTTTCTTTCCCCCAACCCTTCTCCTGGCTACGTGCTCCGAATGACAACGGGCCCCCGGCACCTCTCCCTGGTGGCCCACGGCTTTGCCGGAGCCCGAATCGCTGGAGAGCGTCTTGCTCTTTCCAAGCCTTCATTTTTCAATCCAGCCCAGCCTGAAATATCCCCAGGATGGGTCTGCTGTCCCCAAGGCAGCCGAATCCATCGTCCTTCCCTCTGCCCCGCAGCGGGAGCCGGGCATATCTCCTGGCCCAGCGTCTTGACGGGTGACGGGATGACCCCTGCCAGCCCCCACGACGCTCTGCGGACACGGCAGCTCAGTTCAAACCCATGTGTCAATTCTCTGCAACGCAACAGCGGTTCAGGTCCCAGCCCTGTCAGCCAAGGAGGAAGGTGATGGGTTCCAAAAGGGTGAAAGATCCACCCCTCCCTGCCCGTCGCCGGTGCCTGACAGCACGGGATGTGGACGTGGGGAGAAAACGGGGCTGGAGACTGGAAAGGAGCTGGGAGAGTAAGAAATGGAAAGAGAAACTCCAGGCAGGTGACTCCTCTCTACAACAGTGGGTAAAAGGAAAAACGCAGAAAGAAGAAACCCAGCTCCAGAGAGGGGAAAATAAAGAAAAATAAAAGGGGAAAAAAAGAAAAAGGAAACAAACACACACATTATTAACCTGTGGAACTCACTGCTGCACGATAGCACTGAGACCAAGAGAGCAAAAGGACAATTGTAAGGATTTTAATATCCATGTTTATGGTGGGTAGAGGAAGACTTTACGAGGGGTATGAACTGTTCTGCTTTGGGGCACGAAGTAACAAATTACCGGAAAAACATATTTCTCCTGACAAAACCGTCTGTTCTGTCGGTTTCAGGCCTTTCCCTGAGGCGTCTCATCAGTGCCAAGGACATAACCCCTTGCTGTGACCCCTCTGCTCCACCCACAGCGGGTCAGAGAGCCCTTCTGAGAGTGACAGCAAGGTAAAATGGGATGCAACGAAATCATGGTGGGGAGCAGAAACCCAGAGAAGGAGAAGTAGCCGGTTCCCCGGGGAACCCAGCCAGGTCAGGGGCAAGAGGCACGGGAAGAGACGCAGAAAGAAAGAGCAAAGCCACCTGCGGAGTCCCCAGTGGCCAGTTGGCAAAGCCACCAGCACAGTCCAAGGTAAGGGGAAAAGGACAGGATTTAGAGAGGAAGCCATCACGCCAACAAGATGTTCTTACGCCAGCAGGAGTCTGCAGGAGGAGCAGTCGGACGCTTCCACTATATTTCCGCTCCCAACTTCCTACTTCCCTTCCCACCTCCCGCTCCGTGATGCTCCCAGTTCACCACCAGCAAAGCCCTGGCTACGAGACAGGGATCCTCTGGCTCCCGGGGAGGGAGGGACAGCCCCTGCTCATCAACACCCCCAGAAAATAGGCATGAATCCGCGTCCCTCCTTGCAAACACCAGATGAATGCCACCTCCAGTGTCATGGGGAGAAGCAGAAGCTCCTCCAAGGTCTCTTGGCTCTGCCTGTCCCTCTGGAGCAGGGACAAGGCTGTCCCTCTCTCTCCCTGTGACTCGGGCACATCTTCGTAGGCTCCTTGCCAGCGCTGAGTACCAGCCTGGGACCCTCAGGGCGCTCACCATGGGCAACAACCAGACCCTTCACCTGGTCTAGTGAAAAGTGTCCATGGCTGGGTTGAAACCAGATGATCTTTAAGGTCCCTTCCAACCCAAACCATGCTGCTGTGATTCCCACCCCCTTCAAATCCTTACTCTCTACCACCGCCTTTCCTTCTGGCAGGCGCAGGCCCCTCTCCCAAATCCCAGCCTCGCGAGATGCTCCGTTTGCTGCTCCTGGGACACCTCTGCTCATGGAGACCCACCTCACCCTCCTCGCTCTCTTCACACCCCTTCTTCTCCCAGCTGGATAAGGCTTCAAATCTGTGTGCCCCATACCAGCCACAGAGCAAAGGGACAGCCTGCCAGCGAGCATGGCACCTGCCAGCGTGGGAGGCAGAGGCCATTGCCAACGGGCCAGCGAGCACTTTCCTTCCCCTCGCCACCCCTAGCGACCAGACAGACAGACAGACAGATGGACAGGAGCCCTCATTCTCATTCCTATTGCATTCCATTTTCCAGGAGACCAACTCACAGCTGCTTATGTTAAAATTCACAAAAACACTCAAAGAGCTGAGGGCTTTTTTTTTGCTTCCCTCCCCTGTTTCAGGAGAGGGTTTTTCTTTCTCAGGGTGGGGGGCTAATTCTCTTTCTCCTTTTTGGAAGAGTGGCTGCAGCTTGGTAAGTGAAATTGAACTCAATTATTCCAGGCACAGTCAATGCTCGGGCGAGACACCTCCATCTGCAGCCAGCGCAGGCGTCTCTGAGGGGATCCGACTGTAACAGCCAACTGCTTTAAAATTAGGTACTTCCTTATTCCAAAAACAAGCCAAGGATTGAATTGCACCAACGCAGCGCTTGGGAATGAATTCTCCAGTCACCAGCCAGCCAGACCCATCCTCAGAGTTTAACCTCAGCCTGCAGGGAGAGGCTAGGGAGTCCTCCCCACTCACAAACACACACTTTTCCACTTCCCCACCAGTATGGGCAGAGATTTTTTTTGCCCGGCTGCTGCTCTCGCAGCCGGCAGGGATGAAGGGAAAGGTGCAAGGAGGCTTCCCTCCGGTCCCTCTCCTGCACACACACTTGCAATCCCAGCACCGGGATCATTTGCAGGGTTACAGACATGGCCAGCAGAGCTGGGCTACCAAGGGCTTCTCCTACAGAAGCCTTTCTCTGTGGTTTAATTCCCTTTGTCTCTTCGTGGCCCCAGAAGAAAGGCAGGGAGAGGTCAAGGCACACAGATGCACGCACAGGAAGCCCGCTGGGTGTCCAAGAGCGAGGGGCAAGACAGGCCTGCTCTGTGGGAACAAGAAATATTTTCCACGTACCCACACACAGAGAAATAGAATATGGCCAAAATATTTATCTCACAGAGTTTGTTTTCCCTTCCCTTTTATACCAGGGAAACAGGGACTGACCGGTGGAAATATTCTTGCGAGGGGGAAGGTAAATACCAATACGTTGGGTTCTGGCCTTTCAGCAATCTCTGTGCCACACAACTTAAAAGGTAGAGGGTAAAAACCTACTTCCACTGAAGCTGGTGGCAAAACACTCCTGTTCTCAGAACCAGTAGCTCCAAAGACTCAGTCCCCATCCTGTGTGCTCAGCACCCCTGAGTGAAGGTTGTGGAGCCTGGGGTTCAGGTGCCCCCCTGCCCTTTTGCCCCCACCTCAGCTCTGTCACCGGTCTGAAGTCACCAGGAATAACCTCAGGAAGGACTTCTGCAGGAGGACACAGCAGCTCTAGCCCTCTGGCTTCAGCATGTATTTAATTTCCAACCAGTACAGGACCGGCCCTCAGCACACCCCATCCAGGCACTGTCCCCTTCCGATTTTAGAGCCCCCAGAGCAGAAGGGCTCCTGTCCTTCCTCCCGTCCCTCCTCAGGAAGATACTGCACCGTCTGCTCCATCTCTACGCCTGGCTGCCCCCACTCAGGGCTGCTCTGGCAGTTGGGAGAATGATAACAAATCGGTGCCAAGCGGCTGGAGGGGACGCACCTTCTATTATAATAATGACATGTCACCGGATCCTGCCGGACCGCGAGGATGCATAAAGGGCAGCATCTATTCCCTGCCAGGCCTCTTCTGTCTCACCCTGTGATAAATGACGGTCCGAGAGACTGGTAATGGATTACAGAGCATTTCACCAGATGGGGCCCAGTGTGTAGGGACTGAAAAGAATCCATCGTCCCAGGCCAGCGTCTTGTGGACAGGTGTCCACGTAAAAGCCCCCACCACCCATGCCACAACCCATTTATAATTTTCCTCCCTCCTCCTGATATCCAGCTGCTTCAGAAGAGAAGCCAAAGGCTGAGCGGGTCAGGGTGAGCCACCCTGCTGTCCATCCCAGTACAGGAACCCCTCTGCTGGAAACCCACCGGACGGGCCACGGGGGCTGTCTCTGCTGCAGGGAAACCAGTGAGAGTTTTGGCTCCTGCCATGACAGAAGACAATGCAGGTGCCAACTGGGAGACCAGTGCACAAAGTAAACCCCCTTGGAAGTCAGCCCACCTATGGGTTTAATGAGTTTTTCCCCCCCCACCCCCCAACTCTCCCCTTCCTCCCTGTGCTGCACCCCCTCCTCCCCACACACCGCAGAGGGCTCAGGTCACGGAGCGGCACTGGAAGGCTTGCGTTAATTGCTCTCCAGACTACAGATCGATAGAAGGATTTTAGCCTCCCGCACACTCCATCCTTCACCTTTTCCAAAGGACGGGGCTGGAGGCGGGCGGCGGGAGGAGGAGGGGAGCAAGGCTGCTGAAACCTTGACGAGATGAGGTCATCCAGCAGCCGCCGGATCCCCAGAAGGCAGCTCAGGGAATCGACCCAGCTCTGGCTGCCTCATCGATATTCTTCCCAGTAGGGACAAAAACCAGCTCTCTGCCTCCAAAGCCAGAGCCCTCCCCTTGCTGGAAGACCAGAGGAGCTGCCTCCTGAAACTCAGGGGTCGTTTTCAGCCAGTCACTTCCCTCCTCTCCTCCCTCTGGCTCTTCCCTTCAGCCTCCCATGTTACCTGCCTTGTTTAGGTGATTCCTTTCCAATACCAGCCTCCAGTGTAACAGCACAACATTGCGACCATCCTGGCCAGAAAAGCAGCCCTTGCACAAAAAAAAAGGATTACAGAAATTATCTGGCACCAGGGGAAAGGTGGGTGCAGTTCTGTCTGTCTGTCTGTCTGTCTTCAGGGGGTCTGTGTTCCCCAAGGGCCAAAAATAATACATATTTCATCAACACACATTACCCCGGCACAGCTCACGATCCCTCCAGCATTTGGATCAATACATCCCTCGATATTTCAGCTCCTGAACTGCCAGCTCCCCTATGGACCTGCTGTTCTGCACCCGAGCAAGATGCCCTGTCTTCCCAAGCCCATTTCGGGTGAGACCTTCTGCTGGGGAGCTGCACGGTGCCCAGCACAACAGGGCAACACTCAGTGCTGCTGTCCCGCAAGCAGCCTGTATTAACAGCCACGACGACACACCAAAAAGCCAAAAAAGAGCCCTCAGGAAAAGACCTACAGCCCTGGAACAGGCTCCACAAATCAGAAGTGCCTGGAAACCGGGCAATGAAACACAGCCCTGATCTTTGCCGAGGCCTCAAGACACGACTGTGATATAAATTCGAAGTGATAATAATAAATGGCCTATTACAGTAAGTCGCGCGTTGCTGGGGGAGGGAGGAAACCCATCCACAACCCAGGCCTCCCTGCAGAGCCCCACACAAGCGATGAGCACCACAGAGTCCTGCCTTTCCCTTTTTAATGGCCGGGAGAAAAAGGCTCCTGCGAGGAAGCCTCAGCAGCCCCAAGGCAGCAGGAATATTTATCATGTTGGCCACCTGCCTGTCACAGAAAAATCGCTTCCTCCTTCCTGGTTGGGAGGCAGCTCTAATGAGCGATGGGCAGCCACGTTCACAACCGCGGCGGCTCTTTGCATAGAAAACAGCCAGCCTCAGCTCCCCACGTGCCATGCCCACCCCCCTTTTCTCCCTCCCTCCACATGGCAGGAGGTCCTACCTCCTGCTAATTTGCTCAGCCACGTAATTAGCTGAGGGAGATTTTGGCTCCTGGCTAGGCTAGCGGGGCTGCGACCCTGCTCTGCCAACAGGAGTCCCCTGGGCAGACCAGCTACCGGGGTCTGAAACCCCAGTTTGTACCACCAGGACTCACTGCTCCTGTCTGCATCCAGCTGTGCCTGCCTCTGCTGCGCATTTCCACAGCCTGATGGGGACCAGAGAGCTGGCAAGGACTTCCCTGCCTGCCTGTGCCATCTGACAGGCACCAATCCAGCTGTATCAGCACCTGGGAGGTCGAGAAATACACCACAGGCATGGGAAAGAGCCCACCTCCCTCTGCCCTGGGAAAGGGGCACAGCAGTGGTAGCTCTGACACCCCCAGGGGCTCAGGGCAGGCGAGATGCACAAAAGTCACTGTTAAATAACTCCTTTCAACATCCCATCCCAAAGGTGCTGTCTCACCCGCTACCCTGGAAATGTCCCAGATGTGACATTCAACAAAGAGGAAAACGCTGCAGCCTTAATGCTTCATTTCCAGCCCTGGTGATGCACAGAAGGAGAACCAAGCAAGTGGGAACCAGCCAGCCCCGCTCCAGCCCCACACATCCCCAGTGCCATCCACACCTCTCCCTGGGGAACAGCCTCTGCCCACACAGGACAGGTCCAAGCCGCCCTGGGAACCTCTCCTTCCATCCCTCTGTCCTGCTGTGTCTGGGTGTTTCTCCCCATCCCAGCCCCTCCAATCCCCACTGCCTGGAGATTCCATGAGCACAGCCCAACAGTCTTCACAGCCATTAAGGCCACCCTTCCAGATACTTCTGGGCCTTTACTTCGTAGGGCAGCGCTTTGCAGCCGTTAACAATTTTTGTTGCCTCTTCCCAAGGCCCCCTTTACTGACATCTGTCCTGGGACATACGAAGGCCCAAGCAATTGCAAGATCCATCACTTTGTGATCTCCCTTCTCAAGTGCTTGGGACTCACTTTGTCCTTGCTGACCCTCTTTATGACCCTAGACTTGCTTCATTGCAAATGGGAGCCCTTTATACTATTTAGAAGAAGGTGCCTGGTTCCCTGCAGAGACAAAAGAACTACCACCACAGTGAGGAACACGGGGAAGAGTCCCCCTTTTAGCACCCTGCAAAATGTCACCGCTCCAGCCAGTGACCCAGCGACAGGCCTCCAGGCACTCACCTGCGTGGAAGTAGGGGCTCATCGTGTAAGGGAATCCGAAGGGCAGCGGCTGAGGTGGTGGGATGGAGGCCGGCGGGAGGTACTTCACCTCGTTCTTATTGATGCCCGGGCCAAGCAAATGGCTGGGGGACTCGGCGCTCGAGGAGCTGCAGGGAGCGTTTTGCCCAGCAGAGGTTTCACCCAACTCCTTGGCGCCTTCGCAGACTTTGCCCGTCTCTTTGCACTCCTTAAGCTCGGCGGCCGAGCTGCTGCTCTCAGCCTTCAGGCTCTCCGGCTTCTCGTCGCTCACGTCGGCGTCGCTCTCAGAGTCCTTCATCTCCTCGTCGTTACAGTCTGGTGCCCCGTCCCGCGCTCGGGGCTCCGCCAACTCCTTGGCCTCACTCAGCCCCTGCGGCTCCGCGCGGTGATGTGCCGATTTCCGACTGCCCCGCCGGGGCTGCTCCTTGGGCGGCGTGGAGCTGCTGGGGACGCTGGGGTTGAGGGACAGCAGAGGGGTGTTGTTGTGCCGCAGCACCAGCATGGCGTTCCTCCGGGAGAGCTCTTCCCGCAGCGGGTGGCCCTCAGGGATGTCGTGTACATTGCGCAGGGCTGGGTGGTCCGGGGGCAAGCCGGGATGCAGGCTCAGCGGGTCACCAGCCAGTAGCCTCTGCCTGTGGAGGTTCTCCAGCTCCTTCTGGCGGATGATCTCAGCCGACATCTCTAACCTAAATGGGGAGAAACAAAGAGGGGATGTCGATGGGGGGGCTCTGCGACTCACCTGCTACTCCCCCTCCCCTAACTATGCTCAACCAGAACTTGCAGGATCAAGGTGTCACCTCCACACCCACACGTGGTTTCCACGGGTCCCACTTGGACACCGCTCCGTCTCCCGCACACAGTTCATCCAACCCAGCACCCGGCATTACCCTGCTGCTAGGAAAAGGAAGGAAAAATCCAACCCAAGCCCAGGGAGGCCACCCCTCCACACTCTTTACCTTGCCAGGTTTTGCTTTCGTAGCATCTCCTGCTGCCGTGCAAACATCTCTGCTTGTGCTGGCTGTAGGAACCCATAACCTGGGGACAGGGAGAACAATAATACAGGGTTATTAATCTCAGCCTTGGCTCTTTGCTAACGCAGGGCCGGTTCCCCAGAGGGCAAACTGAGCAGGAAAGGGCAACCTAGAGCTGCCTTTCTGTTCTAGAACCCATCCACCCATTCCCCGGGCAGTGCAGCCTGATGCTGAAACACGGGACCAGGGAGGCTGAGGGGGATGAAAAGACAAGAGCAGCCAAGACGACCTGCTCCTGTCGCTGCAGATCAAGGGTGTAGTAGCACAACAGCAATGGGGAAACACAGAAAATGTGTCTGGGCTGTTTGGCTAAAGGACAGTTTGTCACAACCCACACTTTCCCACCACCCACCTCCCCCGGCCGACCAGCAAAACCCGATCCACACCAATCCACAGGGCAGAACGGGGTGAGATTCCCCCTCAAAATCTCGCCTTGTTCCTACCCCTTGCCCATCTCC
This sequence comes from Nycticryphes semicollaris, assembly GCA_013400055.1. Lineage (NCBI taxonomy): Eukaryota > Metazoa > Chordata > Aves > Charadriiformes > Rostratulidae > Nycticryphes > Nycticryphes semicollaris. The sequence continues at coordinate 14,331 of VXBJ01005072.1, forward strand.
CTGGCTCTGCCTCCCACCCTTTCTCACCACTCACCTGGAGTCTGGCACAGAGCCGACGGCACCCCAAGGAACGGAGGTCTCAAGTGAGGGCCCAGGGCAATATGGGGCGCGTTCTGGGGTGAAAGCAGAGGCGGTGGGTGGGATATCTCCCTGTGGAAACCAGAAAAGAAATTCATGTTGGAAACTTAGAGGCTCCATCCACAGTGCCCCGAAGGCCCAGGCTCAGGAAGACCTTCCTTCCTGCAGATGACCCGAGTTCTGCACCAGCAGCTGTTCTGAAATGGGAAGATTCGTCCACATGCAACAAACCTTTTAAAAGGGAGAAGAAAAACTAATTACAAGCAGAACCAGACAGGTTCCCATATTTCCCACCTTGACATGTTTGGTTCTGTGGCCTTTCAGCCAGGCTGTTCAAAGGGCTGTTGGCTGCCCAGGGCGAGCAAAGGCAAGGCTGAGGATGCTGCATCTGCCCGTCCCCTTGGTGAGCTTGGGCTTCTGTCTCAGCTACCTTACGACTGGAAAAACATTCTGTATTTTGGGATTCAGATCTGGGAAGATCTGAAGGCGTCACTGCCACGCCTTGCAAAAATATCACTGTCCTTGCTGGGTGATCTTTAATTCCAGAGAGAGAGGCCGTAATTGAGGCAGAGAAAGACACAGGAGAGATGGGGAGAGGGATGTGAGCCCTTTCCATGGGGTCAGCGGGAAGGAGCTCGGCTGGAGAAAGGGTAGGTGATGCAGGCCAGAAAAGGTAGAGCAGATAGAAGGTGACAAGTAAGCTGGAAGTGGCAGGTTTGAAGCAAGGCAGGTAGTGCGTGCTTGCTTGGGGTTGGGGGGGAAATAAAGGGAAAAAAAAAAAAGGCAGGAAGGGAGTAAGAGCCAAGGTCTCTTCCATTAGTCAAATCCGCCCTGGGAGCCTGCAAGCAAATCTCTGCTTTCCGGCTGCACGTCTCTTAATTCCTTTTGATGGCCACTTACAACATTATTACCTTCACCGGGGCATCTAGAGGCAAAGCCAAGTGCTGTGCCGTTCATTTCACTTTTACAGTGTCTCCCTATCAAATCTGCTTCAGGAGAGACTGGAGGGAGAGAGAAAGGGAGCAAAGAAGGTGCGTGTGACTTTGCAACAAACAGACCACAGACACAACTGTGGTGCCCCTTCTCAGCCGGGGAGGGGGGGGATGATGTGCAGGTGTGGGATAATGAGAGAACCCCAGCCATCCCCTTCCATCCCCACACAGCTGGGGCTGGATTATCACCATGGCTCACAAAAACCCAGATGAGGACCCTTTGGGGATGAGGTGGGCAAGGAAAGGATTCCTGTCCTTTCCCTACATTCTATGCAAACACCACAGCAAAACCCTGCCACACGCTGATCCACAGCGCACAACAGGGTGAGATTCCCCCTCAAAATGCCTCCTTCTCCCTACCCCTTGCCCATCTGCCCGTCTCTGCCTCCCCCTCCCTTCCCGTCTGTCTCTACTCCCCTTCTCCCCTTCCTCTCTGCCTGGCTCCCGTCTCTCCTTTTTCCCTCCTCCTTCCTCCCCTAGCTCTCCTCTAAACTAATTGCACAGCTCGCTGTGTCTGGAGGAGAGCCACAGATCGATCCGTCGCTGTTGAAATGTTAATGCTAATCGTATAACCGCTCCGCCAGCACCTCGCACTTCAGTGGCAGCTCCAATTAATCTCAGGTAACGCAGCCCGCGACCTTCGGCTCAGAGCCGGGGCAGCAGCCAAGCGATGCTCATGTAATTACACCATGAAGTGTGTAATCACCTGCCCTAATCCCCGAGGCCTCACAATTAGCCAAGGCCTCGGTCGCTGGGCTGCCAAGTGCTTTGCCACCCCGGACAGCCTGCAGATGAATAACGGACAATTAAAGCGGCATGACGGGGGCTAGGAGGTGTCCGTTCGATCGTAATTAGCTGTAATCATGGGGAGACGAGCCTGGCAGACGTGCTGTTCGTTTTATAAGAAGCAATTTAGGAAATCAAGTCGCTTTTAACCATTCCATGGCCAGGCAAGCAGTGGCCGTGCCCTCCCCGCCTTTTATAAATGCGGGAAAGGGGATCCTGTAGGAGAGATAACAATGCAAACACCCCGGGTGCCGGCTGCACACAGAGAGCTCAGAAGGAAATGCTAAAAACAAAGAGAGCTTCTAGATTTTAGCCCAGAAGAGACAATCCGTGTCCAGGAAGGATATAGTTTGGTGGGGAGCGGGACCGGGCACCGGAAAATAGAAGCTTCTCCCTTTGGTGGCAGCTCCATGTTAATCAGAAGCTGTTTTTATGCTTTAACATCACACCACGGGGCCTGAATTTGATCCTTCAGGAATTCACATCTGCACGAGACCCTGCGGTTCATTCCCTCTGTCCGCCCACCAGAGCTGTGCAGCTTCCCTGCCTTTGGGGGCCAGGGATCAGCTCACACTTTGGACTGGCCAGGTAATGGTGGGAAGGGGGAATGAGCTGGGGAAGGGGGAACGAGCTGAGGAAGGGGAAGAATGAGCTGGGGAAGGAGGAGAAGAACTGGGGAAGGAACTGCTGCGGGACTTGATGAGGCTGCCATGCACAAGGCTGAGCACAGCAACCTGGGGTGGCTCGGAAGGGGCTGTAAGAGTCCATCAGGAGCGTCTTTGAGTGTGAGAGGTCAGTCACTGCTTGTGTTACGCACACAACACATGCTGAGGATGAGTCCAAAGGTTTAGAAAATTCAGGGAGACCCATTTACACGTGCTGTCATCACGCCTGCCTGACACAGCACACCAAACAGAGACCCAGAGCTGTTCTCTCGGCAGCACTGGAGCTCTCCACCAAACCCGTGCCTAAGGCAAAGCTGCTGCGTGAGGCCAGATAAACAGGACCTGCCAAGGACACCTGGCACTGTTATACCCACAGAGTTTGTGACCTGAGGTCAGAGAAGGGATGTCACGTATGGCCAAACGTGAAGGAGTCATTGCACCTCTCCTGCCACCTCTCTAATGCTCAGCATCAGTCCCCAGCAGGAGATAACTATCTTCCTTTCCAGCCCATCTGCCTCAGGCTTTGGCGTGGAAACCTGGTGTGGGAGGGAGGGAGGGAGAGAGGGAGAGAGAAAGGGAGGGAGGGAGAAGGACCAGGTCCTGCCCTGGCACAGATCTGGGAAGCCCTTCCAGGCTGCCTGGTACAGCCACAGCCAGTTGCTTCCAACAAGCTTGGAAATGAACTGGCAACCCCAGAGTAAAAAGGCCTTAACAAAGATCTTAACAAAGTACCTACGGTGCTTTTAGACAGACATGGACCAAAACACAAATCCTTACATCTTCTCACAGGTACGTATTGGCCTTCAACCCCCCTCCATTAATTTCCTTCCTCCTCTTCCTTCCACCCTTCAGAGCGAGGGCTGAATTGCAGTCCCAGACTCTTGAGAACGTGAATGTAGCCCTTGGCAGTTACATCTGATAAGCCTTGTCCTTACCTTGCAGAGAGCAATTCTGTGTTACT
>VXBJ01005072.1:22769-70757 GCA_013400055.1 Nycticryphes semicollaris
CAGCCCCGGGCTGCCCCGGGTACTCACCCGGCGGAGCGGGCTCTTAGCGGGATCCGCCTCCGCCGCCAAGGGAGTTTGGCAGCGGAGGAAATTGTGCAACTACGGGAGGGGGTGGATTGCTGTTTAATTGCCTTCCTGTCGGAGGGAGGGAAGGAGGGAGGGAAGGAGGGGAGGGAAGGAAGGAAGGAAGGATGGATGGATGGATGGATGGACGAAAAATGTGGGAGGCAGTAAGGAGAAGGGAGGCTTTCCCGAGCCACCCGCCTGCCCCTAGCACCTGCCCCGGCCTCGCCGTGCCCTGCGGGTAGCAGAGCTGACACGACCCGCTACCGAGAAGGCAGTCCCGGCTTCTCGAAGGCCCACTCTCCCGCCGACAGCTCCGACACCCGCCGGTCCCTCGCCGGGGCAGTGCTCCGCACCGGGGACCGCCGATGGGGCAGCGTCCCATCCTCCCCCAAACCATTCCCACTGTAAAGCTTTCCCTGCCCCAGCATCTCTCTTTGCTGCCAAAAGCAGGGGCTGGGGGACCAGTTCCCTGGGTGGCCCATACCCTCTTGGCTGGGAGGCATCTACCTTCCCCCATTGCCCTGGCTGGGGGGCACCCAGCCCTGAAGGTAGCACACCAAGAGCTGTCTTCCCAACCTCAGCACAACCAAAGCTCCCCAGCCAGCCCCCCAGAGCTCAGGGGTTGCTGGAGCTCTCGACTGGGCAAGGGGTGATGGCTGGCCCCCACAGGTCTGTATCTGCCTAGCACTGGAAAGTAAAGGGCTGGGGCAGAGAGCAGCCGAGGATGGGGGGCACAACACTTCCATCAGACCTTTGGCTGCAGGTCATAAAGAAATGCACCCCTCATTACACACACACTGCTGTGTCACCAGTGCAGAAACCCCTCCATAGGCTTTCCAGGGTGGGTGTCACCGAGGCCAGGGCTGCGTGATGGACAACGAAGGCATGGCCAGATACATGCACCACAAGCACCCATTAACGGGGATCACAGCGTTCTCCAAGGACGAGCAGGGGATGCAGCACAGCATCAGAAGGTTGTTGCTATCTCAGGGAACACCACAGCTGGACAGACAGCCAGAAGAAGGTCTACTGCTATGGACGCCCCTACCAGTTACACCAATAGAGGCTTCTTCCAGAGTGCTACCCTCCCAGGGTTAAGCATCAGGAGTCCCTCAGTTCTGATACCTATCTGAAAACACCTTACACCCAACTTACAACCCGCAACAAAACCTCTGCCACCCTTCATGTGACACCCAGGAAACGCAGATGCGCAGAGATGCGCATGGAGAGGAAACCTCCATCCCCCAGCGCCTGTACTGCGCTGCCAAAGGCAACCAAAACACAGCTGGGGAGAGGAAGATTTATTTATCTTAATGAACACACCCCTGCTCAGGATCAACTCACATACTGAAGAATTCAAAGTGCTCTGCACCCAACAGCCTATTAGTCTTCTCCCCACAACTGATTGATAAAGCCGGGCTAATAAAAGAGCGCTGCGTGCCCCTGGTAACGATACACTTCCCATCTCCTTTACATCTCCTTGCCTTCCTTTACACCACCCTGCTGTTCTCCTTTGGATCTGGAAATCCCAGCCACCCCTATTCCTTTTGTGCCTCAAGATGTGCCCAGCCAAGCCCAAACCCCACCAATCACTTCATCAAATATTTTGGTGATGGTTAAGGCCGAAGCCCGGTGGTGGGACTGCGAGTTCGGGGTGGAAATGCAGACACAGCTGCTGGTTTTGCTGGCAATAAGGTGGATATTGGTACCTGAACGTTTCTAGCCACGTTCACACACACACAATCCCCATCCCCGCGCCCCTGAATGAGGGGACAAACATTAAACCGACGCACGATATTGAACTGCGGAAGCGCGTTAAGGAACGGTGAAACAACAAACCCCCTACCGGATCGCATAAAAAAGCCTAGAGAATTCTCCCGAGCCAGGGAACCGTGCACCTCCAATGTTTATAAATTAATTATCTGAAAAACCCAGGTCACTCCTTATTGCCACAGCGCCCGTAATTTAGCAGCCTGGCACGCCGCCCGGTTCCAGAAGCCGCATCGATCCTGAATGACCGCAACACCCCTCCCCACCCCGGCATGCACACCCTCCTCCTCTCCTCCCTTCCTCCTTCCCTCCTCCCTGNCAGATAAACTGCGCTTTGTACTGGCACTAATAATTTATAGCCCAACCAGAGCCCTGTGGTGTGGAGACAATCCAAAATACACCAACTTTTGTCTTGTCAATGTTACACCAGAGACTCTGTCTGTGCAGGCTCCATTTCTCCCCCCTCCCTGCCCACCCCAAAACCTCAGCCTGACCCCTCCCCTAACACAGGCCGAGGAGACAATTTAATCATAAGGAAAAAAATACCCCAAAATGTCAGGCTTTTAATGTAATGAGCTACTTTGCTCACTAAATTGGGGGGAGACAGGGGGGATACCAGCTGCCCCACGGCACAGGTTCTGCCGGGATGGACGTGTTCCCGTCTCCAGCCGCCATCGGGTGACCCAGTGAAGCGGCCCGTCGTGGCTGTCTGTCACGATACCAGCACACGTAGCACGTCTGGTGCTGAGCCCACACACTCTTGTGTTCAACACACTCTACACAGAGCCACGGGTCATGGCTGAATATCGAGCATCCGCGTGTCTGCACGTGTCACCTTCTTGTATCCACCGTGCACTCTGCTCGCGTTCATCGCACGTGTGGGTGTGCAAACCCCAGCCCCACGGTGGGTGGCTTGGCCCCGTACCCCTGCATGGTTGTGAATGTCTGGGACAGCTGAACACTACATTCAGGACCACGTGCCACGTTCACCGGGGTCTGCCTCTGCACAGGGTTATGCCATGCCTTTGCCGATCAGCAATTCCTTACTCCACAGCGAAAGGAATCGCCTTCTTGCCCCCAGAGAAGCCAATCAAATCAAACAGAGTGGAAAAGAAGACAGCCTCTTCATTAACCTAACAAGGAGCCCTGGGGATTTGCACTCTAGACCAGAGATTTTCCTCCAGCCCTTGTTGGATGCTTCGCCGACGTTGCTGGTGCTCCTTCCCCGGATCACCCAGGCAGGTACGTGTCGTCCCTCCCCGCCGTGGGCAGGAAGCAGCAGAGGAGCTGCAGATTCTTCCCTGTCACTGCTTTTCAGTGATGCTTCAACCCTCCGCTTCCCAGACTGGAACAGCCTCACATTCCATCTCTTTGCCTTCACCCGATCCAGACCCCTGAGTTACCTCCCTCACTCCGTCAGCGGAGGACTCAGGTACAATTTTTACCCCGGACCAAAGCCGGGCCAGCGCCAGGGGAGGTGAAATGTCCCCATGGGTTGGGAACCTTCATCCCTCGGAGGGATGCTTGTGGTTCCTGAGCTCTGCCAAGTGGTTTCCAGGGTGGGGACCTGTAACTGCCTGGTGCCCCCTTTAGGCACAGCACAGGAGGCTGCAGCCGAGCAGGATTTAGCAGCTTCCTCCACAACCCCAGCAAAACCTACCAGCAATCCTTCAATTCCTGCGGGACCCATTAGATCCTGGTACCGCAGGAACCTTATCCCCTCAGGACACCACTTCCAGCCCCAGGACAAGGCAGCAGCATTGGACAATTCTAGCTGTTAATGAGGAGGCTGCTTTGGGAACAGGGTTTGGATTTTCCCCTCTTTGCATTAACGTAACTCTACAAGCACCAGCCTCCTTTTAACGAGCAGCATCTTGAACACAGATATTGGAGAAGAAATACTCCTGGGCTGCTAAAGCCTAGAAACAGCAGTCAAGGCGGGCACAGAGGCACGATCTGCAGCCCCACAACAGGCCTTAAATATAGATGGGCTGGGGGGGTTCCTTTCTTAGCTCAACCTCAGAGGCCCACATCGTCCTGGGAAGGTCTGGGGACTTCCAAATGCTGGAAGCTGTGACCTGCAGGGTCCTTATGGCAGTGTTCTGAGGAAGCCCTCACAAAGTAAGCCCCAACTGGGTATGGAAGAAATCCTCTCCCTTTCAGTGACTCTTTCCCTCACTTTTCAACAGCGGATCTGGTTCCGGCTCCTGAAGAACCAGATCAATCCTCGGTGAAATCATCTTCATCCTACTGATGAGCAGTGAAAACATCACTGCTTTCAGCAGGTGATTCCATGAAGCCTGTCCCAGGGACATTTTCCTGCTATGCTGTCTTCACTGCAACTTAGCTTCATCTGCATATTTTAATTGTCTGTAAAATCGTAACACATCTAAATTCTCATTAAGGAGAAAGGTCTCTAACACCAATTTATGCTATGCCTGTGCGTAGCCACCATTGCACGAGCTTTCTAAACCCAGCACTACTAGTGCTTAACTAAATCCTGCAACATCACCTTGCTGCTTCAGACCTCATCACTAAACAGCAGGAGAACCTGGCACTGCCTACATCTCTGCCCCATGCCAGCAACTCATTCCCCTTTCTCCACACCGCGACCCAAGTAAGACCTACACCACAGATTCTGAATATTCTTCCAAGTCACAGGCGATGGGACATGAGGACATGGCCTCAAGTTGAGTCAGGGGAAGTTCAGATGGGATATTAGGAAAAATTTTTACACTGGAAGGGTTATTAAGCCTTGGACTGGGCTGCCCAGGGAAGGGGTTGAGGCACCATCCCCGGAGGGATTTAAAAGCCGGGTTGACACAGTGCTTAGAGACATGGGTTAGTTGATGGTTTTTTCAGAGTTAGTTGATGGTTGGACTGGATGATCTCAAAGGTCCCTTCCAACCCAGACAATTCTATGATTCTATTCAGATTGGCATGACTTCTTGAAACAAAAGAGACAAAGGAACCCCCTCCCTATCACTGCAAAATACACAGGAGAGATGGTGCAGCTGATCTATTCCAGCAAACAGACAGCTACAGAAGGTAGTACCATTCAGAGATGGCTTAGGGTAGATGCCACCACAGAGAAAGGGTCCGTAGGACACTCTTCAGCACCACCTGTATTGACTACATGATAAACATGGAACAGTGCAGCCCATAAATCCTCCTTGTGTGCACACAGGGGTTAGGGACATCTTATGAGCCTTACACTGAAAGCAAAGCCAGCCCCTTCTCCTCCCATTTGCGTGAGCCCATTTACCTCCATGGCTGGGCACTGCCATGCTGTTGGCCAGCTGGTAGAGACGTTGTTGTTGCTGTTCCTCAAACGTGCCGTGTTCATTCAGCGCCGACATCATGCGTCTGTAGTGCTCCTCCGGGGTCATCTGAGTCACCGAGTCCTCAAGCAGAGGCGTGTGGGAGTTTTCTGAAGGGAAGAAAGATTTGGTCTTTTTTTTCCAGAGAGAAATACAGTGGAAAAATCACATAAGTATAGGGATAGTGCAAAAGAAAGAGAAAGGGGGGGTAAAAGGGATATCAGCACAACTCTGGAGCGTACCCACTGAACTCCATCTACCAACCTGCCTAATGGAGCCCTTTTTTTGCTCCGAGATGTACCACTATATGCAGTCAAGACACCCCTACAACTTTCTAACCCTCCAAAGGCCTACATACAGCGCACTCTTATACAGAAAAGTCTAAAGCTTCAATTGCCAAAGCACCCAAAAAGCTCATAAACAACTGTCCCCTTTCCCCCCAGAGCAACAAGCCTTGCATTATAGTAACGCAGAAATACCAGCAGGGGTATTTGCCATCCCTGGGTGGCAAAGAGAACAAGCAGGATGAAAGAGTCCACTGAGTTCTCACCTTTCCATGTTAAGGAATGTTGAGTTCTTTTTTTGTTAGGTTTTTTTTTTTTTAACCTGATCAGACATGCACCTCTTTCTCCCCCACCTTCTGAACACCCAACAAGGACACAATGATGGAAGAGGCGTCCAAGCACCCGGTGTAGGTGATGATGACAACAGCGAAACAGCCAGTGGTGACAGTCTACCTGCCCAGCTCTGGGAGGTAAGGCAGGAAAGCAGGTTGTTTGTGATCTGTACGTATTGCTGAGCACCCCGAGGCCACTGAAGTGGCACCTGAGGTGCCCACCATGTCTCCATCTTCCCGGAATGGCTGCAGAGCCCAAGAGGGAGGTGTTTTGAGGAAGGCCCTGCCTGCTCCCTGGGCAGTCGGGATCCCAGTCTGACAATCAGGGAGATAAAACCACAGAGGCTTTGTGTTTACTGTAAGCAGAACTCAAGAGTAATTACTGTTCTCTCCGCCTTGGCAGTGGCTGCACTAACACTATTTTATCTTGGTTCTTCCCCACAGGCAGAACCTTTTCATTACTGGGAGAGGAACTCCCAGTAACAATCTGAGCAGGCAGAAGGGGAGGGAGGGAGAGGGAAGGGCTCCCCCCCCACCCCCCTCATCTTGCAGTCACCAGACCACCGCTGCATTCGGTGAATGACAAGCCCACCCTACCGTGTGCCCCAGATTCCTGCTCCTCCGTGTCCACCTCGTTTGGCAGACAGAGTCCCTCAGGGCTCATGGCAGGTGACTCTGCTGCTAGACTGCCTCCAAATTCTTCGAGGTGGTGGGCTCTGAGCACAGGCACAGCATCAGGGCTCTGACCAAAACACGTGCCACCTTGCTGGGAAAAGAGCTGTGGATCTCTCTCAGGTGAGAAAAAGGCCCTCCTGCTTGCTGTTAGACAAGGTGAGTGGCAAACAAACACAGCCCAAGAGACAGAGTAAAACGTGGCCCCACCACAGTGGCTCAGGGACTGGTTCGCTTCTGCTGTGGCCAGAACAAGAGGCCATTAGTGGCAAGTGCTGTCCGTCACCAAACTCACCACCCAACCACGCACACAGGGGCTCAGATTTTGGGGACTGCATCCACATGCAATGAAATCACCTCCCCAAAACACAGAAATATGCTAATAGTAACAAAAAAGAGCCTGAGCTGCACGAAGTTTCAGTAAAAAACGGGTTGCATCACCAGCTCCCAAGACACGACCCTCTTCCTCTGCCAAAGGGAAATGACTTCAGACCCCTCCAGCTCGGGTCAGGCACCCACCTCAGCAAGGATTCTCAATCTGCGGAGCAATTTGTGGCTGTATCTGCAACCACGGATCTCTTCTCCAGCGACACGTATCTGCATCTCGGGGACCACAGGTTTCCTGTGCAGATGGCAGGTTCACGACCCACTTCAAGCCAGTGAGGAGCCGGGGCCCCACCCTGAATGTCCCCATTGCACCTCAAAACCAGTCCCGAAGGAGGGCGGCTGCAGAAGGCAATGGCTGCTCCCACTGCCGGTACCCAAACCTGCTAGACACGGGTGGAAGGAGCAAGGCGGATGGGGGCAGAATTCCATTCCACATCCCCTTCCCATCAGCTGGGACCACATTCCCACATCCTTCTCCCCTTCTCTCGCTACCTCCCCCGGGAACGCAGAAGCGCACCCACTGTTGCAACTCCCTTCTGATGCTCTTAACCAAAGGGCGAAGGAGAAAAGCCACACGCCACAGACCTGATTTAGAAAAACACCCATTTTTGTTCTTTTTTTTTTTTCCCCCCCACAGCTGTGTCATTAGAGAAAAAAGGGAGGGGGGAGGGGATTTAATAACACTTAATTACCATAAACTCTATCCGATCAGCCGCAGAGCAGATTTCAGGTGCAAAGACGGGGGGGGAGGGAGGGAGGTGAGGGGAGCCTAAGAGGAAGGAGGAGTCCAGGGAAAGGCTGGATTTTCACAGTTAGAACTTGGAAGATTTCACATGACTCAGCCAGCGCTAATTCCAGCTCTGCTGAAGCTTTGCTGTCTGCTTTTGTCATTACCAGGGGGTAATGCGGGAGACTGATCTCGCCAAATCTCCTCCAGCTGCCAGGTGTGAAATGGACTCTGGCACGGTCACCAGGGAGGCACAGCCAAGGGAGGCATCTGTTGGGCCATCACGCTCTCCAGCCCTACTTCCCCAAGCCGAGGGCAGCCCACCTTTCCACCCACCACCAACACTGCAGGGACCCAGTGGCAGCAGCCACGGGGAATTCAGGCTCTCGGAGGACACAGGTTTTCTGCTCAGCCTGAAGGACGGGGCATTGCCGCACACGCTTATCACCAAGATTTTGGAAGGCTCATCCTCCCCCCAGGGTGATCCCAAAAAAGCACCCAGCCTGTTCATGTCCTCTCCTGCTACAACAAAGCCATGATGGGCCGAGGTTCCCTTTACTGACCCACTGTAAAAGCTCAAGGAACCTGCTGCAACAACATCTCACCCCAGGTTCAAAGCCAGGTCTTGGCCAGTAGCGTGAAGGTCTTTGCTGCCTGAGCTGTCTTTGGCCGGGGCAGAGAGGGCCCGTGCCCACTCCCACCACGTTCAGCAGTGGGGCATTTTGAAGGGGCAGAGAAGTTGTTAGGGAGAACGGGGGCAACACGTCGTTTCTTCATTTAAGCTAACTGGAGAGCTGCCAAAGCAACCAACAGATGGATATCCACCCCCTCCCCAAAACTAAAACCACAGGAAGAACAAATGGAGAGAGGCTGGATCTGAAGGGCTCAGCCATGATCCAGTTCCAGTTCTGGTCTGCTTCATTAACCAAAGACGCAGTAAGATTCTGTTTTGTTTTAAATGATCAACAATAGCAAAGAACAGAGAATGGCAGAAGGAGCAGCATATGAGGTCATCAGCCACCCCAGGAGGTGAGTGAAATATTGTTCCCTACGTGTGTTTTCCAGCACTTAGTCCAGCCTAGTTTCAAACCTTCCCAAATCATGAGGCTTCGATTTATTTTTCAGCACTTCAAAAGGGAACCAAAACACCCTTACTGATTTTTTTTCTTCTTTTTCCCTCCTTCTGCAATCGTTCAGTTCTATTTCACATCCCCAGGTATGGGAGAAGCACATCTCCAGACACAGCCGTTTGCCGCAGGAGTGAGGGTTTTACTTGGGGAATTGTCTCCCGGGGAGAAAGCTTCCTCCGTGACCTGCCAGCGCAGCCTTCGCTCCGAGCCTCTGATATGCTCACATTTCCATATTAGACGCGAGAACGTTCTGCTCTGTTTGACAGCAGCGCTGGCGCGGCCCCGCTTCCACCGAGATAGGGCTCCCTTTTGATCTCTGGTGCACACACTGCGAGCACCGGGGAGGGGGAAGGGAAGGTTACTGCTTCCCCGCTGGAAGGGTTTCCAGCCCTACAGGTGTTTTTTTGCTCACTCCGGGAGGAGCAGTGATTTACTTGGCTGCCTCTGTTCTCCTTGCCTTGTCAGGCGCAGCCACGGCGGCACGGGATGCGCCACGGGCGCAGGGTCACTTCTCCTCTTCAAAAGGCTGCTCCTCCGGAGACAATGCAGCGAGGGCTGCACCCAAGGCCATGGAGAGGGGGACAGTCCCCACCTGGAGCCACACACCACCACGGCAGAGGGCAAAAGGTGGAGGACCAGCACCCACACGAGGCAGGCCACTGGGAGGGTGAAAAAGGATGGGTGCATCCAGGGAGATGCTGCCCACCTGGCTGCTACTGGAGGAGAGCGTAGGGCCACAGGGTCTGCAAAGCTCCAGCTGGTGGTCCTTGTCTCCTCTCCTTCCCACCCACAACTCACAACCTGCACTCACAGCACCTGGGTCCCAGCCACGCTTGGGGATCTAGCACAATCTCACACTTTACAGCACTGCTCTACAGCAGAAGTTCCCAAATTCCAGGGAAGTGGCCACCAGGGTCCCTCCTGTTTGAAAACGGCTCGTCTCGCAACACAGATCCTTCTGTTTCCAACCAGCTCCTAAGCACAGAGCTGGGAACACAGGGATGGTTTCCCTCCTGGCCCTCCATGGTACCCACACCACCGGAATGCTGCCTGGCTGCCAGCAGGATGGAAAGTCTCTTGGGAGTTCTCAGCTGCAAGGTGCTCTCTCTGGGGTTTAAGACACAGCAACACTGGCTAAAGCCCTTCCTTTGACCCTCTTTCAGGCCCCAAAACCACAAAAGTCTCTGCCCCTGCTCAGCCCCTCACTATTCTGCTGGATTCTGGCATCAGCACAGCCTGGGCTTAAACTGCCTGTCACAGTGCTGGAGAGAACAGGGGTTCCCCCATGATCTAATAGGATAAAAACCAGGTAACAAGGGAGGCCCTAAAAGGCCCAGCTCAGAAATTTCCATTCCACCTCACGCTCTTACAAAGGGCAGGAACAGCTTTCTGAGAGAAAAAGTGGATGTAGAAAACCTAAGTTTGCTTTTTACTCAGGGCTTCCTAGGAACGCCTCCCTTAAAGAGTGTGAGGAATCCCTGAGTTCTTCAGAGTTAAGGAGCAGGATTTAGATGCCAAGCACACACTGCAAACTCCAAGGGCTGCTCATCTGGCTCACGCCGCACTCGCCCCACTCACGAAAGGTGGTGGGAAGGCCAGAGGGATGAAACGGAATGGGATCCTCTGATCCTGCTGCTCCCGGGGCAAAACCATCCGTTTGTGCAAGTTCAGCCACTTTATTCGGGTAAATCCCAACTCAACAGTTCGGTTTCAGACGCCTTGGTTAAAGTTTAGCCCGTTCTCAGCCATAGGTTGATGTTACCTGGATTCACTTCTTAAGCATGCACTCTCATGGAATTACAACCGATAGAAACTCAGCAGACACAGTGAGGACAACAGCAGGAGTGGGTTTCAGGAGTCTCACGCCCCTGTATAACAAATGCATCTCTGAACCTACAGTTCCATCCTGATGGAACTCACCTGCACACCTACAGGAAACATTTCAGTGATAACAGGCATCGGGAAGATGAAAAAAAATCAAGGAAAACAGCCAAAGAGAAGTAGTATCTAGGGTATATAGGATATATATACCCTATATATATACATATGGTATACAGGGTTCCTCCTTACACCTTTCAGAAAAGCCCCGTAAAAAGCTAAGGTGCTCCTACTTGTATTAAGGAGTTAACAGGCAGGAAAGGGTTACATGAAAGAAAAGATTTAGTACATTCTTAGGTAGTATTAGTAATATTATATTAAGTGAGACTAGCATTCAACATCCTCTCAGAGTATGCTGCCTTTCAGATCATAATTTGGTGACAAGGAGTCAAGAAGAGACAATACAGAGGAATGTTATGGGAAATCAGGATGCAGTACAGATCCCTACAATATATCTTTATATAGCGTGATATAAGGGACACAGTTTAAGGTGGCTTCAGGACAAACTGCTGCAAAAAGTCCTCTTCAAGATTCTTCAAGATTGGTCATATATTATATACACCTTGAAAAGTCTCAGCTGCTGGACCTCAGCCCCATGAAACAGGATCTAGCTTCAGCCAGTCAGTCTGCTTTTATTTTTAATTTATTTTTTTTTAGAGGCCAAAGAGTGCAGGTTAAGCACAGATCGGGATGGGCGTTACTGACAGCTAATTGGGTTGAACTTAACAACAAAGCCTTTAAGTGAACGGCCTGCAAAACCTCATTTACACAACCTGGAGACAAACTCATTAGCTGCAGGCTCCATTACCCACTGCACTCTGCCAGTTGTAAAGAAAGTTTAAAAATCATGTTTAGAGGAAGGAACCGTTAGAGAAATCAGGAGATTATAAAAAAAAAACAACCTAAAATGAGAAGATGAGAAGCCTTCTACAGATTCCATCTCTATAGGAACAGTGCCATAAATGCATAAGAAAGAACTAGACAGCCCTATTCTCCCTGCTAGGCTTCTTTTTTTCCCTTTAAAGGAACAGATGCCAGCACGATAAGCCTATGTGTATCTTTTATACTGAACATATAATCAAGACATTCTGCCTGAAAAGAAGAAACAGCCCGAAAATCCACCTCCAAAGCTGCAGCTTGCTTTTTTAATCATAAAACAATTATTCTAATTAAGCGGCAATCCCTTTCTCGCACTGCAAGCTTCCCTGCGATGAGATAAAGAAAGCACAGTGCCCTGGTAGCCTCCTGTGCCGGATACTCACAGCTCCCACCCCACAGCCTCCTGCAACCCTCCCTCCTTAATTTCAATTAAGTTCCACTCTTAAGAAAGGAGAAGAAAAGGGAAGGGGATGGGGGAGGGAGAAGCAGCACTTACCCTTTGGGGACTCACTTCTGGCTTTCTTGCTTTCTAAAGGACACTCACTGCTGCTGTTGGGAGAACATACTCTTCTCTTGCCTAAAATTTCATCTAGAAAAGAGATGAGAAACCTGAGCATCAGATAAGGTGGTACTTTCCTCTTTGCAGAAGCAACCAGAGAGACTTTGGTATTTTGCTCCTCTCTCTCTCACACACACACATATATTACAAGCAGGAGAAAAAAAGAAAAAAAAAGAAAGTAAGAAAAATCATCATCTTGAGAGCCTTGATCTGCTTTCCTAATCACGCAGTCCAAAAGCACATAATGACTATTCACACACTGATCAATGCAACGTTTTAAAGCTATAAATCCCGAATCCAGTTCATTTCCTTACTGAGTTTCATCATTTGTTCTGTTGCCTTTTGTCCCCCTGGTGTTTCCACTCCTTTCATGCCCTGATGCAGAGCAACTGGGGGAGAGAAAGGGGAGGAAAAAAACAACACACACACACACACACACAAAAAAAAGCACAACAGATCTCTGAATCTTCCTACCACGGTATCTCTCTCTCTCTCTCTCTCTCTCTCTCTCTCTCTCAATCTCTCTCCCCCCCCTTCTCCCCCCTCCTCCTTCAAAACCTCAAGGTCCTTAGCAATCTTCCCCCTCTAGATTGTACGGAAACACTCAAGCCTTTTGCATTACTGCAGCCCTACAAACCAACACAAAATATCTAATATACAATTACAGCGTCCCCAAACAGATTTAAAATCAATATCCTCCCATAATAACGCTGGGGAAACTGAAAGCATGATGTTGCATATGGGCAGGAAGGAAGAGACTGTTTGTCACTGCAAGCATCAAATTCTCATCTATCACGGGCTTGTTAAAGATGCAGCGTCTTAAAATAATAAATAAATAAATAAATAAATAAATAAATAAAAACACCCCAAAAAAATCTCACAAACAAGCATCCTATTTGAGCCAGTGCACGTTGCATCAACACACACGCCAAACTGCTGCAATTTGCCCCAAAAGTGCGTGTCGGTTAAGAAAGGTTACAAAACCTCCTGGGTGCTAATTTATAAAAACGACGTCTTTCTTTACGTTCCGGGGGACATTTTAAACCAAGCAACTGTCCCTCGCGCTCCGAATCGCTCCCCGTTACTTCGAATGCAGCTAAAGGAGCCCAGGTTCCTGCCTTGGCACCGGATTTATCAAGAGATGCAGAGCAGAGATGCGCGGCTGGCAGAGGCTGCGCGGTGCCGGGGGCAGAGCCTGCCAGGCACTGCCTTCATCCAACCAGCCATTCTGGGACTCTGCAAAGTTACAACTGGCATTTCAAGGATTTTTCAAAGAGCACGAGCTGCCTCCTGTCCCATCTTATCTCGCCGTGACCCTGTCACCCAACCTGGTAACGCGACCGGCGCTCGGAGGTGACCGCGGAGGCTCGCGACCGGCCAGGACCGAAAGCAAAGTAAATACAACAAAACCAGCAGCAACTGGGAAGGAAGTGGGAAAGCAGAGAGCCAGGCAACGGCAGCGCTTTACTTTCCTCAGCACTTCCCATCCCGGGTGTTGAGTCGGCTCTTCCATACCATTTGAACTTTATCAACCCTCCTGCCTCAGTTTACCCTTGAGAGAACTTCTCCAAAGCCACAGAGAGTCCCAGCTCGCCCAGCCAGCACCAGCGCTAGGAAGTACCTGGCCACACAGCACACACAGAGTCACAAGCTCCCTCCCCACGGAACTCTTCATTCCTCATGTTGATTTTCCTGGAAATGTTAAGTCTGATGCTGCAAACCCTCAGCGCCGGAGGCCAAGATCATATATCCTCCTCAGAAGTGTTCTCATCCGGGATTTGTGGCTTTGAAACAACAAAGTCCCGTTGCTCCCCTCGCCCCTCCCAGCCTGGGCAGGAGGCAGCAAAACCCAACAGGGGCTTGTTCTCGTGTACTTCAGGCAGAAGAGACTCCATGGAAGAAGCGGTGACAGAAGCCCCAGTTACATGTGACAGCAGTTAGAATATGAGCAGCAAAGATTCCTTGATTTCACAGCTCTGCCAAGGCACCTCATTACCCTCCCGTCACTCCCACCCCCCGGCGCCCATCTGCCAGCAGACGCCGGCTCTGCCTCGCTCTGTGCCCTGCTGTTCCCAGACACGTCACCAGGACAGGCTGCGAGTCCCAGATCTCCTTCCCAACCGGTTCAACTTCCACAGGGGAAGACCCAAGATCGTGCAGGAACTGTGAAGCGGCACCAATTCCATCAGACCCATGCCCCGTTGTTCCTCAAAACGGCCACTTCTCACCACGCACCAAACTGAGCTGGCAGCTGCCATCGCTGCCATGCCACGGGGACAGGGTCCCAAATGTCCTTCAGTTCAGGTTTGAACTCGTCCCCTCCAGAGAGACCCCACATGAGTGCGTTAATCTCCAGGAGGATCTGCAAGCATTTTCCTTCCAGCATCTCAGGTTCACACTCCACCAAAGCAGCAGATCCCACACATCGAGCCTGTATTTGGGTTGCCCCCCAGGTCTTTTTATCGCAGTCAATGAGATCACAGAATGAAAATTTTCCACTTTCCCCCCTAACACACACACACACACACACACACACACACACTCTCTGTTTAAGGCAAAGTCCTGGGATGTGTCAGAGGCTGCCTCTGCCCCCAGAAGCGTAGGGACTAAATCAACAAGATATACAGTAAGCAAGGAAAAGGAGTCATTTTCAGCAGTAGCCAGTACGGAGGCACAAAGATCTAACAATCCATCCCAAATTTACTGAGTCAGGAGAGCATAAGAGTGAATACCATTATTTTGAATTCCAGTCCAATGCTACACAAAGTCATACCCCCCTCTCAGCTCTCTCGGCTTCAAAGCAGGGAAGAGGCAGGTCACGTTTTCATTAGTTACCAGTAAACTCACGGATCCCAGGGTACAACCTCAATGGCAAAGTGTTTGAGCTAAAGCTCCGATCCTTTCCTCTCTGCAACTCAGACCGTATCCGCAGCTTTGGAATACCACTTCCACCCAGTAAACACGCACCCTTTTACTCTAAATTCATCCCTTCAAGTCCCTGTGACGTTCATCCAACCGTCCTTTGAGCTCCCACACAGAGAACCTGGACATTGGTTGAAGGCACTGGGACGGGAGCACCCACGGTCCAGCTCCCCCTGACTTTGCAGCAGCAGCAAAACCAAATCTGTTTTGCAAATGAGCTGGCGGAGCAGCTTCTGGATGTCTCACCACCCTCACAGAGACAGGTTGTGCATTTAGAGTGCGTCGCTGCTCGCTGGCCAGAAAGCCAAAAGAGAGCTCTTTGCTCAGCCCATGCACCCAAAAAAGGCACCACTCCACCTTAGAGAGAGGATGAGGAGGGATAGTTGGAGGGGGGGAAGTGGTTATTTTTTCCTTCCCCCTCCCACCTCCCGCCAAATCACTGCTTTTGCCTCCTCTCTCCTGCCTTCTGCAAAGCACTTCACTTGAAAGGCAGCCAAATCAGGGCAGTTTTTTAATATTAAAGCTGAAAATGAAAGACATTATCAGTAGAACTGTAATGTTATGAAGCCAGGCCAGGCAATAACACCAGTCAGGGGTGGGAGAGGAAGCCCCAGGCATACTGATCACCACCAACACGACACAGCCTCGACCACCCCCCCAACTCTCCCATGCACGTCCCCACATCCTGCATTAGAACCATAGAATCATAGAATGAGTTGGAAGGGACCTTAGAAAGCATCCAGTGCCACCCCCTGCCCTGGGCAGGGACACATCCCGCCAGACCAGGTTGCTCCAAGCCCCCTCCAAACTGGCCTTGAACCCCTCCCAGGGATGGGGCAGTCACAGCTTCTCTGACCAACCTGGGTCAGGGTCTCACCACCCTCACAGCAATTAATTTCTTTCTAGGATCTAATCTAAATCTCCATTACCTTTGAGACTCCCGCTAGCCCATTAAGGCAGTACAGAAAGCCATCCAGAGAGGTTTTGGGGAACGAAGACAAACACTTTCCCCCCAAGGACTAGAAATCAAAGTGGGTTTCTGCCCACCCCCACCTCTTTCATAGGAAGAGAAAGCCCAGCACTCACCTGCAGGGAATGAAGAGAGACAGGCCAGGAAAGGAGGTCAGCTGGAAGAGGACAACACTTCTGTCCCCGTACAGAAGTATCACCCGATGGCCTTGCAACCATAAAGAGAAACCATAGAACGAGCTTGTGTAGAACCAGGGCAACGTGGGTTTTATCTCATCACCGCCCTCTCGGGATTTGAGACACACTGATTAGAGGCCATGGGTGGAAATGTCACCTGGAAGTAACAGTGCTTTGTTCTCCTGCGCTGCCTCTAATCCTCAGCCTCCCAGCACTCAGCAGAGCTGGGCGACTTAACCGTCATGTTCACCAACACGTCTAAGAATCCCAAGCCTCATTATCAGCTTTGAGAAGAGGACTTGGGAGCCTAAGTCAGCTGGGAAGATTAGAAAACCTATCTCTAGGTTTCTCCAAAGAGAAGGACTTTATCTCCGCTCCTTAACGGGCGAATCTGCAGCAGAGAAGATGCACCAAGGACAGACATTGCGTCAACGGCAGGGTGAGACCTGAGCCCACGTCTCAATGACTGAGCCCAGGGCATCACCTGGAGAAGGAAAAGTGAACAAAGAGGAGGTGGTCACAAAATATTTGCCCTCACGGTGTGGTTAAATGGGTGGACTCCAGCGTGAGTCCCAGTTACGGCCGAGGAACTGCACCAAGTTCCTCTGCACTGTGTTAACGCTACAGACACAACGGGAAGAGATCGAGACCTATCTCACGCTCCCTATCCATATCGTTGGGTTTGCTCTGAAAGCTTCTTGGACCCAGAAATCCTGAGTAAACAGAGAACTGAGCCAACTAACATGGGAAACCACTCAGGCTCAGATAGCCAACATCTAGTGAGAAGAGAGTCCCTTTTTTTCACCTCTTTTCACATTATTTTAAAGAGGAGGAAAACATCCTCCCTTGCTCTTAACTCCCCCATCAAACTTAAACCCTGGAGATGACAATTCCCACTGACCAGTCTGAAATGCTTTGGCAGCACCTCGGGTTATTCAGCTCTCCCTTTCCCTTGGCTCAAACAGGATCCCACCAGAGGAGCCGCTCTCCTCCAATAGCTCTGGTGTTCTGTCCCCGTGCCGAATGTGACAGGTTTGCAGGGACCCCGGAGACTTATTTCCCCGGGGATGGGGCTTGTGCCTTTGTAAGAAGCAGCAGCAGCAGCACCAGCTTGGCGGGTCCCAGCAGGCCCAGAGCTGCTCTCAACAAAGGCCGGCGGCCGAGGGGCCAGTAGCCTCCGCGCCACAGCGTGGAATCTGGCTGCACATCGGCCCCGTCCCTTGCCAGCAGGAATCAATGGAACAAAAGGAGAGCAAAGCACAAGGTCATGGGAATAACAGCCCATAATTTAACTGAGGGCAAGGAGAATGGAAAGGAAAAAAAAATCATATGGGGGAAGGGAAGGAGTGGGCTTCTGGAGTTGGGATCCTAGAACAATACAAGTGCATGGCAGCTCACGGGGCTGGGTTAGTTCTAGTGAGGGAGGGGAAATATTGCTCTGTGTCAGCAAAGGGGGTGTCAAACCAGCTGCAAAATAAAGGTAGCATCCTCCTCCCAGCAGGTCATCTCTCAACGCTGTTTGGGACAAGACAGGCAGCGGGCTTCAAACCTTACCTATTGCACTGGGCTATCCTGTTGTTCCTTTACGTCTCCACATCTATATCTATTTGTTGGTTGTCATTTAGATTTGGATTGCAAGCTCTCCAGGGCAGGAAGCATCCTTTCATTAGCTGCTCTACCAGTCTTAGCAGTACAAATAGTAAAACCAGCAGAGCAAGGTGGGCACTCCTGGCGCAGGACTGTCCCTAACCTCGGCCAAGGTATCTGCAAACATTCCCTAAGCACCACACTTCCAGTTCCCTGGGATAATAAGCTGTTGGAAATAGAAAGAAAAAAGGAAACAAAGGGGAGGGAGGAATGGTACACACCAATAGTCTCTTACTACAAAGCAAGGAGGATGCAGTATCAAGCAATTTAAGGTTTTTCTCTTTCCTGCTCACTTTGAGAGAACTTAGCTTTGGTTGCACAGTTACCCCTCTCAACAGCAGCGAAGGACTCCAATAAGGACATCAGTGACCATTGCTCACCCATCTCAATGCATTACACATCAAAATTAGCACCCAAAAGGTAAGCCTAGTGTCACTAACCCCTTCCTAAATGCGAGTTAACCACAGCATACATGGAAAGCTAGACAGTAGTTAAGTAGGATTCCCAAAGTCTAACATATCAACTATCCTTTCCTAGGCTTGAGAAGGAGCCTGCCTCCCCTGTCTCAGCTCTAACCACTTGGCCATCTGCCTTTCCTCTTACCACACAAGCAGTATCCTGCTACTTCCCACCTCCTTGTGCTCACTCCGTTTGCCAAACTCCTAAAAGGACCATCCAATATTTCAGTTCCCAAGGAGTGAAACTGCCAGAGGTCATGCTGGAGCTGTCCTCCTGTCTGTCTGTAACGAGGCTCTTTATGAGAGAAGGTGCACCAACACCCCTTTCTCTCCCAGAGTCTTACAAAATTCATTTTTACAGCATGCACCATGCCATAGAAAGGTGGTAAATATTCATAGTATGAAAAACACTCATGGAGAGAATATACTGCACTTAAGAGAGAGATCTGAATTAATTTTATGTGCTGCAGAGAGGCTTTTTAGCAATTGCAAAGTTGTGAATCCTCACTCTCTTCCAGAAAAGATGTAAAGAATGAGGCTGGGAGGGTAGGCTGGAATTCCAGGCCTTTTCAAGACTCTCTTTCTAGTTCTAGAAAGGAGCATGTCCTAGTGGGGAAGACAGGAGAAGGGGGGGTGCTTGTTTAATCAGAAGACTTAAGCACAGTTCCAATAAGGTTCAGGTTTTTCTTGAGGGACCACAAAACCTTTCGTGCAAAGGTCATTTGGCCTGAGTTTATCTCTCCGTGATAAGAAGCTGGGAAAACTGGCATCCTTCCTCTGACACAGATACCTCCCTCGGTCCTGGGGAACACCACACAGCACCCAACCCTGCCAGAAGGTGGGTAAGGCAAGGCAGCAGGGACAGCACTCACACTTCCCCTAAGTGCTGGATCTCCTGCGTGTGGTCTCTGCCAGCAACCCGGTATTCCCTCCAACGCCCAGGGCAGCAACTCCACCTCCTCTGGCTGCTCTTTCTACAACCCTCCCAGCATTTCGTTAGAAAAGTGAACGCTGAAGATAGTGATTTCCAACAGAGCTGCTGGTGGTGCTGTACCCTTAGCACCATTTAAATGTCCGATTGCACTCATTCAGCCCCTGAAAAAAACAGCGCTCCTCCAGCCCGTGACAGCTTTGACAGCCAGACTCCTTAATTCCTTTTTCTTATTCCCTTAATCTGTCATCTTTATCAGGCTGGGGAAGTGCCAGGCAGCATGCAGGAGCCCCGGCCCCGATCAATCTCCACATTACAGCTGACAGAATGGTGCTAATAACTTATTGATCTAATGTTTGCCAAGCCCCACAGGGGCTGAAAGGCTGCCATTGATTGGCTTGAGGGAAGGAGCCTCTCAGCTGAGAGCGGAGCGGAAAGCCTTCAAATTGTCTTCTTCCCAAGAAGCATGGAGATGGAAGGAGGGTGGGGAAAGGAGAACAGGGAGGAAGACAAGGGAACTAAGGACAGGAAGAGAAATGGAAAGGAAGAAGGAACGGGGTTTGAGAACCAAAGAAATGCATGGAGGAGGGGAAAAAAAAAAAGCAGAAAAAGGGGAGAAGAGCAAAGAGAAGAAAAGGGATTGGGAACAAAAAGATTGTGCAGGGCTGAAAAATTAATGAAACAGGCAGTTGACCCTTTTCTTGCT
Source organism: Nycticryphes semicollaris (assembly GCA_013400055.1). Classification (NCBI taxonomy): domain Eukaryota; kingdom Metazoa; phylum Chordata; class Aves; order Charadriiformes; family Rostratulidae; genus Nycticryphes; species Nycticryphes semicollaris. The sequence goes on from VXBJ01005072.1 coordinate 42,584, forward strand.
CACAGCAAATCGTTAATGAAATCTTTCCAACGCCCTCCATCCTAAGACAGCTCCTCCCAAGTCTGTTCATGTCTGCCATAAAGCAGGGCAGCAACACTGGCTCCTTGACCAGGTCTGAAGCCACAAGCTTGTGTGTGGGGAGAGGGCACCGTTAGGACAGATTCCAGTTGAGTACTTGAGTCTGTTCCCCACAGGGATATATGTGCAACTTAAGCCCTGAGAATCCCCACCCGCCTCGACTTGCACCGAAGAGGGTAATAAACCTTGAAAGTCATCAGATATGAGCAGCAGAGGGAAAGGAGTTGAGGGTCTTTACTGTGCCCCTGGGGGGAAACCTGCGCTACCTGATTCATGCAGAGACAGCAGGAGGGGAAAAAACCCTGTTAACACATGACTCCAGAAACTGCAGTAATGGTTATCATCCTCCTTCCCATCTATCCGAGCTCAGGGCAGGCCAGTTTTGGCAAAGGGTCCATGTGTTGGAGCAGTGCCATAAGGCAGGGACTGAGTGGGCAGGGCTTCAAGGGAAACCCACCATGGTCACACACCAGGCTGGCACATTTGCCAGCCCCATGGCTCTCAACACAGAGTGCTCGCTGGGGTCAGGTCTGTTGGCCTGGTGGCCTTCCCTCAAGTCTATCAATCCAAAAGGCTGGGTCAACATTTTCATGGGTCATCTCCCACACTTACAACCCTGCACCCCTTTTCTCTTTGGCAGGACTTCTCTATCGCTTCCAGCAGAGCCCTCGCAAAGCTGGGAGCCACAGAGCACCCTGCTCATGGCTTGGAAGAAGCACAGAGCAGAGCAGCAGCTCGGTGCCTGCTACCTGGACATCTAATTACAACACCAGCTCTCCAGGCACAGCCGTGGGGAGCTTGTGGGGGGAGAGTGTCAGCCCTGAGCACAAAACTTCACAGGACTAAATCCAACAGCATCCCAACCTGCTGACACAGAGATACATGCAGGCACTGGAGCAGGAACAGTGTCAAAACCCTGGCTCTGAAATATCGACTTGAGTTGTAGCAGGGTCAGGCGCAGCCACTCAATGTCCTTGCGCTTCCACCCAGCAGCAAACAAGAGTGGACAAGGCAGGTGCCACGTTACAAACTGCACTGGGACTCTATATATAACATCAGTGAGATGTCACCGCAGTGATGGTTTGTTTTCAGCTCTTTACTATCTGCCTGAAAGGCACCTGGGAAGGGAGGTGGAAGCAGGGGGTGGGGAAAGGTTATTTTTGGAAGCAGGATAATCTTGCTCTTCCTAGAGCTGCAAGGGAAAGGAAGAAAGAGTCGGTGTTTATTTCCATTTCAAAGCTGCAACACGTACCGGCCATGAGTTTGGTGGCTCTGCCAGGGGGTGATGGACTCGTTGTCCATCAGACTATGGCCAGTCTGCCCTCTTCGTGCCAGGCACAGAGGAGGCCAAGCTGTTTAAGGTGCCATGGTGAGCCCTGCAGCACTCCCTTCCTGCAAATGAAACACATCCCTGACCTTCCCAGAGGTGTTTGAAGCCATCCTGCAAGAACCCTCCTGCCAGGAGCAGGCTTCAAATCCCTGCCAAGAGCAAGGTTTATTGAACTCCAAGAACAGGGCACTGAACTGCCTGGGCTCCTTCTCCTCCTGCAGTGACAAAGCCAAGAATAAAGCCCAGGAGGCTTTCCAGAAGAAATAAAAACGAACTTAAACAGAGCACAAAGGAAGGACAGTCCTCCAGAGCCAAGCCAAGAGGATGAATGGCACTGACAGAGCCTAGACCTTCATGCTGCCTTGGTGAGCAACCGTCCTTTGTGGTAAACCACCTACACAAAGCTGGCTGGGTTTACAACTCCTAGATGCCCGTTTGGTGCTGATTTTCTGCTCAATTTAAGGTGGCAGTTCAATACAGGCTTCTGCTTTTTTGTTGTTGTTTGGCTTTGTTAAATGAAAACATGTCTGCATCGCAGCTCATTATCACACGCTCAGAAAACAGCCGTTCACTGTGATTCTGTCTCTAACCATTAGCTGTAACATCCCTGATCCCAGTTCTTTTTCACCCCCAATATTAACTCCTCCTTAGCAGATGAAAGCTCTAGGTCGCAGAGCAAAGCCAGATGAAGGCACTGGAAAGTCCTCCACGGCAGGAACACAGAGTTCAGGGACAGGCCTGAAGAACATGAGACAACTAGTTTGAGCAGATACAGATCCACGTGTGAGCTACGGGCACCGTCTTGTCAGTAAAAATTCCAAGACCAACTTTTAAACGTGAATCTGTTTACGCTTCACTCCTCTCATCTCTCCTTCTCCCTTGCGCAGTCAACACGGAGTCAAGTGGAAAGATGAGACAGGAGAGTTAATACAGAAAAACAAACTCACAGAGAGAAAAGGGAGATCTCTGAGTATGTTTTTGACACGTAGATAAATGTGGATGTGCTTTTCCAGGTCATAAAGTGGGACTTCTCAAGGGACACAGATGTCAGGTTCTCCCTATCACACAGGATCTCCACAGGAATCACTGCAGGTTAACATCCAACTACACTGGTCACTGAGTACGAGGCTTTCAGGGTTTGTCATCTCCATCACGTTGACCAACAACCCCTAGAAAAAAGCTCTCAGGGAGTTCTGCAACATTGGAAGGCTGCTTTTCTGCTGCTTCCCCCACCCCAGCCAAAGAAGGGATCTTTAATCCATGCACAGTCCCAGATATCATACACAGAACCGTAGCAAATTTCTGGCTGGTTGGTGTGAGACCTGATGTTCTGCCACGTCTCCATGAAGTGCCTTCTCAGACAATATTCAGACATCAAGCCACAAAGGGCAGAGGGAGGAGAGGGAAGATCTAACCCACCTTCCTCTAGTGACAGTGAGCCTGATCCCTCCACTTCTGTCCATGCAAACAGGCCCACTGCAACTGGGAAGTCATGAAATCTGGTGCTGCAGAACAGAGGGTATTTGAGGAGAAAAAGAGGAGAAATTAAGAGCATTTTTGCAGAAGAGAAATTATCTGGGGCTTTGGGACCAGGACTCTATTGCAAAATGCTTTCTTGAAACCTAAAGCAGCGGCAAAGCACACGGACAAGGGAGAAGGAGCCACAGCTTCCCTGAGCCATGGAGCATCATTGCGAGGCCTCCTGTATCCTCCCCACCCTGGGCTTGCCCCAGCGGCTCGCATTAGCCAAACTGGATAGAGGGGATTGGACTTGTTTACAGCCACACCACTAGCTGCTTAAAGGGGTTCTAAATCCGTGTTTGATGTGCAAACCGTCAGCTTTGCTACTGTGCCTTTGTCAAGCAGCCCTGGCTCTGCTCATCCTCCTGTGTGTGTGTGTGTGTGTCTCTCTCTCAATTAAGATTAAAAGCGCCTTGTGCCATCATCCGCTCTCAAGGTAAGCCCCTCTGTAGTGCCACTGCTGTACCCTGTCTGCTGCCTCGCCTTTATCTGATCCATTTGGAAACGACTTTTATATTCTCATTAGGCTCATCGCCTGCCCTCCCCTCCCACACACAGGCTCCCCCCGAGGCTGCTGAGCAGACTTGCTCTACCTTTGCAGATGTTGTTAAGCCTCTTACTAAATCTCACCAATGCAGGCTGCCTCCGTACGCTCCTGAGGAAGTACAGACCCTGTTATACCTACTTTTCCTTTCTTCCTCCATTTGGCATACTGCATCCCCATCGTGACTGCAATTTAATTAGCACCGAGCAACGTGTTCTCCGGCATTTTCCACCACAGAAGGCCACAAGTAGTGAAGGCCACAGCAGAAAATCAAGTCCACAGGGTCAAGAGAGGAGAGACCATTCACATCTCCTTGATAAACAGGGCTGGAAGCTCTGGGTATCACCAAAGCCTGGTTTTCCAGGCAGGATCTACGTATGTTCCCCCCAAATGCAGTTCTGCAGACCATCAGCACTTCGGTGAAGTAACTTCTCTGCATCTGCATAGAACCATCTCTTCTCTGCAAAAGGAATATCTCTCTGCCCCAAAGCCAACCTTAACCTCTCAGCAGCTGGCTGACAGCTTTAAAAAAAAAATTAAATAAAAAAACTTCCAAAATGTCCCAACGCTGGGCAGAGAAGTAGGAGGAGATTAAACCTAGCAGGTGGATATAATCCCAGTTTAGACATAAACCTGTATTTCAGAAGAGGAGCTGGATATCTTTTTGATCAGTGAAGAGCAGGAGAGCTGGCAGAGAGGAGGGTGCCCTGCCTTTACGCTGCATTCTCTGGTCCTCCACAAGAATTTACTGCCCTTTCAATCCATGCTGGAAACAACAAACACTTGGGGTTTGCACAACCATTTGGTGAACAGACATTTACCCAGGGACTAGAGAAACCAGTGCTCTCTATTTTGTAAGGCCCAGCAACTCCACTCCCAGTCACAAAGAGAAGCAGAGAAAGCAGAAGTGGCAGAAGTTTACTGTTCTTTAAAAACCTGAAGGCACGATACTGTCACCAGTCAACCCAGGTGAGGAGAAAGGAAGAACAGTCCCAGATGGGTCAAACCCTAAACCAGTGAGATGGAATTTCCTTGGCCAGTTAAGAATTTAGAGTTACAAACAGGGCAGATCTTCCCGAAACCCAGGACCCCACTGGGACCTAAGGAAATCCAAGTGCATCAGTGGTAACTGTAATAAATCTGTGGTGTCCCAGAGCTGGCCCAACACACGCAAGTTTGCTCCGTGATTAAGAGATCTCTGTAATACCTTAAGGTCCCCAGTGGGCCCAGAGCAGTGAGATACAGCTAACGTGCACCAAACACGGAAGAATATCTCAATCATTACCGCAGCTGACGGTGGCTCCGGAGCCAATCGATAGGGCAATTAGATTTTATCAGTACACGCCTCTCGGCCACCTACTTCTGCTGTCTCTGCAAAAGCCTCAGTTCCCTCTCCCAGCTCTGGGTTTCCAGACGACTGAGAAGCGCTGGCTGGAGCAGATTTTTGCCTTTTTTTTTGTTTGTTTGGTTTTTGTAGGTTTTTGCCGTTGGTATTCTTTATTTCCTCTAAAGGTCCAGTATCAGGGGATACTTCAAGCGTGAGTTAAGCTGTCAGCTACTCTTATCTAGGCGTCTTGCTCCAGCACACACACACTGGCAGGGGGGAACGCCACCCGCCCCCAAACCTCTCCTACGCTGAATCCCTGAAAGTAGGATATAATCCACATCCATCCCACACTGTCACAGCCAAACACCACCACACAGGCCTTGCAGAGAAGTTAGGGAGGACAAGACAGGAAAGTGAGCTCTGCTGTCCTCTTATCATTTTGCTTTATCATCTGGGGGCAAATTTGCCTTTTTCTGTCTTGTTTGACTCATGCCCCTTTACAACGTACTCGAGAACCATTGGAAGGCATTATTCATCTTGTCCAACATTTCTGATGGCACTTTACTCGCTGGAAACATCACCCCCTCCCTTTCCCCTTTAGCACTGCAGACCAGCAGTAACAATCTCTCCATTTTTTCTAAGTGTATTTTCAAAGCTCTCAGATTTGTTAGCCCAGATTTCTGTAGATGCTAAACTTGCCAACATGTCACAGTCACTACCCTGGTCTTAGTCACACCTAAGCGACGCAACAGACAGCACAGCCAGTTGGTTTTGATGACTCCAGACCCTTCCTAGCTCTTTGGGCTTCAAAAGATCCAACATACAGTGACTTCTTTTGTCCCAGCTATCCCAAGTCCTAAGACTGCATCTCCTCTAGGCTTATTTTCCCAAATGGGTAGCACCCACCACCATGGGTTATTGTATTCACTGAGGTGGGTTATTACATCCTTTTCTAGTAAGGGCCAAACCCCACCCAAGTCTTCCAAGACCCAGTTATTTTCTAAGTCTTTCAGCTTCTGTTGTGCCAAACTGAGCTCTTCAGTCTCTCTGTCTCCAAATATAACCATCACCATTAAAGTGACCTCTTTTCACTTGAAAATTATCCATAAGCCTTTCAAGGATATTAATATCAGTGTTGGTCTTCCGACCAAAAGCTTTATATGTTCCAGCAACACATTGGTCTCTTCATCCCCTTTTGACCTGAGCATCAGCCCAGCTCTACCTTGAACCCTGACTCTAGTCTCACCCATCTCCCAGAACTCATAAAAGCCCCAGAACTAACCATACCCCGTTATTTTCCATTAGTTTCATCCCCTTTCTGCATTTCAAAGGCCATTAAAGATCCAGCAATGCTCCTGATTTTCCAGTCCCTGCTGTTCGAGACTGTAGCACTGCCTCTAATCCTGGTTCAACAACAAATCAAGGAACTCCCTCACTGCATTCATCATAAACCGACCACTTCTGCCAACTTCAACCCTGTTCTTAACCCCATGGGCCCTGCAATAAGTAAATCTCTTCCCTTCGTTCTATCCTTGTTCTCAATCCCCTCTTTAGCCTCAGCCACAGCCAAGAAGCCACGTACACTTCCGAATCCCCAGTCTGCACTCTCCCCTCATCCTGCGCACGTAGAATTTGCAGGCTGAGCTGCAGAGCAGCCTCCGGAGGAGCGTTCAGGAGCTCCTGGCTGGGACCATGTGCCTAACTTCAAACCAGAAATGCTAAACCAGCAAGAGAAAATACCGTAGCAGCAGATTCCAACTTATTTTGAGAGCACTGCAGCTTACAGTCATGAGTGACGCGGGAATATTTAAACACATCAGCTTTAACATCATTTATTCAGCACTGGGTGTCTCCAAACACCTTTTTGAGGGTGAGATTCTCATAACCCAAACACTCGGTCTTGTTCTCAGAGGCTCACAATGCAAACAGCACACAACTGGGGGCATGATTTTTTTCCTCCCCTTATTGCTCTAAGTGGCTTAAGGAACATCCAGTCTTCTAGACTAACCCAACACTAACTCACTTAGAATTACGTACGTAGCAATGAGTTACACCATCCTCCCCTTCCAACCCTGCCAGTAAAAACAAACAACTGGGACATAAACCCACTAATCAGCAGCAGCTACAAATCTCAGCCCATTTTGTTTCTGTTCCCTCGACTTCCAGATCCGGGGGGTGGTGACACAGGTACCAGCTCAGCACATGCTCGAAAGTCAGAGCTGGCAGGTTCTGCGTAGACTTTGGCAAGTAAGTCTGCCCTTAATCAAACCAGCTTTTAGAGTGAGCCAGCTCCAGACAGCAGGGGAAAAAATAGATAAAAATCAGAGTTAAACTGTCCCTGTGGAGATGTGACAACGCTCCCTCTCCCTTTAGATACCCAATCTCCTCACCTTCCTCCCCATCTACTCTTTTGCTGGTCACCTCGTTAAGACACACCAAATCTATCACGTCCTGAAAAGCTCTTGTGGCCTCTTGTGTGAATGAGGCCTCTTCTTTTGCATCACTCAGACCATTACTGAGGTCAGAGCCGAGCACTGCTGTCCTCAGTGCTACATGTGCCTATGGTCTGTATTTCTTACTGTTTCTTACAGTTCAGAACCTAACCAGAGTACCTCAGACATGAATTCTGACGACTAAGAGTGAGGACTTCTTCACCTGATCTTTTCTACTGCCTAACACCGATGGGAACAAAGAGTTCCCTCTGTATTTCTGGGATGCAAACCTCAAAGAATTTCAGCAACGCTGATCAGGCCCAGCAGTTTCACTGTAAAGCAAACAATATTAAAAAAACATTTTAACATACAAGGTCAACTAAGACATATAGGTTCAAGGACATACAGAAAAAATTTCTCTGGCCAGTTTGGTTCTTAGGGCTGTGCAGGAAAAGGGGCTGTGGAGGTTGGTTAATGAAGAGAATAAGGAGATTCAGCTGTGAAAGCAAAGACTGGGAGCTGCCCATGGCTGCTTTACAGACATATCACAAATCTCCCAGTTCAGCACAACACACATAAGGGATGGAACACTTTACTGCAGAAGTAGCCCCACCAGTAGAGATCCCACTGCTGGCAGGAGGAATCTTTCTGAGAAGGGATCAAGCCTCCCGTGAAAGGCAAACCAGGTACCTGTCGTGTTACTGAATATTCTCCCCAGCTGTTAGATGTGGTGTTCCCTTCAGATCCAGGGTTAAGTTACACAGTCAGCAGAATGACTTAGAAGAAAATATGAACAAACCCACAAAACACACAGCTTTTCAGGAAAAGCCTACCTTAACATACACAGAGAGATCCAATTCTGATGTGGAGAATGGGGATCACTCACTATAAAACTAGCATTACTCCCAGCTTTTCCTCAACTTTTATTTATAATCAAAACCAAACTGTAGATCCTGCGAGCTACAAGCAAATCTCTAGTTTATTACTGGTGCCTCACTCGTTGATCGATGAGTATCTACCTCCAAAGCATCCTTGCCCACAGATCCCTCACAGACACCCAGGGCAGGATCCAGGAGGAGCATTTCTGGTTCTACCACGCTAAGTCAAAACCCAGTAAACTTCCCCCCAAAAACCAGGTAGCACTACAAAATCAAACAAACAGGCTCATAAAGGAGTTGGCAGGCACACAGGCAGCATGGGGAACCTCTGATTAATGAAATTACAAATCAAACTGTGCTCTCTGCAAGGCCTTTCTGCTTCACTTGACACTAACCCTGGGGACATTTCACTTCTTTGCTGGCGCAAGCTCCTTTGCCAGTAGTTTAACACAGACCACTAGATTTGAGAGTAACACAGGGCTGAGATCTCAAAAGGACTTTAACATCACCATGAAATCCTTTCCATGTTAATCTTCAGCCAGAATATTAAAAGCCTTCACGTAGCCTACTCCAAATTGTAACACAAACAGCCACAGGAAAAAAAAAATAAAAAAGAAACACCAAAAAACCAGCTGCTGAAAAAAAAATATCAACAAATGAGGGAGTGAAAGAGAGAGAGGAGGGAAGTCAACAAACCCAAACCGGCGGGACCTGCTCCAGCCTCTTACCTGCTGCTCCTAAGCCCACGTCGATGCTGTTTCTCTTGAATTCACAGCGGCTCTGGGTCTCTGGCATAACGAGCTGACGGCTCTGATGCAGGTTGGAGATGATAGTGGAAAGGTCGTTATCACGGCTGCAACAGAGCAGAAAAGCACCAAGTTAAGGAAATCCTATTTGCCACCACATAATTGATTTTTGTGTGTATGAGCGCGTGTGTGCGCGCACGCGAGATCCTTTTGTTTGCCCCCGAGACAGCTGTATTTCAGGAAAAGGTTCTCCCCCTCCTACCCATGGGGTTCCTCCGTAACCTCCTCTCCTTTCAGGGACGGGAGGCTAAAGCCCGAAGCACTTCCCAAACAGAGCTCTCATTTCCCATAAAGGGCTCTGCTGCTGCCAGAGCTCCTGATTTCAGTTTTGCCAGATATAACTTGCGTGGGCCAGAACTTACATCTCAGATGGAAAAACTGAAAGTGTAGGAATTGGCAAATCTACTCCAGAATTAATAGGAAACTGGAACTGAAATAACTGATAGTTTTCTATCAGTTGCCATCCTTCTATTCTTAAAAAAAAAGAAAAAAAAAAGTAAGTTTTTCCATTCCATCACTGTTGGAACATGAGACTACTTTTATTTATTTGAATAATAGTTTTTCTTCTGAGAGAAAAACTCACCATGAACCCGGACATGAGCATTACTCACAGCTGAGGGTACAGACTTATTTACAAAACTAATTTTCAACTCCTCACTCTAAGAGATCACGAAACAATGCTCTCCTCCTTCTGGTACAAGAGAATGCATTACAGCAGTTCAGCATTATTTTGCCTGTTATCCTTGCATCAGATTGCTGCTAAGTAAGTAGGCTAGTTTAGTAATCTTTTTTTTTTTTCCCTTTTTTTTTTTCTTCCCTTCTATGGAGTGGGAGAAGACAACCACAGGAAGACATTCCCTAGCAGATACTGCAGTTCAGCTGGCAAATGCTTTCGCTTGCAGCTATCCTCTTGCAAAATATTTCTGAATAAATGATATACAAACACTGGAGAGGAAAAACAAGCTAAGACATATACATGATACTAAATGAAGATGCTGGAAAGTCTCCCTTTTGTTTGTTTGCAGTGTATGTTAAATCACCCGCCCTTCTAGCACAAGGTGCTTGCCCCAAGCTAAATGTGATTATTTTTCTTCCTCTGCTCTTTCTAAATGGAAGGTGACAGCCACAAGAACAGGAGACACTTAGAAAAAATTATACATATTACAAATATTGCCCTCCCTCCCAACCTCCACAGCTCCCTCCCAACCTCCACTCGCACGGCCAGTGCACCCAGTCTGTGCTGCTGGGACACACGGCACATGACCATCAACTCACTGGTGCAGAGCAGTGTCCTCACCTGGGACCGGCAGGACAACACGGAGGGTGCATTATCTGCAGAATTACCTAGCAATGATCTTCCTTTAAATATCCCCCCTCTCTTATCCTCTCCCCCCTCACNCCCAGCTCCAAGCTCTCGGGGTTGGCGACAGGAGCCGATCTGCTCAGATGCTCCCCAGCGCCCATCCCCGGTGCAGGAGCAGGGGCTAATCTCTCGTCTAGCTCTCTGCTAATCAGATAAGTTTATGACAGAAAGTCTTTAGACAGAGGTACTTTCAGCGGGCGTCTGGCTCCAGATTTTCGCAAGATCTAGCAGACACAAACAGACTCTCATTTCAGCAGCCGTCGTTCCCTGCCTGCTCCCCCCTCCGCCGCGCTCCCCCCGCCTCCGGTCTCAGCAAGGAGATAGGATGCTGGGATCTCAAAGCCTTTGAGCACCCATTGCATCTTCCTCCGCTAAACCAGTTCAGATTCCTCCTTATGCAAGCAGAAGGCTAATTACTTAAGCAAGCCCACAGGTGAGTGGGAAGCCCATTTCTCCTGTGCCAAGCAGTTTTGGGTCTTATCCTCTTCTAGCTGCCACCTTTAAGATGCATTATGCAAATATTTTGGTGTCTTAAGTCATTTATGGGATTAATGTGAAGTGATTATCAGTTCTTTTTAATCATGCCAATCAATAACTGGATGTCAGGGACAGAGGACAAATGCAGATAAACGCTGCCATCAGCACAATGCTCAGGAAAGGGCGGAGGAGATGAGCCAGAAGAGCAGAGGGAGAAAGGCAGGGAGTAGGAAGAGACAAAATGGGATAATTACATCTTTGCGTTTGCGGAGTGTCTTGCATCCCAATCGAGCCCAAAGCACCTCTGACACGTGAACATGTCAAGAGACCTACGGGAAGGAATTGTTTGATCCACCACTAAAACACCACTACTCCTCTTTCTGGAAAAGAGCACAGCAACTCCTTAGTGTGACCTGACTCTCCAAAAGGCAAAGAGTGGTATATCCACTGGAAACTAAAACCAGACGAAGGAATCGTTACCCCACCAGAAATTATCATTTTTCTTCCCCAACAATCTTGTGGTTTTAGGGGGCTTTCCACGGCCATCACGTTAAAACCATCACGGTACGCAAAGGTGCGTTAGCGAGTCCTAACTCCACACGCTCCAGCAGGCGCCGACAGAAGGCTCCACAGGCCTTGAATTCAACTCCCTTTACCCAGGCAATTAGGCAGGATCCCGGGAAAACATGACTTTGCTGGAACACCTTTGCAGAAGGCAAACCGAACGCCAAGGTGACATTGAGAGGAAAGGAAAGACAGAGCAGAGATAAGACAAACGGGCTCAGACAGCTTTTAACACATCAAACTGTCCCCAGGAGCAGTCCCTTTTGCCTTAGCGCATGGGAGGTTTGAAGCAGAGATTGCCTTTTTGTTCTGGGCTTGCTCTACCCCTGGCACAACGGGAGGCAGCTTCTAGCTGGGGCTTGGCCCGAGTGTGAGAAAAAGAGAGCAAACGGTAACCAGAGCTTCCATGAAAAATCGAGACACCTTTCTGTGTAGGTGAAGAATTTAAACATTTATTTTTAAAACACCTCAGGCCAAGCTGGCCCCAGCAAACAGAGCTCCACAGGGCTGCAGTCACACTCCAGTGATGGTGGGGGGCTCTTCTAATAAAGGACACGCTCGTGTAAGGCTTTGCTGAGGGCACACGGGACTTTCTACCACCACGTTGGATCAACAGAATGAAAACCAGCTTTGGATCCTCAAGCTGAGAACTCTGTCACCGCCACCTTACCTGGGATTGCATGAGACACCCAAAAACCAGCATTTTTACAAGAGACCCTCCTGAACCTCCACAGAGCAAAGTCCAATAAAGTGCTACCATCCCAGTACCATTTAATAACGCTAGTGAAAGCTTAACTTTTAACTGAGCCTCAGTTCTTTGGGTTCTCCACCAGTTACTCAGTGCTTTAGCCAGAAGAAGGGCTCTGCTCAGCTACCAGCAGTTTTCAGAAATTACCCAGCTTTTCCACACTCATTGCCTCGGACTGCAGCACCGAAACTGCCCTCCTGCCCTGAAATCCCATTCTCCATGGCTGGGTGGCCCAGCAGGAGCACAAACGAGACAGCACTGCCACAGGCGTTGGGAAATCTGCTTGGTCCATACATCAAAAGTTGCAAAACCTGAGTTACAAATCCAGCCCGGGCAAACTGCTTCACAGCTCAGTCCTGCCAAGGCCCCTCCTTACCCCCAGCCCTGAGGGAACACCTCAGCCAAATCACAGTCACTGACACCAGCCCTAACCACATCCACCTCAGGGCACTTTGGGCACACCAACATAGAGAAGCCGTCCCTAAAACTTGACTGCTTGGTCTGTGACTAACGCAACTGGTCCCTTCTTGGGCTCACTGGGTGGGAATGAGAGAACCATAGAATGGTTTGGGTTGGAAGGGACCATAAAGATCATCCAGTTCCAACCCTCCTGCCCTGGGCAAGGACATCTCCCACTAAACCAGGTTGCTCAAAGCCCCATCCAACTTGGCCTCGAAACCAAAATGGGTGCAACAGCATCCCCTCCAAAGTCCTCATCAGCAAGAACACAACTCTTGGTGAGAAGAAGCCGGCGTTAAGGGCTTGGAGAGGACTGGTTCTTCCTCCTCGTGGAGAGGATTCCCCCACCCCGTGTGCCCAAGCCAATAATTCCACCCAGGTGCTCACCTGCAGCCCCAGCAGGGCACAGTCACACTCTGCTTTTCCTTTGTCTCGTCTCTGAGCCGCCGCCGGGTGCCTGTTAATGCAGGCACCCCCCCATCCATGCACTGACACATGCACACACAATCAGATTAAAGGTCTGATCCCTTCCAGTAGCATAATATTATATTTTAAAAACCGGATTAGAGAAGGGGGCTCGAGAAAGATACAGATCTCCTGAAAGGTCAAGGAGGAGACAAATAGCCTTCTGTAGGGCTGCAGGTTGCCATGGCAACATTCAGTTTGCATGGGTTTTGGTAATTAATGGTTTGGGGACCTGCAGTAATACAGGTGGGTTTTCAAGCAGCAGGGGAACATGTTCTCAGGCATCACTGTCTGAGCACTTCCACCTCAGAGCAGCAAGGTATGCTCCTGCAGTTAAATAAAGTAGGAAATGGAGTCCTTACTGTCAGGGATTCCAGAGGGCACAAGGCTGGTTGTCCACATACTCTTTCAAACTGGGAAGGGACTCAGTGTTACTGGCAGCCTCGTAAGACCTTTCTTCTCCTACCTGGTTCAGAATGATGGAAGCTCTGATGACAAGATGCTTTTTTCCGGCATTTCTGCTCTTTTGGTGGGCAAAGTTTTACAAAGAACTTGCAGCGCTACTGGATTTTTGAGTCTGAATTTCAAATCCAATACACATTTAACCTCAGTCCAGAATGCTGAAATTTGTGCTGTCCTGTATCTGAAGAACGAATCTAAACATGGCTAGTAAAGATAAAATCTTGTTGTTGCTTCCAGTTACAGGTGATGCGCTCTTGCTCACTCTCTATTTGAATCCATCATCCTGTTTTTGCATCACACACAGAAGCTGTGGAGAGGAGTGAAATGTTAAAAAAAGATGAGGATGTGGTGTGGTGGTAAAGCAGTGTGTGATGGGTGCTGCTAACGGAGTGAGATCCCATCTTCACAAAGATGTCCCTCCTGCTAAGAAATAAGGGAAAGGTGGTGGGTTCCCAAGGGCACTGCAGACCTCCCTCAAGGTGGAAGCTTTGAGAAGAGCTGCAAAGGCACGGACCTTGTCATGAACGTGACCTTGTAAGGAAGACATTTTAACAAGGAGTAAAGTTGGCAGTGGTGATGTGTCCGTGCCTGTTTATTACTGTGCTCCACATAGCACTGGAGAAGTCATCATCCCACCAACCTGCCTTTGCCTTGCCCATTTATCCACTGGAAAGAACATCCTAGGCTTCTGCAAGCTGTTTCCCAGCCGATAGCATTCCCCTTCCCGTTGTGCCACGAGGCTCTGTCTTGCTGCCAAAAGCAACAGTGGGAGAAGTGGCTGGATATTATTATGGCTTGGGCAATTTTCAAATCCTAATGAAAAGAGGACACAGGAGCAACAGCTCCACGTACCAGGAATGCAGAAAGGCTGTGATAAGGGTTTTGCCTGAGCCACAGCCACACCACCACAACCCAGGCCGTGCATGGAGCAAGGACCAAAGCTTTAAAGGGCTACATCCAAATGCCTCCTTTACCTGGCTGCAGCATGGAATGACAGCTGCTCTCTAACCAAAAGGCCACCTGGCCTTGGAGGGTATTTCTGAAAACACTGGACCCTTGACCTGTTACACCAGCAACACGGGAGCACAGTACAGGAGGCACAGGCTGCAGGTTCCATGCTGGGTCTGGGAAACGACAAAAAAAAGCCTTCCTCATCCCAAACCCTCACACCCCAACCCAACAAACCCAGGTGCAGGGCTCTATGAGTATAATCAGAGCAACATGGAGAACTGTGCAGCCCAGACACAGACCAGAGCTGACAGCCTAAAACCCCCCGTCACATCCCAGCGCTCTGATACGAGGACCCTGCTCTGCAAAGCGGCAACGAGACGCACTAACGGCTGCAAAAATTACCACTGGAAGGAAAAAAACCAAACTCTGCTAATGTTCTCTATGAATGCTCTGATTGCTGCCCTGTCTATGTTTAATGGAACTAACTGGTCCTCCATCTCCTCCAAAGCTGGTTGTTCTGATGAGACTTCCTGTAATGGCAGCGTAATGGTCCACCAGTGGTCATTCGATAGCTGTGCTGCTTACGGGAAGCAGCACCCCAGGGGAGAGACAGCCACATCAATGACTGGTGGAAATGTCACCCCCACAGAAGGGGTCTGTTTGGGACAAGATGCCACCCATCGACTCATGTGGGGAGTCTGCACCTGCAGGTCAACAGCCAGAGCAGCGGTTCCACCATCGCACACACTGCGTGAGCACCGTCACCTACTCCAGCGGATGAGCCACAACCTGTGCTCAAGGAAGGAGAGGTCTGTGATGGGAACTGCCACTGAACTGTCACATTCGCTAAGTGCAGCCGTCCCATGGGTCGTATAAACGAATTAGGAGCAAGCCCTTTTGGGGAGGCTGTGGTAACCAGATGTGCAAGCCTGGCTTCTGGGGACAATCATTGTTTTTTGAGGAACATCTGCACCATAAAACTCCAACTGGCAGCATCTGAAGCCAGCAGCTATTGCTCCAAGGCCCCTTCTGCTCCTCTCTTGTCCCCTGGTTCTCACGCTGACCAGCGTTCGGACCCTCACTCCAGTGACTTCTCCTCAATCTCAAATGGCCCCAGCAAACTAGTCCCTTCCATCTGCTGAGAGCCATCTTCCCAGCCCGGTTCTGGAGTCACCCTTGCCAGCACGTTCCGTGACCTACAGAGGGGATAAGACAAATGGGGTGGACACCTCAGTCCTTTGGCCCCATGAGGGGCTGGCAAAGGCCTGTAGGACACCTGGGTGGAGACATGCCAACCTCAAGGTCCCTGGGTGGTGGCAGCTTCCAGCGATCGTTAACCCAAGCCGGATTCAGACCGGGAGCAATGCTTTTTAAATGTGTTTCATTTACAGACATTAGCAGCAACTGCATCTTTAACAAGGAGAAGGATGAGGAGACTAATGGATGGAGACAATTAACCAAAATATAAATCAGTGTCAGAGTCTCCGCATCTAGCGGAGGCAGCCAGGCGCCCGCAGGGTCTGGCGATTCTCGCAACACGCTGCTCAGAGTGACTGCAAAGAGGGGGAGGGAGAAGGGAAGGAGAAAAATTGGTCAAAATTTAAATAATTTTCAATAATGGCTGCTTCCCTGTTTGCTGCAGCCCTTTCCAAAATCAGGAGGCAACAGCAACCTCACTGCAAATTCCATGGCCTGTCCTCCTGACGGGGTGAGCCAGAATGAGCTCTGGGTGTCTCTCAGAGATGATCCATCCTGCTGGCACACAGGGCTTCCTCTACCCACGCTCTGAGCTGCAGGATCCCACGCAGGAACCTTCCCAGCGTTCAATATTGGGCACAGAAAAAGCGTGGGTCGCTCTGCAGAGGAGGTATTTCACCTGCGGGGCAGCACCACTCAGCAGTTCCCCCAGAAAGGCTGCTCCAGTGGTCAGGGTGTTCAGCACAAGTTCAGAACTCAAACTGTCATTTTTCTGCTCCAATTTCCCTGCCTGGGCTTCGTTGGCTCATCCATTAACCCCTCTGTGCTGCTCCTCCCCATCCACACGGGGATGCAGAGAGCACCGTGTAAGCTGGAAGCACCAGACACCAAGAGACAACCTGGTACTTGAGCAATAGGACTTCTAGATATATCTGAGATTAAAAAATAAAAAACCAAAAACCAGAGGGAGCGATATTCTCAGTAGACACAAAACTGCACAGATGCAGGAACTGCAAGACAGTCAGCTGAGGAAATGGTGAATGAATCTAGTGCTGGATCAGATTGGGCAAATCTTTTCCTAATACTTAAATCAAAGGCAAACTGGGAGAAGCCAGTCAAAAGTGCATGACTGGTTTTGAAGGGGTGCAATGCAGGAGAGTGGTGCCAGGTTTGGAAGAGAAGAGAGACTCAGAGAAGTAGCTTGTGAGGGAATAAAACTGAAAAATATTTCTTTTTAAATATGTTTCACTGGCTCTCCAGCCCCGTAACGATCACGCAGTAAGTGCAGGGATTATATTAAATTTTACCGATCAATACAGTTGCCATAAAACTGTCCCAACCCTCTGCCCCTCCCTGCTATAAAGAAAAAAAAAAAAATCCAATATGCAAAGGGAGGAATGTCAGGGCTTGCAGGGGAAAAGCCACAAGGACATCGAGGAAGGCAGGGGACAGGTGAGTGCCATCGCATCCTCCCCACAAACCCCGCCGTGGCACTCTGAGGAACACGCTTGGGGTTTCTTTTCCTTCCTCCCGCTCAGCCTGACTGCACGCAAGGCCTGTTCCAGAGTAGATTGCGATGGTACCCCCTGGCTCAGGGAACAGATTCACGGGGTCTGTTCCCTCTCCAGTCACTCTCTTCCACATCCCACACGTCCCCATTCGCGCTGGGCCAAGTCCCATCCTGGCCAGGTCCATACCCCAGGAATGACAGCCACTCTGCAGCTCCGAGGAGGTGACAAATATTGCCAGAATCTGCAGAAACACAAGCTTTTTTTTTTTCTCCTCCTCCTCTGTCAACCTCCTTTCCCCTCTCTTCACCATCTCCCCAAAAAGACGAGTTTCTGGTGGAGGGATGGGACCGGTGTCACCACCCATCTGTGTCAGAGCCACTTAGCGACGGGCAGACAGCGCCAGTGTCGCTCGGGGCTACCCAAACTGGAGCACACACCCAGGGACAGGACAAGCATGTAAATCAGCCAGCGACTGTGTGAAGGGAATAATGAGCTTTTTATGGAAGCCATTAAAGGAAAACCCAGATTGCTCTATAAATACTGTTGCATCATTACAGCGCTGAGAAACAACCTTATGTAACAGCACAACTATGTAATGTCAAGATTGGGGGAAAACAACGGCTCAAAGGCTCTCTTTTTTTATCACCCAAAACAGAACAACCCATTTCCAAAGAAACATACGTGCTCCAGCCCAACCCTCGGAAAACAAAAGAAAATAGCCACCTTCTGGCTCCCTGGGATGCACAGGTAAACGTGGGGCTCCTCAGAAGGACCCAGAAAGAGTGACATGACCTGGGGACTGATGGCCATGGGGCTGCCACGAGGGAAATACCTGACCCTGGCTCCCACAGAAAATGCCACCAATATCACTCCTTTTCCCTTAACCTGCAACGTCCAGCCTCTGTGGGCCATTTAATCACAGATTCATTGATTTTAAGGCCCAGAAGGGACCGTTCTATCTACCTCGTCTGACCTCCTGCACAGAACCTGTCAGAAAATCACCCTCTCGCGCTCCCAGTTAATGGTGGCAGCTCAGAGTGGAAAAAAAAATGCGTGACCCGTGTCTCTGCCCACCAAGAAGCAGAGACCCTCCATCTCAGAACTCGGACCACACTGAATCGAGTGCCCTGGGAGTAAAATAATCTGTTTATTCCCAACAGCTCTAATAAATCCTCTCAGCTTCTTCCTTACTGGTACGCAGTAAACCTGTCTACCCAGACCAAAAAAAAACCCCAAACCAAAAGCCCATTTCACAAGATGACCGCCCTGACGCACAGCACCAAATCAGTGCAGGATTAATCATCTTCCAGCCCAGCAGGGCTGAGAGTCATCTTGGGATAGGAAATTCTGCAAAATAACTTTCTCCTCGGTTTGCCCCGGCACGGCCTTTGAGTGCCAGAGGTCCTTGAGCAGACAGGCAAGGTCACCGTCTCCGACACTGGCAGGCAGTAAAACTGGGGTCACTGAGTCAGCAGAAAGAGAGAAGGGATGGGGATCAGGGAAAGCTGGCAGCTCAGAGCGATCAAGGGCTCTTCCCCTCCTCCCTCGCTCCTGCTTATCACCTTGCACAGCTCAAACCATCCAGCAGCATCTCCCTTAATCGCCCAGCACCACCTCTCCTCTCGGGTCGACGGTGACACAACAGCCCCAGCAGGATAAGACCTAAAGCTGGGCACCGGAGGATTTGGGTCAAGGATTTGAAGGCTCCGATCAGGTGACAATTACAGAAGTGGATGGGGTTGGGGACACACACACACACAGAGCAGAGTTTGTTTCGCTGTTAAACAATAAGCAGCGTGACCCGCTGACAGGCTGTGTCGCTTCTCCATCAGAGACAGGCAGAGCAGCCCCAGGCAAAGAAGCTGGATGCAAGTGGGCATGTGGGTGTACAACTCTGGGGAGCAGAGAAGCTGCCTCCCCCCTCCACCCCTCCCCTGTGCCTTCCTGCCTCCCCTCCATCCCACCTCTACCTGCTCCAGAACCTCTCTGGAAAAGCTGGGCAGCCTCAGCTTCTCCAACCTGCCACTGTGGCAACCTGCTGGAGGCAAGCGACCTTCAGATGCACTTTCTGGCTCCTTCTCCTGATTTCCTGAGTTCATCTCTAACATCTTCATTTGCTGCAAAAAACCCAGACCCCGCATCTACATCTACCTGGCAACTGACATTTGTAGGCAACACTTTCATGTGGTCAATGGTCATTCAGGAATCCAGCTTGGGGGGGTCTGCTGAGGCTAATGAAGAGGTTCCCACTTGCTTCCACTGCCACGGGAGTGAGCTGTACCCCCAGAGAGTTCCACCCTCCAGACAGAAGCCAGAAGCGTGATTTCCAGCAGGCAAAGCTCAGGGCAGAGCTGCCTCTCACTCCTTGGCCTCCCTGGTGATAGTTTTATTGCTCAGTCCTTTGGTTGCTTTTTAAAACTTCACTGCTGATAAAAAACAAACCACCAAACCACCTCTCAGTCACTCTCTGTCCTTCTTATACATCAGCCTTGATAGACCTCCACAACAATTTACCAACACCCCACTTCTGCCTCTCCATTTCTCCACCTTCTGGTGAGGTGTCACCCATCAGACACAGGCAAAAAGGGAAGGAAAAGGGAAAAGCGGAAAAAAAGGATGGTTAAATGACTTTTACCAACCAGAGGGAGCTGAGAGGCCTGAAAATCCCAACCAATCCCAACCCCAACCATGGGCAGTACAGCCCTAATTCTCCCTGCGGAGTTATCTTGGGGAAAAAAAATAATCATCCTGCAATGTCCCACGCAAAAGGCTCATGAAATTTCATTAATGCTCGTGGCAGTTCATAAAAATGATCAGTAGAGCTGGCAACTCCAAAATTAGGTGGAAATAAGTCTAGAGATGTTTTTATTATAATCCTCCTTTGTCATTCAGCTCTCTGCAAGCCCATAAATAAAAATAAGATGGAACTACCCCACACTGATGCTGGACTGGAGATGGGAAAGAGATAAAGCACTGAAATTAAGCAAAAACCCAGACCATCATTACTGGCACCTTATTCTGCAGCTGGTTTTGACAAGTGTCCATCCACTAAGGTGCCACCAAGCACTGGGCAAGGGAGGTGCCCGCGCTAGACAATTTAGCCTCAGATTTCCCCTCCTATCTGCAGTAATGCAGATGGGGCTGCTGGGTTTGAAAAACTTGTCAGACAGACCTAATGCATCTCAAATCCTGCATTTCCACCACAGTTGTAATCTTGGGAGTCAAAAAGCTTACTGTGCAGCAGGCTGAAGGAGCGTGGTGACTCCTGAGAAGAGGAAAAAGGCACAAAGCACTCGAAATAATGACAGCCTGAATCTAAACAAGGCAGGGAAAGCCTTAAACACCGTCAATCACGTCACTACTCCTCCATCACCAGCAGGATACATCAGCCCTCCAGATGAGACACCTCATCCCAACTTGTAAAAAGCAGGAGGATTACAAAAGATGGTGTAAGTACTGTGCCAGACCATCGCTGGCAAGGTGCCACTCCTGGGAAGAGCCAGCCCCGTGCGATGCTCGCTCTCCCGTTCACAGCAGTCTCCTGCTCTTCCTGCCAGCTTCCCGCCCCCAGCTCTCTTCCGAGGCAGGAAACCTGAAGGTCTTGTGCTATTTTCCTCTCATGAGGACATGGAACCCAGCACCTCAAACCTGAGGGTTAGTTACAGACTCTATTCTCCTGCCTGCCATTTTTTCTTAGTGCAGATGTGCATCCAAGTACACACATGACTAGTCCCTCGAAAACATCTCTGACTTGCAGCAACCCAAATTCACAAGAGTTCAGAAGGATTTTCCATAATGGTCCATCTTCATCAGCTCATCTGTCACAACCCCTACAAGTGTCTATACATTTTTCCTCTGAACATCCATCAAGCCTGTACTATTGATCACCGCCTCCCTCCCCGAGCACAGGCTCCAGCTCACCTTGGCCACTAATAAAGTCAATCTCCACCACTCCCGGTGTCACAGGCTCCTGCCGAGTCCATGGGATCCTTCCCTCATCCTAGAGGTTCAGGGTCTTTCCCTTTTCCTTTCCACCATTTACCCAAGGGCTTAGTTTGTTCCCACACAAAATTTACAAACCCTTCTTTCAGTTCCTCAGTTTGTCATTAACACCAACCTAATCATCCCCCACCCCCAATTTCCCCACGTTCCTAGGTCTCCCACACTGGATCTCCAAATTTCTCCCTTAAAAAGCACTTCTGAAAACTCTCTGTCAGAACCTGAGTCGCACCCAGCCTCACCCCCTGAGCTACGCAACCGCTCCGGCTGCGTGCAGGGAAGGACCAAACCACTCCTCTGCCTCCAGGTCCCCATTTTTCTCCCAACAGGTTTTTTGGCACTTCTGATTTGCACCAAAGTCAATGGATCTTCGTGCTGAGATGCAGAGCGTTCCCTGAAGATTTGGCCTTGCCTAGTTCCAGTGCTCCTCAGGAGCAGACAAGTAGAAATGTTTTGCTCGGCCACCGAAAAGAACGTGTCGCTGACACGCAGCTGGTGTGCCTAATGGATAGAAGGGCTCTTTAAATATCCCAAATTCTCCTCATTTTCTCAATTAATTAAGCCGCCTGCTTTGAACTGATCAAATATTAAAAGACTCAGATGAGCAATTTTAAATGGGTGACAGGGTACGAGTTTGGACAATGAACAGTGGAAACTGATGATCTACAGGAATCACTCACACATCCGATGTATTAAGGACAAGATGGACTTAGATTTGAATCCTTTCAATCACAGTAGGGGGTAAAGAGGGAGGTCAGAAAACCTCTTATTCCAGAAACATGCCCTTGAAGCTTTGATCCAACACACAATCTGAGAGCAGAAGGGTATGATTCTCTTTTCACTGTATGTAGCTGCAATATATCAAGAATGCTCCCCAAAAACCGCAATCAAAGTTTATGTATATCTCGACAATATACCAAGGTCTTAAGACGCCTTCACACACTCAGTTTATCCAGAATCAGTTCAGTTGCCCTCCAAAAGATCCATTATATCCCCCTCCCATGACAGATCCACTACAGAGGTGACAAAATACTGGGGAAAAATACGAAGAGCATTACTCTCGATTAAACATTCCCTCTTGCCTTGTAGGTGTCCAACAGCTTTTCTCACCTACCTTATTTGAAATACAAATGTTTTCTTCTAGCTTTCAAATGAAAGTTAAAACTAGTTTATCAGCTATCTATTCACCTTCAGCATTTCTCTGAGTCTCTGCTGGTCTCCTTTCCCTAACCCATCCCTATAGCCAAATGAAGCTTCCCAGGAAAGAACGTAAGAGCAAAAAAGCTCTGCTAATGCAATAATGATGAAATAATTATTTCTGATGAAGTAAGACTTTTCAGCAAACCAATTTTTTCCTCCCTGTTCATCCATTCTCCCCTGCAAGTATGTTCATTCCAGAATCTGCACAAACAAGGCCATGGATTAGCTCTACAGGGAAGGGAGAAGCAAAAGCCACTCGGGTAACTCTGATCTACACGGGTCCTTCAAAGTCCCAGCGTGATTCAGCCCTCACACGGGGTGGTGAGTGGACAGTGTCCCCCAACAGCCCCTGGGGAACCCAGGAACACAAAAAACTTCTAGAACCCAGTTTTGTCAGTGCCTTTCAGCAGATGGTGTCCAGAATGACTTTGTTTCCTACCAGTTTTTTACGGTTTAGATCCGTAAAGAAAAGGAAACCATATACTCTACAGCACAGAGCCACAAGTCTGTCCTGTTGCCATTTAAAGTCCCCAAAAAAGCAGGTGATGGGAACACCAGGCCCATAGGCGGCAGCTCCTCCCACTTCATCTCAGTATCTACACTTTCAAACTTCACATGGATGCTCTGTGGGTGATCAAACATGATCAAAGCTCAGATTTTTTTTCTAAGGAACCAGGGGCTCAGCTCCTTGGCTGAACCCTCCCCAACGTTCTTCATTCTTACACAGAACATTCCTGTTAATGTCTATCAACTACACGGATTCGGCGTGGATTTACTTTATTTCTCTTCTTCCAGTGAAACAAAAGATCACATCCATTTACTTGTTGGGCCACTATTGTCTAAAATCAAACAGGTATGTCACTGTTTGCTGAACAAACTGAGTTCACCCATCTGGAAAGTCCTTCTCCTTCCAAGACATTGTCTCCACACAGCCATGCCTTGACTGCCAACAACAGCAGCATTAGCCAAGAGCTTCCTTGTATTTATCAGCTTTGCCTTCAGGAACCACGTCCTGGTTCACAGCTTTAACAGTTACAAAGGTGAGGGCCCTTTGTATATATTCCACCAAGATGAGGAATAGAACATTTCTACGTCCCAAAGCCACCACAGAAATAACCTGGAAGGGCCAAATCCAGCCTCGTGTTAAGTAAATGTCCTCCCCATAGCACTTCAGAAGTCTGGGTTAATACATTCTGGGGTCTTTCACTGGGATCTTTTTAAGCTTTCTGTAGTTTCCAGAGACAGCTTCACAGCTGTCCTCCAAAATCATTCACCCGTTATAGAAACAACTCAGGAGGCTGAGATACAGTTGGTATCTCGCCAGTATTTTCTGCCCTGACTTAAATCAGATGGGCAAAACCTGACTCGTTCTGTTTAGTTCAGCTCACTATCAGCTTGTTCAACAGGATCTACTGCCTCGGCCCTGCTGTGCACTGGTGTCGAGGCAGAAATCAGTGACTGACATGGAAGGGTGAAGGAAGGTCCCCATCTGAAGGCATTCTTGTCCCTCTGCCACTGTCTGATTTTTCTGCTCTAACTTGAAGGTGCTTATCTGACAAACACCAGCTCTTTTAGCAGCAGATGCTAACTCTTCAGGGTGTAAAAGGGCCACATTTAGCTTCCAGGTGCTAAAAACTCCTTGCTACCATTTAGCACCTAATCAGGTCTCCTAGATTAAAAGGCAAAACTTACCAGGAAAAATAAATAAATACATAGGCAGCCCAGAAGCCATCCTATATCAATCCTTAAAGGGCAGAGCAGCAGGATGCTCTGGCGCTTGACAGTGCTACCTGCATCACACAGCAACACCTTCTGCTGAGTCAGGATCAGCCTTGACACGTTCAGAACCATCCACTTTTCAATTCTCTCCTGCTTTCTTTTTCTCTCCCCGTGTACCTTCCAGAGGAATGAACTAAATCGGTGAATTTCCCTTTAGTTTTCCTTCCTGCCCCACTTCCATCCCATGAGTTTTTCATCTGCTTCTTCCACTTGGCCTAATTTGTTTCTTCCTTCTTGACTAACCTGTTTAATTCCTCCGTAAATATAGTTTTCTAAGCGTGCAGCTGCACCACATGGACCAAAGATGTACCTGTAAGAATCCCATGTAAGCACTTGCTGTTTAAACTCAGTTCTGCCTGAGCACAGCTTTATGCTGGGGTTAAATCGACGTGGGAAGGCCCACAAAGGATGTTACAGTCAAATTTAACCACACACACGGATACACAGGCTCTCAGCCAAACGTCTGTCTGTCTAAAATACATTCTAATACGGTTCGTGCCCATCCAGAAAGGCTGGTTACACACCACTGTAATCTTTGTTTAAACTGTGGTTGTTAAATGCATTTTTATTTGCTCTGGGCAAATGATGCCTTTGTTTTCCTTCCATCTCCTCACGTGGCACGTACCTGGAGAAAATCATCCCCTGGCAGGCCCAGGAAGCTTGGAGTGTCCCCTCAAGTGGCTTTTTGTTCAAAAGGCAGCAAAGAGACTCTCCTCTTGAGTGCTCCTGCCTCTTTGTCACTGTTTTATGCCTGCACCAGGGCAGGACCTTGAAGACAGAAATGCTGCCTCAGATATTCTTTCAGAGTTTGCTTACCACGTAGCCAAAAAGCTAAAGCATGAGGCTGAACGTCAAGACACCTGGCTCAATTCTCTGCTGTGCCCTTTGTCTTTTTATTTGGCTTTATCCAAATTATTTACCTGCCAGTCAGGCCGCCTTTAACAATGGCAACACTAAACAACTCTGGATTTCCTTGGAAACAGGGATGGCTTAATTGCAGTGGCAGCTTCTTGAAATTCTCAGGTGGGGAAAACGTTTATTCCATCCTGAGCTGCAGCACTGCGCGGTGTTAACATGCAGTGGCCTCTTATCTATTTCTCACTCCCCTCCCCACAGTTCCCTCAAGACATCGGGTGGCAACAAACGGAAGGAAAAATCCTTTTCCTCCCTGGAACTCCTTTTTATTCCACAATTTATTTTCATGAGATGCCTCAACCTCAGAAAGGTAATCCGGCCGCTGGTGCTGAGCAACTGGGACTCGCACTGAAATCAACAGGAGCGGAGAGTAGGCATTTCCTGGCAGAGACCAGGCTTTAACCTGGTGTTTACTCCTTCAACATTTGACAGGCTTCTCTCGAAATAAAAGAGGTGCATCATTTACTGAGCAACTTTGACACATTTCAGCAAATGAAATTCAGTCAAGAAATTCAAGGAACAGTATATCCATTTAAGTAAATTCTAAACTAAAAAGACAATTTTAAAGGAAGTCAAGTTGTAAACAAAAACTTAAACCTCTATTAATTTCAAAGTTTAAAAGGGAAGGGAAAAAAAGCACCTGGAAAGACAAGGAGAGATCCTAATCTCCCTTTTCAGGAAATCTCCCCTATCTTGAGCTTTTGGTTCTTTGCATATAGAATGATCTGTACCCAATTAAACATCTTTTTATCCCGGGCAACACAGACAGCAATTCCGTGGCGGCTAAAGCAAATGAATCCAGGTATCTTCTGACAACTTGTAAAGGAGATCAAAGACAAATTTAGGACAAAGAGGCAGATAAATTAAGGCAGCAGTTCTCAGACCTGCTTCATTTAAGTCACCTGTGCAGTGAGTGGGTGTGTGTTGATGCAGGTGTGCTGCATCCTAATGATTTCCTGGCATGGCTTTGGGGTGACCTGGGGAACTCCCCATGGGCTGAATTCTGAAGGTCACCTGAACCTTTTTTGTCACCCCATTGATGTATTTTCTCTACGCCAGCTATTTTACAGAACTGGGTGGCAATTTAGGTCACCTAAATACAACCTTTTCCTGCACCAACACATAAACACACAAATGACTTTCTTTGCCACACAGTGTAACTCGTGGTGGTTTCTTCTGGACTACCTGGAGGGGGCCAATTTTCCATGGTTGGACAAACCTTTTAATCTGCAAAAGCAAAACTTCTGCTCTCAGGAGGAACCACCGATGCTTCTGCCAGGAGAGAGCGAAACAGCGAAGCTGAGGAAGCCCAAAAGCTCTACTTGTTGACATAAAAATGTTTTATTCCGTGCACTGCAAGTTCAGAGTACTTTTTAAGATGGGGATTCTCGTTTCCCAAGGTGTTTGCACCCTTAGCTGCCACTGTGCAGAATCGTTGTTCACGTGGCCATTAATTAAAACTTGTGTCAGCACTTCCATTACAAACCCCTGCCTTTTAGGAGTTTATAACTCAACCGTAAAACTTTGCTCTAGGCTGAAATTTATCATGAAAGGATCTGCCTGGAAGGAATCCATTCTTTTGTATTTTAGAGTCCCAAAAGCTTAGAGCAACAAACCAGGGGTTTTATTCTGAAGGCTGCCATACAAGAAACTTCAGCTGTTTTTTCCAGGAGTGCTGGGTGAAATGTGCCTTCCAGACACTTTCTGATCAGGGTGGGGTGCTGTATTCTTAACATGGGAAACTGTAGGAATGATGGGGTTTTACGCTTCAAGGCCAAAGTCCGAGCTGACTTTTGATACCGTTTTGTCCTATTTGTCCTTCCCTTCTCTTCTGCCCACTCTCACTCCCGTGACCGAGGTTTTTTGGGGAGCAGGCCACACTTGTTCACACTGCCTTTGAAATGCGTGTAATGGAGATGGAAGGAATTTCTAACACTCTCTGCTCCCGTAACGGACGCTTACATTTGCAAAACATCCCGAGGCTCGCAAGATATAACAGAGAAAGACCCACATCTGCCACAATACTGACACGTACGTCCCTCTAAAGCTCTTAAACGATGTTCTCTTGAGAAAACACCACGTTTCCTGCACTGAGTCCGGTCACCAAAGTCATCAGATGAAATTATTTGCACTCCCTGATCCAGACAATCTGATGTCCACAGTGTATGAATCGCTTCTTAAATGTTTGTGAAGTGTCTAATGCACAGTGAGCACTTCCACAAGTAGAAGCAGCACTATTTTCCTATGGGTTTTAAATCTCTAACTGAACAGGACGTTTAGACAAAGCATCGGAAACTACTTTTAGCAAAAGAAAGAGTTATCAGTGAATTGCTGCTTGCAAGCAGCCCGAATGGACCAGATTCTGATTTCTCCAGAATCCACATGAACACACATAATACCAGATTCTGGACTGCTCTGTGCCTTATCTACCTCCTTTCCTTCTGCATTCTCCTGGGAAATTACAGCTGCACAGATTAATTTTTGTTGTTTGAGAAAACAAGCAGCACCTGCCAGGCTTAGCTACTGCACTCAGACCTGGCAACTGAGTATAAAAGAGAAATTTTAGAATTCCAGATTTTTCTTTCTAGCACAAAGGCAAATTTCTGCTGTTGGATTCTTAAAGAATTAGAAAAGTTTATGACTACGAGCAACACATAAAGAGAATGCACGACACTCAGGGTATCAACTGATCCAGAGTCCACTAAAGAATATTCGTGTTTGTAACTGGGTCATTTCCAATTTACAAATTTCCAGCTTCTGTTACTGCAAGAAACTAGACTTTGGCAATCCTCCTCACAATTCACACTTTTATGTAATTTCTTTGTAATTTCTTCTATGTAATTTTTTGAATGTCACCTTTTTCCCAAGCTGACACATAAAACACTCTTGCACTGCACTTTTGCTCCTGTAGTTCAACCCATTTATATTTCATATCACAAAATGCAGAGTCCTGTTGGCTCTGATACTTCATACTTCAGCGCTGCTTTAGGTGTGTTAAAGCACACCACTGCAACTTCAGAGCAATTCAGGAGCATCTCTTTGGCTTTTCAATGACCCTTCTGTGCAAAAAAACCCCTTTTGCAGATTCCCATGTCTCTCATGTCAGGAAATAGATCTGGGCCACCCCAACTTTGCATTCTTCCAAAAAGGGACCAGCATAAACGTATG
>VXBJ01005077.1:29915-44369 GCA_013400055.1 Nycticryphes semicollaris
TGCTGCATCTGTCTTTCTGGATGCTCTTAAAATGACTCCTGTATCACACAGTTATTTCTGAACAGGAATTCAACTTTTTATTTAATTACCTTTGAGTGCATCAGACATTATCAAGGATGACAGAACTATTTTTAATTCATAAGGTTTCTCCATTTACAATTCCTGGATCCCATGGATCTGTACAGGAAGGAATTACTGTGCCGGTTGCGACTGTTTTGCTCTGCTGATGGAAACCTCCAGGTCTCAACCCCAGAAAGAGAAGAAGCTCTCAGCACTTTCATCAGTAAAGCCAAGGGGAAAAAAAAGTGATTAAAAAAATATACCTTGCTTAAATTCATTAAATACTCCTGACTGAGAGGGATGAGAGCTTCAGGAAAGACTGGGAAGGAGTCCATTAGCTCAAGAGCTTTGAGAACCAAAGACCTTAGGAGCCTCTGCTTGCGTGCTCTGAGACATTGCAATGACAAAGAAAGGTTAAAAGCTCAGGAAAAAATTACGAGACAAGCCATACACCAATTAATGCCATGGAAGAAGTGATTTCTGAGGGCATGTTAAAGAAAAACAACCTAGACCAACCCCCAGACCTTAGTGTGTTTAGTTTGGCTCAGGAGTAGCAGTTTGTGGCGTCATGGGCATGATAACAATCTAGAGGCAACTGTGTAGGGAAATGAATTATTTGGAGGAGCCAATAGGGAAGAACCAGAGAAATCTGAAGCAATGAAATACAGCTTATAACTCGGGGGGGGTGGGGTGGGTGGGGGCTAGACACACAGTAAGCTGGTTTAGATGCAATATGCATCCAAGGGAAATTGTGGGAACCTCTGCAGCAACCCTAGAGAGTAGACTACAGAGATGAAAGACATCTCATACTTGGTTATCATCTCCTGTGACACTGAACAGAGTTTATTTTTGTTGGACGCTTATTATCTCCAGTATCTTTAGTGGGACGATGGAAACAGAGCAACAAGCATCCCGCTGACCCAGGGCAGAGATTACCTCTGAACTCCCANNNACTCCCAGGGACTTGCAATCAGCTCTTCTTCACCCCTCCTTCACACCATGCAAACGACTCACAAGAAGCAAGTGGCTTAAAAGGGCCAAAACAAAATATTTCATAAATTCCTCTCGCCCCACCAGCAACAGATGCACAGGATCACGTCAAAGCTCAGCGCAGGCCGGGTTGGTGAAGCAGAAAGGGGAGAGGAGGCTAACACAGCTGTCGTTTTTCACTACTCTTCATTAAATCTTAAGGGCAATCCCATGAGTGCGGGTCACTTGTTTGCTTCTCTGGGCACTAACCGGCCAAATAAGTGAAACTTTGAAGGTCCTCCCACCCTGAGCGCAGGTTACCAGAAGTCAGGTTGTTTCTTGGGTCATGACCATAAGTCGTTATTTTCTTTTGAGTATATATATGAAAATAGAGGGGGAAAAAAAACAGGTATCAAACAGCTATACAGCCTTCTGGGTAAGACCCAGGCAGTGCCCTGAGCCCAGGACAGAACTGCTGTTAACACCGATGGAAACAGTCACAGTACTGCAAATCACACACTGCTGCAATTTTAAGGGATTCCTTCCTTAGAAAAAAGAAGGAATCAGAACCAGGCTGAAAACACGGGGTGATTAAACAGCATTTCAATAGACAGAAATGCTACTGGATCTCAGGCTGCAGGCTGGTCTGGAGCGAGTAGTCAAATGTGTCCTTGGGTCCAAAATTTCACAAAAAAAGCCTTTTGCCCAAATGGGTAAAGGGACAAGCCCATGTAGATCACAGAATCACAGAATCTTAGTGGTTGGAAGGGACCTTTGAGATCATCGAGTCCAACCACATTAAAAAACAAAAAAACGAAAAAAACCCAAAAAAACCCAACAAACCACAAAAACAACAAACAACAAAAAAACCCCACACAAAAACAAACAAACAAACAAAAAAGCCACCCACCAACTAAACCCCACACCCACAACCCCACGCACAACACCCCACCACAAACCAATCTCCTGTTATCTGTGCAATGAACGACATGAGAGCAGTGGCCACAGGGACAGGCGGAAAAGCCGGATCCAGAGCCCTGGGATCCAGAGGAGAGCCAGGACCCCATCTGTTCCCAGGCAACCCCAAGGATGAAGATGTACAAATGCAGCCTTTGCCCCAGCATCAATAGAGGAATGCCAAGAAAAGGTGAATCACACACAAAAAACCCCAACCCCAAACCACAAAGCTCAGCAGGTTTGCACCAGGGGTGTGTGAATATCCTTAGCACAGGAAGGACATGGACCTGTTGGGAGTGGGGCCAGAGGAGGCCATGGAGATGCTGGGAGGGCTGGAGCCCCTCTGCTGTGAGGACAGGCTGAGAGAGTTCAGGGGGTTCAGCCTGGAGAAGAGAAGGCCCCGGGGAAACCTTAGAGCCCCTTCCAGTCCCTAAAGGGACTCCAGGAAGGCTGGGGAGGGACTCTGGATCAGGGAGGGGAGCCATAGGAGAAGGAGGAAGGGTCTGACACTGACAGAGGGGAGACTGAGCTGAGATGTGGGGAAGAAGTTCTTTGGTGTGAGGGTGGTGAGACCCTAGCCCAGGTTGCCCAGAGAAGCTGTGGCTGCCCCATCCCTGGAGGGGTTCCAGACCTGCTGCATGTTACTGAGTGACATTGACAGCCAATGATAGGACAAGGGGCAATGGGTACAAGCTGGAACAGAGGAGGTTCCACTTAAATATAAGGAAAAATTTCTTCCCAGTGAGGGTGAGGGAACACTGGAAGAGGCTGCCCAGAGAGGTTGTGGAGTCTCCTTCTCTGGAGACATTCAAAACCCGCCTGGACACGTTTCTGTGTGACCTGCTCTGGGTGTTCCTGCTCTGGCAGGGGGTTGGACTGGATGAGCTTTCAAGGTCCCTTCCAGTCCCTGATATTCTGTGATTCTGTGAATGCTCTCATGAGCAGGAATTCCAAACTCAGGGAATGCTTACAGGAGAGTCAGCCATTTCCTTGAAAAAGGGGTCTAATGTACTTGTACTTGATCCAAATACAGATTTTAAGACTGATGTTAAAATTGTGTAGCATGCAGAGAGAAGTAGGTGAGGACTGAAATTATATCTATATAGCTGTATATTTTTCTGTCTTTGATTTGTATATCTCTATAGCTGTATCTTTACACGTCTATCTATTCATCCATCCATCCATCCATCCATCCATCCATCCATCCATCTACTTACCCACCTACCTACCTACTTGTTCATATCTGTAACTACACTTTTACCTGTATTTAAAGACAAATACAAAAAATCTTTTTGTAGAGATGCAAGATGGGCTATTTGGGTTACATCTTATGAAGAATTTTTTTGGGCTCAAAACACACCTATGGAAGGTGGATGATCTCACCACTGCAAGTTAAGAATAGGTTAGACAACCATTTATTGGGAATATTTGGGGCAGAGCTGACCTCGCCCTGGGGAACGTGGACAAATTAGACATCTCCTTGAGTTACTATACATCCATTTGCGTCTTTTAATAGTCTGTGGCTTTATTTGGTCTATTTAGGCAACTTGTAAAGTTGATTTTATTTTGCAGGGTACGTCACAGTAGCTCTGAAGCATTTGAATAATGTACATTAGTGAGCTAAATACATTTTTTAAATGTAGATGCACTTTTTTTTTTTTTTCTGATTATGAATCAGAAAAAGAATCTTTATGAAATTGCACCCTGGAGCACAAATAAAGTATTTAGCATTTGAAAACCATCATTTTCTCAACCAGGAGAAAGGAAAATTATCTTTCCAACAAAGGAAGTTTTGACCTGCTCAGAACCCAACACTTCCCGAGAGAACACGCATCCACGCGGCTTCTTGGGCGAGACCGCTGAAAAATAAGTACTTAAGAAGCTTCAAAGCTTCCACAGGTTAGAAACCTGAGAAATACTAATTTACACTGACAGATCTTAATGCTCTACAGCAGCCTACAAGCAGCCCATTACATCTCTTTTCTCCCCGCCGCGTTGCAAAGGCACTTCCAGAGGAGTTTGCTGAGGGAAAAAGTCATCGGAACGGTGATTCTGCGGAGCCAAGAGGCTCAGCCGAGACCTGGGGCAGCACCAGGGATGGACCTGGGCTCTGCTGACCCCAAGGCTGGAGCTCTGCCCACCGAGCGATGCTGCTGGTGCCATCAAGCACGCAGCGTTGATAAAATACATTTAAACACATTCAAAACATACCCCAGCAACACCCGGCAGTTAATTTAACTTGAAATACTGAAAAAAAAAAAAAAAAACCAAAAAGGTTTTAAAATCTGAATTTATTCCAAAGCCCCCCAGCTTTTCAGAGACCTGAAGTGCATCCCTGTCTGGTGAGCTCTGATAACTTGGGAGAGCTCCACTTACATGAGTGGTGTCATTGATGACATCAGGGCAGAAGGGCGTGAAAGGACCGGGCGCTCAGAAAACAGCTGCTCTCCCTGGTGCTATTTTACAATTATTTGTTCCAAAATAGCACCCATGCCATAAAACATCCAAATAATTCAGAAAACACTGATGTCAACTTACGCCAGTGAAGAGCGTCACAGATTTGCGAGACTCACCAAGACTCAGTGGAATTATTTTTGGAGTTCTCAGTACAGGAAGGACACGGACCTGTTGGAATGGGTCAGGGAGATGCTCAGAGGGCTGGAGCACCTCTCCTATGAAGACTGGCTGAGAGAGCTGGGGTTGTTCAGCCTGGAGAAGAGGAGGCTCCGGGGAGACCTTAGAACAGCCTTCCAGTGTCTGAAGGGAGCTACAGGAGAGATGGGGAGGGATCCTCTGCCAGGAAGTGTAGCAGTAGGATGAAGGGTAATGGTTTTAAATAGAAAGAGGGGAGATTTAGATGAGATACCAGAAAGAAATTATTTGCTGTGAGGGTGGTGAGGCACTGGAACAAGTTGCCCAGAGAAGCTGTGGCTGCCCCATCCCTGGAGGGGTTCAAGGCCAGGTTGGAGGGGGCTTGGAGCAACCTGGTGTGGTGGGAGGTGTCTCTGCCCAGGGCAGAGGGGGTCAGAACTCCATGGTTGATTCCAACGCTAAACATTCTGTGATTCTATGAAATTATGTAAATCACCTGGGGAACAGCTGTACCAGCAGTGTGAGAGCCAACCCACCCAGCTCTGGCGCCTTCCAAAAACACGGGCAATGCTGTGGAAATGGCAGTGCCTGCCCCCAGAGCAGCCAGGAAGGGCAGAAATGCTTTAAAATCCCCCATTACTTGACGGCAGAGACACCCCATCTAATAAAAATGGGGGAAGGCCCTTCATCACCAGCAGGATAAGCACAAATTGGCAACTGCAATAAAGCAATTTTAAAGTAAAGCAGCTGAATAGAATATAATTTTCTCCCTTTTCACACCAGGAGGAGAACTTGTAGGCTGGCACAGATGCTGACGCAGGCAGTTGTGGAAGTAAAGAAGGTCTTTTCCCAAGACTGGAACTAAGGAAAAACCTACAACAGGAATGTGCTCGGGGCATGAAGCACCACAGCAAACGCCCGGTGTTTTTATATTTCAGCAAGAATTAGAATTCATACATCGTAAGCCTTTAGTTTAATAAATTAACTCCTCTTTCCCAGTGGAAATGTTTATAATCTTCTGCAAAAGGAACATTTCAAAAGGAATTTTTATTTTTCTGAAATTTCTGCTTGGATTACAGTGTCCTGATGTACCCATGTAGGCAAAAGATTACAGTCAACATGAGCCCAGAGTGTTTTCATAGGCAGAGGAATGGCATTCACTAACCTGTCTGCTTCATCTTATTGCCTTTGGCTGGCCTCAACCCAACCCAACCAAACCCAATCCAATCCAATCCAATCCAATCCAATCCAATCCAACCCAATCCAACCCAACCCAACTCAACTCAACTCGCTCAACTCAACTTAACCCAACCCAACCATTCCACCATGCCCTTGGCACCATCCATCTTTTGCCTGGTCTTCTGGTGCACACTGCATCCCTGAAGCAGCCATGGGAAGGGAAGTTCCTCCTGATTTTCCTTCAGAGGATAATTTTGTGATGGGTAAGATGAAAAAAAAAAAACCAACCCATCTCTGCCATGCTGGCTTTGCTCCTGGGGAAAAGCAGAGCAAAACTCTTTTCCACATGGTTGTCCTCTGCTGAAGGCCGCAACCACAGGAGGGGGTAAATGGTGTGCACATAGGGGAGTGCAGAGATTGGGCTGTCCACCCACTTCCCTAGTTCCACTGGTCCAGGTGCCACCAGCTGCCATAAAGGATGCACCCTCCTCACATCAAGAAAGGTGAAACTTAACAGCCTAACCCCAAGTGATCCTGAAAATCCTGATCCAGCTGCTCACCACTCCCCGAGGTGTCTAAACTCCACAGACGCCTCAGCTCCTGATCTTAAAGCTTAGGTCCTATTACATCACTTCTGTACATGCTCAGAAACACCTCAGGCTTGACAGGGCAAATACTTTCACAAGTCTCAAGCAGATAGAGGCCTTCCCTCCCCCTGTAAGTAGGTGCGTGAGCCTCAAGGGGAGGAATGCCCCCTTCGTTCTCCTTCCCAAGGCTTCACTTACCCTGTCTGCACAAACAGAAGCACTTTAAAACTTACTGAACTTGTTTCATACCCCTGAAGGTATTCAAAAGATGGGTTGATACAGTTCTGAGAGACGTGGTTTTGTGATGGTTTTTATCAGAGTTAGGTTGATGATTGGACTAGATGATCTCACAGCACCCTTCCAATCCAGACATTTCTATGATCCTATGATGCTCCAGGACATCCACTTTTGATTCCTCCTCTACATCTTGCCCACCTTGCAGCTCTTCTTGAACCCTTGGCCACCACCTGCGCCTGATCCTGCTGCATCTCATCCACCCACCCACGCCAGCTCTCTTGTCCTCATGGTCCACCAATTTCTCTCTTTTCCCGAATTCTCTTCAACCTTGTCTCACCAAGATTTCCTCCATCTCACTGCAACTGCATCCATCCTGCCTCTTGTCACCAACACCTTCGCCTTCCCGTTGCTGGCAGTAGCTCCAACAACCACATCTTCCCTCACCACATTTTCTTCTTTCTTAACAGGAAAAGGAAAGCCCCAGATGTGGCTTTGGTGGGTATTAAAAAAGCCTGGATACAAGCTGCACCCACCACCCCAGTTGTGGTGGTGAGGGCAGAAAAAGAGGACACATCTGTGAAAATCTAAAAGCCCTACCCTCAGTGGTAAGAGAAATTAATAGTTGATCTTCTTGGTGAGAACAACAGTTTCATGGGAAATTTAGTAGCGTTTTTTGGTGGTTTCATGGAAAGGAAACCTGTCTGAGTTTGTAAAACGCCACAGAAGATGGAGCAGGGCCACCAGAACACAAACGCCAAGTAACAAACGGAGAAACTGAGTTAAAAAATGAAGTTTTGGAAATAACTTACAGATTGTTCCTTTTGACAATACGTTAATTCTGTCAAGGAATTAAAAAAAAAAAAAAAAAAGCAAACAAAAAAACCAGCAAAAAAATTTGCAGATTCGAGGTGTGAATAACCCTTGTGCGCGTCCGAGAGGGCATTTATGGCTAACCCACTGCAGTCCCATTTTTTCTCATTCGCCTGTCACCAGCTGCTGGGTGACAAACGTACGTAATACGCCCAAAATACGTATTCAGACACAGCCGTAACACCCTGTACACCTCAGACCTACGTGACCCACTTGCAGGAGTCTGCACAGCCCCTGTCGGTGAGAAAAGCGGCAAGAAGACGGTGCCGTTTCACCAGCGAATTTACACTGATGGAGTGAGCTTTAACCTTCTTTTATTAGCGTGACCTCTGCCGGCCGTTGCTAATGAACATTCTTGAAGAAGGTGGGTGATTGAACTCCGATGGTGGGGTTTTTATGGACGGTGATCGCTGCTGTGGGTCAAGTACACCTGTGCCACAATCATGAAGTTAATAACCTCTACAACAACAGCTTTACATGCGGCGCCCCCCCTCACAAGAATGCCATTTCTGTAACTCGCGGCCTTTGGAGACACTATTTATAATTTATACCCAATCTGAAGTGCAAAGATTTTTCTCTCCTGCACGTCAGGGTAATCGATACAGTTCTGCACCTATTACAGCCCAACGAGGTGAAGTGCACCCACGGGCAAACACCGGGGTGCGTAAACAGGGCTTTGCCAAAAAGGCCCGTCTCCTGCGGTGCTTCCCAGCCCCCGACGTGGGGAGAGCAAATAAAAGGTGCATGGCGGGGGGATAACTCTTTGTAAGGTGCCATCCCAGCTGCTTGGTGCCGCCAACTAAATGAGTTGCATCTTGACCTTCGGAACGACTCAGGAACTGGAGTTTTTCTGGTGGGCCCGGGCAAATTTCAGGCTTCTGCACCCTAATTTGTAACACAGCAGGACTTAACGCAGGGTACTCCGAAGCTCCCATATCGTAGAAAACAGCAACGTAAGGCTAAACTCTAACTCCCCACGGCTTTGCAGATGTGAAATACACTAAATTTAACTAAGCTGAAGAAATATTGCACTTCCTGCAACTTAATCTCAAAGATCACAGAATCACAGGATCATCAAGGTTGGAAAGGACCTCTGAGATCACCGAGTCCAACCATAGACAAAAAAATCCCCTACATCTTGTCCACTAGAGCATGCCCTGAAGTGCCACGTCTATGTTTCTGAAATACCCTCAGGGATGGTGACTCCACCACCTCCCTGGGCAGGCTGTTCCAGTGCCTGACCACTCTCTCAGTGAAGTCATTCTTCCCCATATCCAATCTAAACCTCCCCTGCTGCAACTTCAGACCATTTCCTCTGATCCTGTCATGATTCCCTTGGGAGAAGAGGCCAACAGCCACCTCTCTACACCCTCCTTTCAGGGAGCTGTAGAGGGCAAGGAGGTCTCCNCCCCCAGCGCTGCTTGGGGCTGTTGTAACCGAGATGCAGGACCTGCCACTTGGCCTTGTTGACCCTCATACAATTGGCCTTGGCCCATCCATCCAACCTGCCCAGATCCCTCTGTAGAGCCTTCCTACCCTCCAGCAGACCAACACTCCCACCCAGTTTGGTGCTGTCTGCAAATTTACTGAGGGTGCACTCAATTCTCTCATCCAGACCATTGACAGAGATATTAAACAAGACTGGCCCCACAACTGAGCCCTGAGGGACACCATCAGTGACTGGCCACCAACAAGTTTTCACCCCATTAATCACAACTCTCTGGGCGTAGCCAGCCAGTTTTTTACCCATTGATGTCATTAGAGGGAGCGTTTGAGGTTAAAGACCATAAAGCTGCATTTCACTCCTCTGTTTAACCCTCCTCCTCACTTCAGTGAAATGTCTGCTTTGGTTGGAGGCGCTCAGTGTGTCTCCCTCCTCCATGTTCCTCGCTTCCCACCCCTGAAGAATGCTGCCTAAACCCATCCATGGGTGATGATTGGGACACATGGGTGACAAGCTGGACCCAGGGCAATGGGTTGGAGACAGAGTTCAGGTGGTGACAAAGCCTGGCACGATGTGGGCAGAGCTGGAGCCAGCCGTATGGCGGGCAAAGGCAAGAAGACACATTGAGCGTTGGGTTGGGTTGACCTCTGCCAACGCTCTGCCTAACATCCCTGTCTATGGAGCTAGACACCAGCACATGAGTGTGGGAGATGAGTCTGTCACCAGCATGAGGGAGAACTACGATGTCTGGGATGAGCGTAAGTTCACAATAAGGGAAAAAAAATACCCCAACCAAACCAACCATAAAGAGCAGGGGATGATCACAGTGGGTTTACAGGCATGACTGGTGGGGCCCCATTGCTGACCTGCGGACAGAAAAGGCTCAGCAGGACCCAGGAACCAGTGGGTGAGGGTCAGAAAGGGGTTTCTCCTGGAGAAGCTGCAGAGCAGGTCCTGCCTTGCGTCCACAAAAGCACAACCAGACAGAAAGTGGCCCCAAGGGTCTTTCTGCTAATCCAGTTTTAATCATTCAATTACAGAGCAGCAAACTTTTTAACTATTTCACTTAACCATTGCAATAATTATGTAAGCTCCATCAGGGAGACGATATTTATTCCAAAATAGGGACTGAATCACCATTGCCCTNTGTGTTCTGAAGAAAAACTTCAGTTTAGTCTCTCCCAACTAGAAAGATGGTAAACGGCAAGAGATGGAGATGGAAACACAAGGACCTGCCAGGAAAGTATATCTGAAAGTGTAAGAGGAATTAAACATTTAAATGAGTTTCAAAGCTTGGTGATGCAAATTGTTTTCTCTTCCTTACATCAAGAATCTCAAGTTTTTGGGGTTTTTCTGATTTTGGTTTTTTTTTTTTCAAAAAAATTAGAACAAAATGGAAAGATATGTTGGGATAATTTGTCTCTGAAGAATCACTGAACTGGAATTACGTCATCTTCCATTAAAATTATCAGTTAATGCCACAGTTGGCCCACAAATATTATATTAAAAAAGCAGGAAGAAAATCACTTAAATACATTTGGGGAATTCTTTTGTTTGTGCCCTGTGCATATCTTTTAATACTTATTGCTCCAGTTTGGCTTGGTTTGTCTAAACCACTGTAGGTTGTTTGTTTTTTATTTTGTTTTGTTTTCTCCAAAACAAGTTTAAAAACAAACTGTTGATATATTAGGGAAAAAAAAAACCCCAAAAAACCAAACTGCATGGGGAAAAACAAGATTGAGGTGGGAGCTGAAGTTTAGCCTAAATGAGAGCAATATCNCTCCAAAATTGTATCTTCATCTCAATCTTGAAGAAACAACCAATATGATTTTTCTACCAAGTAGAGAGAAAAAAGCAACCCCAAAGACAGCAAACAAAGAAGCTTGATGATCTCGGTGCACTTCCAAATGCAGTTTTCTGTTCAAAATACAATCCCAGTCTATCAACTGATCTTTCCATGGATGTGGAATCTTCCAGCAAAACCAGTGGTGCTAAGTCAGAANTTAGAACAAAATGGAAAGATATGTTGGGATAATTTGTCTCTGAAGAATCACTGAACTGGAATTACGTCATCTTCCATTAAAATTATCAGTTAATGCCACAGTTGGCCCACAAATATTATATTAAAAAAGCAGGAAGAAAATCACTTAAATACATTTGGGGAATTCTTTTGTTTGTGCCCTGTGCATATCTTTTAATACTTATTGCTCCAGTTTGGCTTGGTTTGTCTAAACCACTGTAGGTTGTTTGTTTTTTATTTTGTTTTGTTTTCTCCAAAACAAGTTTAAAAACAAACTGTTGATATATTAGGGAAAAAAAAAACCCCAAAAAACCAAACTGCATGGGGAAAAACAAGATTGAGGTGGGAGCTGAAGTTTAGCCTAAATGAGAGCAATATCAGCGTGCACAAATGCACAGACAAGCACAGTTTGACAGTCGCTGCTCATAAAAGACCCTGCAACGAGTTAATATGAAAACTCAGTCTCCTGTAGAGGGAAAGTTAGAGGGGAGCTTCATATATAAGCACTTGAGGAAAACTTGCACTGTGGCTGGAACACATATAGCACATTCCCCCGTTAGTCTGGGGATAAATGAAATGTTATAACCGCAATATATTGTCATATTAAATTAAGAAAATGTTTTGGGTTTGGTTTTGGTTTTTTTTTTTTTTTAATTTTGATTTTTTTTTAACACAGTTTGTTGTGAAAAGAGATAAAAATTTATGACTGACTGAAAAGCAAAGAACTTGCAGTCAACAACATCCTCATCTGTTTCACCACCTTCTTCAGCTCCAGCACTGGAATGGTGCAAGCTTTTTACACCAGTATCTCTGTAGCCACAACCGTTACTTTCAGCAGGAAAACGGTAAGAGTTTTAACAGTGCAAATATTCCAAGTTCTCATATGCTGCAGTATTGCTTTTCCATGTTTTTCCAGTTTTCCAGCTTTCAGGCACACCGGAAGCCTCTGAGACCACCTCGGAGAGAGAAGGAAGAGGGTGAACCAAGGGAAAGAACACTGTAAATTGAGGGTTTGCGCCTGTGTGTGTCTCTCCTTCGTGAAGTCCAGTGGTGTTTTTTGTCTGTGTTAGGTTGACAGTTGGACTGGATGATCTGAAAGGTCCCTTCCAACCCAGGCAACTCTATGGTTCTACAATTCTATAATTCTAAACTGGGGAAACCAGCAGCCCAGCATCTCAAGCAGCTTTGCCTCATGCTGAGGTCTTTGCATCTGGATGTCTGCAACGGGGAGGAGGAAGAGGAAAGGTTTGGGAGGAATGGGTCCTACCTCTCCTCCCTGCAGACAGCTCACAGACCAAGGCAAAAATACAGCTGTGTCCCATTTTCATGGAAGTTATTTCCGTGCCAAAAAGCCTTCAGTGAAGCGTGACCAGGACACCAGCTGCAGCTGGGAAGCCTGCTCACCAGAGTCAATGTCTTCTGCGGCTTCAGAAACCTGCACAGACCCCTGGTCTGGAAGACACCCTGCCTCACACTGCACAGGAAGAAGGTAGAATCACAGAATGGTTTAGGTCGGAAGAGACCTTAAAGACCATCCAGTTCCACCCCTGCCCTGGGCAGGGACAACTCCCACCAGAACCACCTCCCACTCAAAGCCCCCTCTAACCTGGCCCTGAACCCCTACAGGGATGGGGCAGCCACAGCTTCTCGGGGCAACCTGGGCCAGGGTCTCACCACCCTCACAGCAAAGAACTTCTTCCCCACATCTCAGTTCAGTCGCCCCTCTCTCAGTTTAAAATCATTCCCCCTCATCCTATGGGCCCCCTTCCTCATCAAGAGTCTCTCCCCATCTCTCCCG
The DNA here is from genome assembly GCA_013400055.1 of Nycticryphes semicollaris. NCBI lineage: Eukaryota > Metazoa > Chordata > Aves > Charadriiformes > Rostratulidae > Nycticryphes > Nycticryphes semicollaris. The sequence goes on from VXBJ01005077.1 coordinate 42,629, forward strand.
AGCCCTTCTGGGGACTGGAAGGGGCTCCAAGGTCTCCCTGGAGCCTTCTCTTCTCCAGGCTGAAGCCCGCCCCAACTCTCTCAGCCTGTCCCCACAGCAGAGGGGCTCCAACCCTCCCAGCATCTCCATGGCCTACTCTGGCCCCGCTCCAACAGCTCCATGTCCTTCTGATGCTGGTGGCCCCAGAGTTGGAGGTAGCAATGGGGGTGTCTCCCCAGAGCAGAGGAGATGAATCTTCCCCCTCACCCTGCTGGCCACACTGCTGGGGTGGCAGCCCAGGCTGCAGGGGACTTTCTGGGTTGTGAGTACGCATTGCCCAGCCTGTTGAGCTTCTCATCCGCTGATGTTCCTGCTGTTCCACAAGAAGAGAACTGGGGAAGCCAAGTCCACAGCCCCCAGTGGGCATCCCACCTGCATTGCCATGCAGGAAGTGCATCCCATCCACTGCCATGACTTCTACAGGGTATAATTAGGCAATAGCATCAGGGTTTGTCCCATCACACTAAGCGCAGGGGTGCTGATGGGAAATGTTTTTCCCACTAATCTGATTGAAGAACCACCTCATCTGTGATTATTTTCATATTTTCTGCCCAAGAGATACTAAGGATGCACCTCGAAGGCATCGTGCTGCTGAACTCGCACGGTGTGGACTGGGCTGGACTTCTAATGTGCATGCAAGTGTTTAAATGAAATTTCACAACGAAACAGGTTGAGTAAAAACAAACAAACAAATCGAATAGAAGCTTTGGTATGGCCTGAGAAGTGCTAAAACCAAATTCTTCCTTAGGATACCCATAGCTTAATGCGGATATCTGAAATACAAAAAGCAGATACTTTTCAACTGTTTTAGTATCCCAAATGGGTCATGGAGGTATTCTTATCCGAATTTTTTGAATAACACCACGCAGGTCTGCTGTAGTTAGGGGTCTCAATAGTTCCCTTTATAAGGGCTTGTTTTCAGATGCTTATAAATTTTGCCAAGCTAAGTATTTGGGATGAAAATTCCCATGCTCTGTCTCTGCCTCAGGCTGATTATTATTATTTTTTTATGTTCTGACTAAAAGGATTTAGTCACTTCAGGAAATAAGATTGAGGAAAAACATGTTTTGCTCCTGTTGGGGAAAAGAGAAAAAAAAAAACCAAACAAACAGAAGCAACAAGAAAATAAAGTCTTACAAGAATTTTGCTGAGCAGCTCCTGCGCCTTTCGTTCTTCACAGCAATAGTTTGAAATTTGGAAGGTAGGCTCCCTGTTGTCTTTTTGCAGTTCCCATGAAAAACCACCCAGCTTTTGCCTAGTCACAAGCCTTTGAAGGGTCCCATTTGCATATGCTCAGCACAGAGTCCCCAGAACTTTGGCAAGGGAACTGGCCAAGGACTCCTCTGAAGATGCAATTTGCAATGGGCAGACTCCAGCCCAGGGCTGACGGGGCTGAGCCAGACCTTTTATTTTATTTTATTTCATTTTTTCTGCAGCTGCTGGTCCCCAGATGCCATGGGCGATTGTGGCATCAAGCACAGGAACTGAGGGTGGGCAGCTCTGTCTTGGGCTCCGAATGCAGGCAAAACAAGGGGAGAAAGAGGAAAAAAAAAACCCAAAACAAACAAAACACCCCACCAGCCTGATGGAAATGAAGAGAGGAGAACTAGTCCTGTGGGGCAGTGGGGAGAGTAGACTGAGAGGGGATTGACTGTGCAAAAGGACCAGCATGGGAACAACAAAGAGTCACAGAATCACAGAA
>VXBJ01005087.1:8001-20387 GCA_013400055.1 Nycticryphes semicollaris
TTTTTTTTTTTTTTCGAGGCAAGTAAGCGGTCATCTGAATCACATCTTTCTTCTGTTTTCTAATTTGGATAACCCATTAACAAAAAGGTAAAGAACAGATTTGTTGGTACACATTCATCTCTAATTTCCTGCAAATATAAACCCAGCAATGCTGATAGAGTCTAAAAAAAATGTTTATAAAGAAGGTCAGATAAGTTTAAGTTTCTCAGAATTCAAAATATGTTGTGAATGCTACTTTACCTTTTTTCAACATATTCTTGTCCTTAATAGCCCCCTTTGGAATAACTTAGATCTCTAGGTTAAAAGTTGCTTAGAAATATTTTTTTAGCTTAATTTTTCTGCAACTTCTGTTCAAGGTTCAGCTAGACTCTTGAGAGAAGACTGACTATTTCAGTTCATCCAAGTAGGCTAGCTTTTGTGACATGTTTTATGTTGTAAATAATTTCAGGTGGAAATTCAGAGTCATATGAAATTTTTAACAGAAAAGTTACTTGGAAACCTACTTCCAACAAAAATACCACTTTCAAAAAAAAAAAAAATTCTATATACAAAAAAATATATCTTGAATTAAACAGCAACAAAACAATAAACCTCAAAATTATTTTCCTGACTTCAATGTTGCATTTTTGCTTTTATTTGTTTGAATACATTTATTAGTGCAAGATTCAGAACTGACTCTTCCCCATATGTTTATGTAGTGACTAGATCAGCAGGGGTTTAGCCACAAGGTGATACCACACTTCTTATAAATTTCTAAAATACTGTTAACAATAGATAAGAAACATGATTGGTGCTAATGCTGCATGTCTTTTATTATTTTTTTTTTTCTTAAAGACCATAAGCATTAGTCTTCTGGCTTTGCAAACATAGATACATTCAAAGATGACAGATGCTTAGAAGATAAGGGCAGTCTCCCTGCCTCTGAAGTTAAGGCAGGACATTTCCTGTGTGTATTTTCTTTATTTTTGTTGTGGATCACAAGACAGTGAAATAGTCCTAATCATTTCTTTGGCTAAAATGTGCAGAGGTGGAGCTAAAGGACTGATTACTTAGTAAAATAAAAACTGATTCAAGAAATTCCAAAATAAATGTGGAAGGTTTTACCACAGACTAAAAAGCAGGTCTGACTCTCAGCTTATTACCAAGAATATAGTTGTCAATTAGGTTCTAATGTACTATGGAAAAACATGCTAGCCCAGACTACTTTTCTTCAATAATTGTGTTTCCTTTTTGTGTTAAACACAGTGAATTTCTGTTGCGTGAAGTCTGACCAATGTAGCTTACACCATTTCAGATTCATACTAGCACAGAAAAGTTGTACTCTCCTCAAATGACTGATCTCTAGCGTTCTGCCATTTGGCCAGTTTCTCCAGAACCTATTGCTGGAAAAATGACTGTGCGAGATCTTTTTGGCTGTATTGTCATATGTTGGGCAACGAAGCAAAAAATTTGCAAATGGTTTCCTTAATTTGAATTCACAGTTGTAAACTGTACTCTTTTAACATCATCTTTCTTTTCCCCAGCCCTGCCTCATTTCAGTTGCAACTCTTAGTTCTAATTGAGAGGAGAAGAATGAAAAACAAACTTTTAACTTTGAGTAATGGAATTCCATTGCTAAAATTCTGTAGAAGAACAAAAAATACATTACAAACTATTTAGAAACCAGAGTCTTTTTAGGAACAAAAGATGGCATAAACCCTATCAGGTAAATATGTACTGTGTACAGTCAGGGTAATTGATGTCTTGAATACTTGCCTCTAATTTTACACTAAAGCAGTTATTTCTTCAATGAATTGAAGAAATTCATTCTGCTAAGTTAGACAAGGTCTTTAAAGCAATTACAAATGTTTAAGAATACCAAGTTAGCATATCTAATACAGTATTAAGGCCTGATATGCAGAGAATACTGGTGGTGTTATCCACCATATGTATTTAATTTCTGTATCCCTTTGTCAAAGTATTTCTGAACACAACGTCCTGAATGTTTGCAGCTCACTAGTTTAATTTTTTATAATTAATATCTTCTTCCAGTAAATTGTGAAGATTTGGTTTCCTTCTATTCTGCATAGACCTTCACATATCTGCTACACTGATTTCTAGTATAAAAAAGTACAGATGATGTGGTAATCATCTGCAATCACCTCTTGAAAAAAAAAAAAAACATTTCTTTTGTTTTTTTTTAAATGCAGCTGATCTGTCTTTTAATTTAAAAAAATGGCACTGGATAGGCTCAGTGAAGAAAATTTCACAATGGTTAATCTGGAACACTTAAGTATCTTCTAGCATGTGTTTGCTATTTTGTATTTGTGATCCTAATCTGAAAAAAATAAATGGCAATGTATTAAAACATTGTAATACTAGGAAAATCCTAAACTTTTCTTTTGTTACATTAAACTAATCCAATAGGCGTATCTCCAGTGATAGTCACAGTTAAAAGGGAAAAGTGTGAGTTAGCTGTGAGCAAGAAAAAATAGTCAAACTTAAACCAGGCTTTTATTTTGCAGAGCTGTGTTAGGCTCATGGCAATGCTAGCTTACATTGGTTTATCACAAAGATCTCTGACTTGATTTTCACCCTATTTTGAAGGATAGAAAAGAAAGATAAAATATAAAATTATTTTNAAGAAAAGACAGGAAAAGGAAAAAGAAAGAAGTGTTCCTTTAAGTGAATTCTGATTTAACAGATGCTGAAAAGGAGAAAGTAAAGATAGCAGAGATGTTTTCAGTCTATAGTGAATGATGTAATGACATGAGAAAAGTATTTTCTTACCTTTTTTAGAAGCACAGTTTGTAGCTGTTGGCAGCTGCAGCTGCATGGATGATATTTGACATACAAGTGTCAACATGAATGAGCTGTTATCAACACCATTTTAAAATGCCCTTATTTTCAATAGGAAATCCAGGGCTAATAAGCCTCCTGTAACTGTTAATGATGACAATTTTGATCCAAAGAGTTATTGGACTTTTTTTGACATTTCTATTGGACTCTGTCCTTAGCAAACTGATAGAGTAATCAAAAAGATGCCTAGATCTCCTTCCAACCATGTCTTTGTGACTGCTGGAAATGTGCCAACACAAAAGCAGGCTCCAATAAATTAGAGGTGTAAACAAGAACTTCTAGATTTAATAATGGGTTTCCAGCTGGGACAGAATGAGGTTAAGTCCACTCTGTGTCTTCAACTAAGAGTTTTAAAACGTGGCTTAGATGTTACAGATGAAGGCACTTATTGTGAAATACTAAATATCTTGCATATGAGCAGTGGTGCATGGCCAGGAAACCCAAAGGCAGCAAGAACAAGCTGAAACACAAGACATTTTTGCCTGATATAAGTGAAAAAAGAAAAAAAATTACCATGCAGAAAGTAAAGTACTGGAAAAGGGGCCCCCAGAGGTTGTGAAATCCCCATCAACGGAGATTTTCAAGATGACTATGTTTTGGGTAGAGGTCTGGATTACCGACCTCCTGAGGCCTTTTCCAGACTTAGTTATCTAATGACTGCTCTGCTTAACTGCCTAGATATTCTTAACTAACCTTTGTAAAATTTCAAGTTATGGTTAAAATAGGATGCTTTTAACCTCATTTTTCTGAAAAAGGTTAACACTTGTCCTCTGAATCCATTTACATAAAAATATAGTTTACTTATGCATTTGAAAAAAAAAAAAAAGAAATGTATTTATTTACTTATTAAAGGTTTATATTTATAGCTACTAATGGTCAGAGTTATTAATTAATTTTATATTTATTCTGTTTACATCTGTTTACATCCATATTTAAATATGTAACCATGTTTACACTATTTCAATTTTGTCATAAAAGAAGTGACTTTGTCTAAATTGAAATTGGCATTGAAAGTATGAAAAAATTATGTTTTATATTTAGAGGGTTTTTTTAGTTTATAGTCATATTAATGAGATATGGATTCAACAAATGAACATTAGCATGAATTAGCTATTGGGTGGGTGCACAGGGCTGTGATTAGTGCAACCAGTCTGCCTGGTTGCAAGTTTTACAAACAGTGTTAACTTTCTGGGTGACATTAGGGCTAATAATGTTTAATATCTTTAATGGTGACTGCTGTGACAAGGCATGTGTTCCCCACAAATTCATTTGATATCAAGTTAGAACAAATGGTCAATATGCAGGAGGGCAGGACTGCAGAGGGTGCTAGACAGGCTGGAGAAATGGGCAGACAGGAACCTTACAAGGGTCACAAAAATTGAATGCAAAGAATAGCCCCTGGGATGGATGAAGCCTTGTAGTAGGACGGGGTGGGGATGACCAGTCAGAAGCAGATCTGCAGAATAGGGTCTCAAGCCTCAGAGACACCTGGTAAGCAATGAGGCAGCAGCGCCCCCGAGCAACAAAGTAGTTCCTTCTTGCTGGTCTGCACAAGTAACGGTTTATCCAGTAGGTTCAAGAGGAGATCCCACCCTGTTTTCTGGGACCTGTCAGATGTACCCAGAGTTTTGTACCTATCCTATGGTTCCTCCATATGGAACAGACATTACTGTATTTGTGCGAATCCCATGGAGATCACCAAGGTGGTTTGGGACTGGTGCATGGGTTGTCTGAGGAGAGGCGGTAGGAGCTAGGTCTGTTATCTGGGAACAGATAGCTTCAAGGGGGCTTTATTAATTCTTCAAGCTATCCAGTATGGAGGTATAAGTAGACAAATTCCTCTCAGGGTTGTACAGTGGAATGAAAAGACTCTTACTGGAACACGTGAAATTCTGACTGAAGGTAAGGAAAGTTTTTTTCACTGTGGAGTTGATCAAATGTGTCAACAGCTCCTCAGAGCAACTGTAGGATAGCTGTCCTCAGAGATGCACTGAACTACCCTAAGCTGGATAATCACTTAAAAATATCCAAGGAAAAAGACGTGTAAACTTTTGTCACTCTTCTCTCAAATTAAAATAGGGGTTTCAATCCACATCGGAACTTTAAAAACTAGAAGTAATATATGTTTCTCAAGTTGCAAGTCCTTATTTCACTTCCCATTTTCTGATATGTGCAAGAGAAAAATTGCTCAGTATATCTGGAGTTGTCTTGGTTTCAGTACTTTATTGGGAGGTCTCATCGATGAAGGAATGCAGTGTTAATGTTGTATCATATCCAGTACTCATTTCACCATATCATGATAACCTCTTTCTTTTGTTTTTCTTTAATTCTTATGGTCTTCCAGATGCTTTAAAATAAGTTTGAAACATCATCTATAGATGAAGTCTTGATTTCTCACTACGTCCAATAAAGCTGAATTTTGCTGTAATGGTCACATTTTTCTTTTAACAGCATTCAGAAATGAAGCCACCTCTATTTCCAGAGGAACTTGAAGAGGAACTTCATGAAAGTTGATGACCTCTATTTTCCAAAGTTAGGAAACTAGTTAGCCAGCTGTTAGGCATCAGAGATATATAAAGAAGCCAAGGGAAATGTAACAGATTTCAGGACGTGTAAGTAATTAGCCAGAAAGCTCTGTACCTCCCTGAAGGGCTAACTTCCTATAATACATCTCCAGCACACAAATATACCTTTTAAACTCTAAAGACAGTGATCCACCAGGGTGTCCTGTAATTAAGTGTTCTCTAGAGTTGTGTGCTGCTGTGACATAATAAAGATTGTGATAACAGACTAGATACTGTGGGTGAAGAATGGAATTAAGGTTTCTGCAGGTACAGAGAGGGTCTGGTTGAAGAAAGAAGCAGGAAAATATGAGTATCAGGAGACCTTATGGGAAATAATATGTGGGAGTAGAGAGAAGACAAGAGCCTATAGATTACTCTAAAGGTAGCAAACACAGAAGAAGGAATTATAATAGCATAGAATGGTAAAAAGAAAGATAATAAAAAGATTTCAGCACAGTTTCCTGTTNAGAAGATTCCACAACTGATAGACTATGTAGTCTGAACTGTGGAAGTAATACTGCTCTTGTTATACACAACCATACTCCTGTCTATATGTAATAAAGGAAAGTATGGAGTATTGTTAAGATATTTCCTCCAGCACATGGTGCCCTAGGAATCCAATTACAATTGGAATCCACTCCACCACTTATGTTTTAGCATTTATTAGGAAATAGAACATCAATTTATCAAATGCAGGCTGCTGGGGAAAAAAAAAAAACAAAAACCAACCAAAACCAACATTTTTCAAGGTTCTCTGATATATTATATTGGGATAGCAGCACTTAAACGACTGCAATATAATCTCAGTTTTGTAATTAGTAATCATTCATTACAAGCTGAAAACACCATACAGAGCACTTATAGCCCCAAAGGACTTAATTGTTAACTGCAGCTAGTGTTGTTTTATGAGTCCAATAACTAAAATCTATTGACTGTGATTTTATTATGGTTTGTAATGAAAGAAATTGAGTGTCTCTTCCATTCTCCTCTAGCCTCAGGCATTTGTTGTCTGTCTTACTTTCTGTTACTGTTAAAACCGAAAATCTGGAGAGAAATAAATTTCTTTGTATTAGATGGCCAGTGGAAATAAACAATGTGCAAGCAATTGATTAGAATAAATTAACATATTTTATCTTGAGTATCAAGNCAGAGAGGGTCTGGTTGAAGAAAGAAGCAGGAAAATATGAGTATCAGGAGACCTTATGGGAAATAATATGTGGGAGTAGAGAGAAGACAAGAGCCTATAGATTACTCTAAAGGTAGCAAACACAGAAGAAGGAATTATAATAGCATAGAATGGTAAAAAGAAAGATAATAAAAAGATTTCAGCACAGTTTCCTGTTCCAGATACCAGACAAAAAGATAGAGTTCTCTTTGGAATGCAATATGAAAGATATTTGGTTCCAAAAGTCTCATTTAATTTTGAATGTGACAAATTTGCAGATTACTAAATCTTAGACAAAGTGTAGCAATTGTATACTAAAGCATTAAATGTACAACTTCATTTAATTAACACATATATTTGGTGAATCAACAAGGTTTTGTTTGATTGATCGTGATTGTCAGTAGTGTTGTGATACAGTAGATTTGTTTTGGTTTTGCTCTTCTTTCTTTCTTTCTTTCTTTCTTTCTTTNAAAAAAAAAAACCAAAACCAACCAAAACCAACATTTTTCAAGGTTCTCTGATATATTATATTGGGATAGCAGCACTTAAACGACTGCAATATAATCTCAGTTTTGTAATTAGTAATCATTCATTACAAGCTGAAAACACCATACAGAGCACTTATAGCCCCAAAGGACTTAATTGTTAACTGCAGCTAGTGTTGTTTTATGAGTCCAATAACTAAAATCTATTGACTGTGATTTTATTATGGTTTGTAATGAAAGAAATTGAGTGTCTCTTCCATTCTCCTCTAGCCTCAGGCATTTGTTGTCTGTCTTACTTTCTGTTACTGTTAAAACCGAAAATCTGGAGAGAAATAAATTTCTTTGTATTAGATGGCCAGTGGAAATAAACAATGTGCAAGCAATTGATTAGAATAAATTAACATATTTTATCTTGAGTATCAAGCTGTAGTGCCCTGTTCACTAATATACTTAAAACCATATGGTTGCTTTTGTTTTTGGTGTCAGTTTGGTTGAGTGGGCAATGCTTAGGCACAACATAAGATACACTTATTGATTCTTAAAAGATCTTTATTCACACTTGAGCCAAAGCAGCTGGTAGAGGGCTAAAGAGCACTCAAGTCACCCAAATCTCTAGATATTGCTTTCTGCTGTACCATCTGTATCCTGTTAAATATTCTCAACTTTTGCCAAGTTTGGCCAATTTATATGTTAAATCGGTTGCTGAAAACAGGATCCAAGATGCTTGTGCAGAAAAAAATTAGTATTAAATTGCAAACTTTAATACATTAATCACTTGTTTTGGAAAAATCCAATTCAAATTCTGCTGCACAAATAATGACAGTGAGATGTCAGATTTCAGAGTCTCCAAGACAAAAAAAGAGGAGGGCAAATGTGACTTCAACACATTTTATTCGCAGAGAAGGGTACCATCTTTAACCCTGAGAAGCAATGCCATCCAATTGCTTCTTGGAAGAGTCAAAAACAACCAGTCCCGTGAAGCAGCCGTGAAATCAATTGCAATTGCAAATGGTTTTTCATCCAGTATATGTTATAACCAAATGAGTCCTAAACTGGCTAATTACAGACATTTTACTGCCTCATAACCAACTAAACACTGAAGCAATCTTAAGCACCATACTATTAATGCTACTGTTTGATGGTGATAATCTGTAAGCAAGTCAGGGTTTCAATTTTCTATTAGTTTAATGCACTGAATTAGAAGACAAAAGTCTCATCTCTAGATGACATATTTTTTCTATAAAATTAATTCAATGATGTTCTATTCGCTGATTTCAAGTCAGTCATCTCCACACAGAAGTTAAACTTCATCATCTTGCTTAAACCTACTGAATGTGTTAAAAGTGTCTTTTTTTTTTTTTTTTTTTTTTTTTTTTTTAGGATTGTTACTTTTGTCTTTACAGAAATCTGTTGACTACTTGCAAAAGAGATTTTTTTCTTTGAATAGTTTAAAATACGCTGGGTCTGATTTTGTTCTTTCTCTGCCTAATTCTTCTTTTTATACATTTTGCTTTTATATTTTAAGCTATGCAAAGACATTTACACTTGGACTGCAGGATTTGTGTATATATTGTCATCAGTAAGACCTTGCTGAATTTCTGATATGATAATTCCAGAGTCCCGTTGTTCTCCCTCCCAATAGTAGTATCACAAATCATGATTTTTTGCCANAATACAAAGGCTTTGAAAAGGAGGAGGGGGAAATTTTTGTCTTCTTTCAAGGTTTTTTGAAAAAGAGATAAAAATACAGTAGGTTTTTTTGTAGTGAAGTTTGACAAACTCTTCCTAAACCCACAAATCAGACAAGCCTGTGATAATGCATGAACTGAGTGGGTCTGAAATGTTAACTTACACTTTCAAGTGTTTATTTTTGTTTTATATACATATACATGATAAGTGGAAATGTTGTTTAGCTGTTTTTATTGTGTGCACTTTGCTTGTCAGATATAGGCAGTAATCTTATTAAAAGGCTAAGCTGTTCTTTCTACATTCCCTGATTTCATGGCAGCACATAGCAGATGTGTTTGGCTTATTAGATATCTACATTGCTCTTAACAGGTTTCTTAGTTATTCATCCAGGTGAAAATATAAATCTTGAAACATTACAAGTAATGACTTCAGAAAATAATTAACTTTTTGAATAGTAATTAAAATTTATTAAGATCTCCATACAAACTATCATCAACCAAGAAGAGATGATAGCCTTTCTTTTTTAAAACTGGCTTCACACTAGGAAAAAAAAAATAAACTGCAATTGTTGAATTCCTCAACTGGCTTTCCAAATGACAAGTCAGAGATTTCACAGGTGGTGCCAGTGCTTCATGTAGGTTTTATATCAGAATCAATAGAATGACACCACTACTTCTCTATTAGGTTTGAACTACCCAAATTAAATTGCAGTTGTCGGTTGCTCTGATTGGGTGAAGGTGGCTAATTTTCCCAAATTGTTCATAACCTGTTTGATATTTATTGAAGAATTAGGATCCACTGTGCCAGGATTTTTAATCTCATAAACTTCTGCTGCATGAATATTCACTATTAATATGCATTTATTTTATAGAAAAAATTAATATATTCTAAAACCAGATTAATACAGGAATAATTTTAAATTAGTCTCTGCTACATTAACTCTGTGGGATGTGGATGGGGCTTAGTATGAACAAGCTGTTACCACCTTATAATTATCTGGGATTCAGTGATTTTCCTCACAATGGCTGCATTTAAATAATGTCTACTAAAGATTTACTTGATTAGCTTTAGGTATTTTTTGAGACAATCTCTTAGATATACCTTAAAACAAACAAATAAAAAAATAAAGAATCACAAAAAAGTCATGAACTACTGTTGTACAACAGTCTTCTTGAGTCTGAATCTTTCAAAGTCAATTTCAATGAAAGCAAATAGATGAAGAGTAAGGGGATGTGGGAATGTAAGTTGTAGGGCAGAAATATCTAGGAAAACACCTATTACTATGTGAGGTAAAACCAGACAAATCAAAGGTGAGACTTCAGATATTCAAACACTGCCAAATCTGAAAGCAGAACAGCAGGAGCATCCCATATATATTAGGTTTGTGGTGCATGTGTAAATTACCTTAATATCTCTGTCACAGCAGCGTATTTTCATGATACCTCAAATTCAGATGGAAAAGGTAGTATATTATTATTAAATTAATTTTTCACGGCTGAAATGAATGTAGGTCAGGGTGTATTCCTCAAAATCTAATTTTGTAAAGTTCTGTCTTTTTAAAACAAGAATATAAGCAAGATGCAAATTTACAATTCTTAGTTGCAGAAATGTTGAGTAAGGGACTTCTGTCTTGCACCAGAACTACGATTTTAATGTATTTTGGTCTGTACCTCTTTCTTAGGCCTCTAACAAGTTTAATTCCCCTTTCTTCTTCATTTCCAGAATTTTAAACTTGAAAAAACATGTCCCAAAGGTGTCTTCAAGAATATGTGGCCTAGGAAGGTATGTTCAGAGTACCTGTTTTCATTTAGGTAGTCATAAGACCACAGAATCTCAGGCTTTGAGCACTGAAAAAAGGTAAAATGTGTTCACATACAGTAGTTTTAGCTGCTTATCATTATTAAAATCTTCAATGTTAAGGAGCTTCAATGTTAAATTCACATTTTTCATAATAAAGTTGTGAAAGATTCATATGAGTGTAAAGATTCATAAGAAAGTTATCACTATTATGAAAATGTTTATTTTATTCTCATGTGCATGCTGTTCTAATTGCACTTAACAATTCCCAGGGAGTGTACAAGTTTAGTAGGAGAAGATAGAAAATTCCCAGTTGGACTTTTGTATTGATCCATTGTAGTTGTTCCCTGCAAGTACACTCTCAAGGTCTCTCCATTTCAGGCTCCAGTGAATTACGCACATAGCTAAGCGAATCATATACACTAGCCTGAGTATTGAAAGCAGTGCAGAAGTAACAGCAAAAAATTGTATGGTTTAATTCATCTACCTGTTGTCACTGACAGATCTCTTGCAGCCCACTGGGTAGATGCTTAACTGCCTCACAAAGATTAGCTGCTCAGGTAAAGTGCTTTAATTCTTGGTTTAAGTAACAAAGTTGGAAATATGCTATTTATTCTCCTAAGGGAGAATCTAAACCATCAGGGACTATTAAATATGAGTCCACTTCAAGGTCTGTATCCTTCCATTTCTTTCCTCATTCTTTTTCTTTCACGTGCTATTATTTTTTCTTTTTTCCCCACTTATTTGTTTGGACATAATAGCAGCTGTATTTGCCATTCGGTTTCCATGCTGTCACTTTGTTAATGTTTTAGTTTTGCCCAACCCTGATCAGAAGGCATAGAGGAAAAAGGATGATCTGGAATTCATTTAAACTTCTTCCTGCTAGCCTTCAAGCATGATAAGATGAAGGGAGAGAAGAATAACTGCTGTAAAATGATGTCCTGCTCTTCTGTGTTTCTTTCCATCACTAACTTCTGTATCAAGTTCACTTATCCTTAAGCTAAAACCAGATTTTTCTAACTGTCAGGAATACATGCTTGTCCTTTCTCTGAAAATCAGGCTGAGTTGTATCCTACTTCATCAACCACAATAAAACTTAACAGGCATCTCATGATAGAGCATGGAAAAGAATCACATATTGTATTGTCTTTGCAGAGCTGACAGCACTAAATTTTTTGCTAATAAATTATCAACTGCATTTTTTGAGATACTGTTGTGGGTTGGCCTTGCCCGGATCACAGAATCACAGAATGATATGGGGTTGAAGAGGACCTCTGGAGATCATCTCATCCAACCCCCTGCCTGGCTGGATGCCAGCTCCCCACCAAGCTGCTCTGTCATTCACCTCCTCAGCAGAACAGGGAGGTGGAGAAAGTAAGATGGAAAAAACTTGTGGGTCAAGATAAAGGCAGTTTGATAAAGCAAAAGCAAAGTCCATAGGTGGAAGCAAAGTAAAACAAAAGTTTATTATTCTCTACTGCCTATCAGCAGGCAATGTCCTGAGAAGTAGGTCTTCAATATGTGTAGAAGTTGCTATGGAATATTGTAATAACAAATTCACTCCCTCCACACACTCCCTACCCATAAGGTTTATTATTTTTTATTTTTTTTAATTTTTTTTTTATTATTTAGCTTGAAGTTACAAACTAAGAAAAATCTTGATCTGTTGGGGGAAGAAAAAAAATTAAAAGGAAAGAATAACAGCTTCTTTGGGAGCTAGTTTTTTTGATAACTATAGTGGGAATCTTAAGTATATTTGACAGTCAAAAGTGTGTGAAATAAGATACAGTTAAGAAGTTTAAAAAATAATATAAACTCTAAGAAGAAAAATAATTTCTTCAAAATAGA
>VXBJ01005087.1:37968-57310 GCA_013400055.1 Nycticryphes semicollaris
CACAAGAATCAGGAGTTTACATGGTCCTGTTTCAGTTGAACTCTCAATATGGAAATCACCAATGAATAGATTAATTGTAACTTAGGGAATTAATTTCAAGTTGTACAGTGATTTTCACATCTTACTCCAGATAAGACTTTTCTCAGCACATAGCTTGCAAAATGGACATAATAATTCATTTAGAGTTGTTTTTAAAATTAATTTTTATTTTTTGTATTAAGAAAATAAACTGATAGAATTATTTAGTTATTTAGAATGATAGTGTCAGGANGATGAATGTGTATACAGTGCGAGTAGTTTTTGAAAGACAATTAAGAGAAATACGTGCACAAAGCTTGGTGACCTATTATTTGAATGAAATTATTGTGTGATTGTCAGATATAGATGGAATCCCACAGTTCAACCTGTTGCAAACAAACCATAAAATAACTACTCCAGAGACAATCTTCCTGTAATACAGAATCAAGAAAATTATTTCTGATGGCTGTCTGGTGCTGTGCTCAAAGCAAGCTCAACTAGGTCAGGTGGTTCAGCGCTTTGTCCCACTGATTTTTTAATACAACCGAGAAAAGAAATTACACAGTCTTTCTAAGTAACTTATTCAAATCTCTGACTACCTATAAAGTGCAAAAGATTTCTCTTGCCTAGCTGAAAGGTCCCTTTTCTATGTCCTCTCTCTTCTTTTCTCTCTACAGCTCCAACTTCTCTATACTCTCCCATTAAATAGCTGAACATAGCAATCAAGTTTCCCTTCAACCTTCCTTTTCTTGAAGTTGAACACACTCAGGTCCTTCAGCATCTCTTTGGATGTCCAGTACTCTAGCCCTGATTGCCTCAGTGGCCTCTGTGGGACTCACAAAAGTATGTCAGTGTCTGTGTCATGCAGGGGATCCCCAGGCTGAGCACCGCACTCAGGAGTGTCTCATGGATCCTAGAATAATGGGCAAGATCCCTTCCAGGACCTGCTGGTTGCACCCGTGATTGTGCTACCCTGGAAGGGGGTGGGGCTGTATTGCTGACCAGAGGTGTTGCCAACCTGGCATCCACAGAGCCTGTTTTGCAGAGGTGCTCACAGCTAGCTGATCACATACTGTTCTGCTGCTGGACTTTGTCCATCCCAGAGGCCAAGCTATGTATTTATCTTTGATGGTTTTTATGGGGTTCCTCTTCATTTGCTTCTCCAGCCTCTCTGAAACCATCTGCATATTAGCAGGCTGTAATAGATAAAATGAAATAGATAACTAAATACTAGTGAAAAAGTAGTGATCCAAGACCAGCTCTCTGATAGATTCCCATCATAACTGGCCTTGAGCTGGATTGTGCCACTGTTTATAGACCTTTGGTCCTGATAGTTGTGCCAATTTTTCACCCACATTACATTCTATGTATTCATATACTTAAAAATTCATACGTGATACTATATTGAATACTGTAGGATGATACATTTGTTAAGCTTCTCATTTTCTGAAAGACTGAGCAAAAAATAATTTAAGCTAAAATTAATAAAATAATTAGAACATAGAATTTTCCCAAAACATGCAAAAACATATTATTCTAAGCATCTTTATAATCACTCCTGTGAAGGATCTTCAGTATCAATGGCAAAGAAATTAAAGAAACTTATGCTTTATTCTCTTATTTTGGGGTGGGTTTTTTTTNTGTCCTTCATATACTGGGAAACCATTTCTAGTTCTCTGAATTCATCATCTGTGTGCCTCATGACCAACTTAGCTATTTCAAGAAGATATTTTCCTGGAAGAATAAACACTAAAAAGTTAAACTTTGTAAAGCTGAAATAGCATTACAATGCTGAGAACAGCTGTGTGTGTCTCCCTTTGTGACCTTATCATCTGTTTGCCTCAGTTTCCTATCTATAAGGTTTATAAAACAATTTCCTTCATCACAGAGTAGTAAGAACATAGATGTAAATGCGTAGGAAAAGAACATGTAGATATTCATATGAGGTCATCTAGTAATTTAAAAAATCTGTTGGCAAAATTTTCCTCTTATAAATTGTGGTTATCTTAGATTCTTCAGCAGAAGTATTACTGTTCATAGTTTGCAGTCATATATATCATAGCTCCATACACATGGATTTTTTAGGAGTTGGATGATGGCATTCTGAAAAATATGTAAACAATTGAATTCATTAAAATGGGCTTGAGGGAGCAGCAAACAAACTGCTGCATAACTCTTGCAGTAATATACTCCTTCCTTGAAAATAAGCTATCCACTATAAGGAGAGAGACTTTGCAAGAAAACTTCATGGCAAATTTAGCTGGAAAGTAATAGTGTTCTACATGGATAGAATTGTTCAATAATCTCTTATGGAATTTTAACGTAAATCTAACAAATTCACTAAGCTAGTTCTGAAAGATAGAAGCAAAATGCCTTGTGTTGGAGGGGTGGGGATGGTGTTTGCACTGCAGGTGCACAACATTAGGGCAATATAACACTAAACAAGTGTTCCTGGAAGATGTGAAAATAATTACTTGTTCTGCCTGAGCTACGAAGCAGAGAAACAGGCTTCTGTAGAGCAAGCCAATTTCCAGTTTCCATATTCTCAGTTTTCAGTGCACAGCCTGCTTGAGAATGCAGTGATTTGAAAACAAAAGCGTCCTCTAGCAAGAAGGGACCCTGAAAATTAAGCAGATGCCAAATTCTCGTGCGGACATGCTTAGGTAAAAAATTAAAAAAATACTGGAAGAAAACCACCATTCATTCCCTCAGAAGTCACATGACTAAAAAAACCCAACAGGTTAATAAGCATATATCTTGCTACTTACACCTTTGGCATAGACATTGTACTATTTGCATAGACTTTTGCATAGAGCAAGCAGAGTTTTTTTGCTTACTATGATGCATGCTCTTCCATCATGGAGATTAGGCCTCCATGTCTATGGGAGAGTGTTTCATCCATTCTGTTCAGAGCAGTTTTCCATATACAGGAACAGATTTTAATACCTTCATAAAGGCATTGCATATAATTTGTTGAACGGCCTGAAAGTTATGTTTAAGAGAGGTTAAGGTTAAGTTAAAGATAAAGTTGAGTTAAGAGAGGTGAACAGTTTCCGTTCTGAGGACAGAGTTCTTAGAAATTCTTGCCTGATTGAGGTGGTCAGTTACCAAAGCTCATCCTGCTTTCTTTCAAGGAAGTAAAAATCTTATGTATCAAGCCAAAAAGGATATGTTTCATTAAACTGAGGCAAGTAGTTTTCTAGCTTCAGTCTTAGTGTTGTTAAATTTTGTATTACACACTAGTTGTCTGCTTTGCTTTGAAATATGTTTGTCCTAAAAAAAATCTTTGTTTTTCATTCTTTTCATATTTATTAGAGATGTAACAAGAGACATGGTAAATTAATTCCTTTTCTATATACAGTGTCAGCTATTTAACTTGCTAATCACCTATACCTAATTCCTTTTATTGACCTTTCATTGGAGATTGTCGCACTCATAGCAGGGCTGCATACATTAAATGGATGAGTGCTATTACTGCACTCTGTCTTTGGATCAGACAGCAGAAGCTGACTTTGCACTGAACAGACAAGGATGCTCAGTCTGTCTTGATTCAAGACAGGTCTTTGAAGAGACAAGGTGGTACTACTTAGATGGCTAGTGCATGTACATGCCAGAATGATTGTCCTGATTGCATGTCCTCATTTTCCTTTTATTTTAAAATCTTAGTTTTAAGTAAACTTTTACTCTTCAATCTGTTAAATGCTCTTCTTCTATAATTAATGTTACTTCTGAGTGATAATTAATCTGAGAAATAATCTTGCAGTGCAAACAGCTACTTTACTGTGGTGCTTAAATAACTGTGACATGTAGAATGTAAGAACCTGTATCAGAGTATACATTTCTAATCTGTCTCTAAAGTTTGGGCAACAGCTATTTCATCAGTCAGCATGTAAAGTAAGCAAAGTTAAACCCACTTTCAGTTACCAGACAATAACTTCTTCCAACATGTATTGTTCCTCCTGGCTCTTGATTGCTGTTTTGTTCTGATACCTGAAGAATAAAGCTTTCATTCTTTCTATTGTCTGCATAGATTTGGTTTTACTTACATGGGAGCAGAAGCCTAGGTAATTGTGACTATACAGTCACAACTATATTATTAGGGTGATTACAGTTTGTGTATTTCTCTCAATGTATATTTGCAAAGTTTGAAAAAATTGACTTTTAAAGCTGTGTAATAGCTTTCAGGAGTCTGTATCAGTTTCCTTCTTCCCCCTTTATTTCCACTATCCCTAACTCATTATTTGATTTTATTTAATAATAGTATCAAAACCCATGATGTCCTAAGCAATGCATGGGTACAGAGAAAAAAAGTAAAAGAGATAAAATCAAGATCTCTGATTAGTGAAAAGCTTTCTTGGCCAGCAGAATACAGTCTGGATAATATAGCATAACCCACATAATCTATGGTGGCATAGAGATAATGGATTTAGAGATTTAGACTTCATGGAGAAATCGAACATAACAGCTATTGTAGAAGATATTGTTTTTTAATAGCTATTCCAATCAATGTATCCTTTTTAACTTCTTGTTCAGGTAGGTTTAAAGCTATCTCTTAATATCTTAAATTGCAAGATTTTTTTCTGTAAATTGATTAAATGTATTGAAGGCGTTCATGAGTAAGCAATTTTTTATTTTTTTTATTTTTGGTCTCTCAATTCAAACAGTAATTTTCTACCCTAAACTGTAACAGATGAAAAATACTGAAATGCAAATTAATATAGGATGATATAGGCTTACAAAAAAGCTTCTACTTTTGTTATTCTTATTTGTCTTATGCTGGTTCTCAATTTGAGAACTGAAGTGTGCATTCACTGTTTTTAGCCATATCACACTTTCTGTCTTGACCTGAACATAAAGATTCTCTTCCTACGTAGCTGGACCACCAAGGCTAAAAGAACATTTTGGCTTTGGTCAGGTTGATCATGTTGGCTGTCCAACATGAACTTTTGTTTGCCTCATAGCACCTTTCTCTGTACTGTTCTGTTTGGCATGGGATTTACCTTCTGAGCTGCAAGGGAATTAGCTTGCTGTCCACCTGCTTGGAGCTGTGGTTACTCACCTGGTCTGTCAGACTGCTCATGAGCCCTATAGCCTTGTGGAAAGTAACAACAGTTTTAGAATAAGCTCCACTAGATAATGCCTATATTAGAAGAAAAAAAAAAGTTTAAAAAACTTCAATAAAATATAGACATAAATACATACACCTGCTGAGTATATCTTAATGTTGATATACAGTGTTCAAACTGAAAGCTTTCCTTCTGCCCTTGCTTGTATGTTACTTTAGATTCTTGATATATTTTTTCAGGTCCTAATTAGTTCTATCACTTCTCAGAGACTGGGAGCTGCACTTGTTGCTCAACAACAGTAATAATGTACAAGCATTATATTAAAAATACTTTTTTAAAATTTGTAGCCATGAAGTACAATATATTTACTTCAAGGAGAGGCTTATTTCTGTCTGTCAGCAAGTACTATCATTATATCCATTGGCCATAGGCAATGGGTTGGTTTACGTGTATTCACTAAACAAGATCAATAATAACTGCAGTTAATGCAATTCACTGTTTTATTTTATATGTACCTTTCCCACACAATATTTATTTAAAATGGTTTACTATGCTCTTTTTTTAAGGGCCAGTAGGAAGTAAAAATACTTTAGTTAGAACAAAAGTAATTTAACAACATCATACCTCTGTCAGATATACATATATTTGACAAGTTTCATACCACCAAATTTTGTGAAGTGACATAAAGGTCATAAAGCTTGTCTCAGAGATATTGACAGTTTTTCATCTATTGGTACATAACAATTTTTCTTTCTAATGTTTTTTCTGTGTTATTGTGAAAATAATCAATAACATCAACAGCTGTTCTTCCTGTTGTTTTAATCACAATTAAAATGCATTTTATTGGTTATTAAAACAAGATGAACAAAACCAGTCTGTATCTGTATCACTGGAAGAACAGTGTGTATGGGAAACCAAAAGAAAAAGAAAAAAAAAATCTTTTTGATTCGGGATTTTGTAAAGAGAAAGCATGGATCTACAAACGTATTAGAGTTCAGAAGCTGATAGTTCAGCTAGTTGTGCAAAAATTTTGAAAATCTGTCATCTGAATTACAAAGAAACGTTGAGAGAATGTGCATAGCTTGTGTATGAAACCTAAGATGATGAGTAGGCTGAAAATCAGGGTCCTGATCTTAGTCTATTAAAATTAACATCAGTATTCACGTCCACTTAATCGGGAGGAAGAGGTAGCACTCTCATGTTAGCAATAAATAGATAGATCCAAACAATGACATATAGTTGTTTAAAAAAATAAGTCTGGGTGATTGATGGCAGGAAATACCACTCTGGGCAGGGTATTCCAACAACTTCCACAGCAGAAGAAAGTTTAAGCCTTCTCAACTTCTTTTGCCTGGGCTAGTGGACTGGTCTTACTCAGGATATATAATTGGCATTGGTTAATTTTTCAAGATTAAATAAATAGTCTCATTTCATATATTGATTTAACTATATGAGTGTATGCTTGAAGGAGGGCTGTGGCGCTCAATGTTCTTTTATTTTGCCGTTTACCATCTGATTTGTCCATGAATGTTGCTGGGTTGTACCTTTTGCAAGCAATAGCATAAAGTGCAACTGATTACTGACAAAGCTAATAAATTAAAAAGAAATGTACACCTGTGAGTAATTAAATTAGACTTGAGGGAAGTTGTAGAGATTAATGCATGCAATCAAACTATGTGCCTTAATCACTTCCACTGTCAGCTGTAATTTATGGCAGAGCTTCTTTATAACAATTCACTTTATCTAAACTTTAAAGGCAAGTATATGCAGAAAGGAAAGCTACTGCATTTTGGGTTGGCATCTAGTGCATTATGACAGATAACAGTTCCACAACAAGAAGAAAGAAGCTCAGATGAACCTCTTTTGCCACTGCCAAAAAACACTGAAATTTTGTGGTTAAACACTAATCACCTGCATGTACATGGAAAAATTTGACAAGGGTCCTGAACTAATATGACATCTAGAGAGATGGAACAAGAGATATCTGGTAGAAAACCTGTTAGAAGTCAATCATTCAACTCATAACACTTTCTGTGTAGTACTATTTATTTACTGACTTTCAGCAGTTTTTTGTTCAGCATGACTTTAGAAGTACCATACACATGCTTGCTGTACTGGTAATTGTACAAGAAGAAAATAAATTGATGGTTGACATAGAGATGACAGGAAAAGAAGTTTCAGCCTCCTAGGGTAAAAAAAAAAAAAAAAACAAAAAAAAAAAAAAAAACCCAACATTTTAATTTTCATTAAGGTATCATTTTGGACACCAATAAGTAATGTAATTCAGTTGTTGAACTATACAGGTAGGTTTTGATGACTTTTGCAAACATATTTGTGCAGGATATACCTATAAAATTACTTCTTTGCCCTGACTGCTTTTAAAAAAGAGCAAATAATTTATCACTGTTTTTGAATATACACATTAGTAAGAATGAAGTAAATGTTAATCATCTGTGGCATTTTGACACTGAAAGAGTGGAGAGAAAAAAGATGTATCTTCACAGTTCTGTGACAAATATGTCACTTCAATAACTGACATGACTTCAAATAGATTCATGCAAAATAGGAATGGTATACTGATACATTTCAAAATTGCGGCCTGAACACCCAAAGGTTTTGAGGCAGCTAAGATCCACATTGGGCTGAGACATTTATTTCCAAAATTGGACAAACACATCTAGATCAAAGAAGCACAATTAGGTTGCAAATTCCATTTTCATGTGTATGTTTACTGCAGGGGATGCTTAAATTCAGGAGAGAAACAGGATTTTGAATACGTGTTTGTATCTCCTTGAAGTTTAGACATCCATCACTGAATACACTGGCTTTCTTGGTGGGCATGGCTTTTTCCCATTTCCATACAGGACACCTATTGGCATATAGGAGATTTGGGAATTCTGCTCCTTGGTCTTAGTATTTCAGCTTCTGAGCTATTTCATCCTTGCTTTACCAATAGGTATAACCACCTCACTGAATCTGAACCTAGGTTTGTAATTAACTAAGAGAATAATGTTTAATCTTTCAGAATTTTTGCTTAAGACATTGCCATGGGTTTACCTTGCTTAGACACCAGGATCCCAACAAGCTGCTCCATCACTCCCTGTCCTGAACTGGACAAGTGTAGAAAAATATGACAAAAGCCTCATGGGTTGAGATATGGACAAGGAGATCACTCAACAATTGTCATCACAGGCAAAACAGATACAACTTTGGGAAGTTAATTTAGTTTACTACCAATCAAAATCAGAGTAGGATGATCAGACATACAAACAAATCTTAAAATATCTTCCCCCCAACCCTCCCTTCTTTCCACGTTCAACTTCACTCCTGATTTTCTTTACCTCCTCCCCCTGAGCAGCAGAGGGGTATGTGGAATGGAGATTGTGGTAAGTTCATCACATCTCATGTCTACTGCTCCTTTCTCCTTCCAGCATTCTTCCCCTGTTCCAGTGTGAGGTCCTACCTATGGGAGACAGTCCTCCACAGACTTCTCCAACATGGATCCTTCCGATGGACTGCCATTCTTCATGAACTGCTCCGGTGCAGGTCTTTTCCACAGGTTGTAGTCCTTCAACAATGCTCTGGAATCAGTTCTCCATAGCATAAAAAGTCCTACTAGCAAACTTCCTCCTGTTTGGGTTCTCTCTACAGGGTCACAGGTCCTGCCAGAAGCCTGCTCAAGAACAGGCTCTCCACGGTGTCACAGCTTTCTTCAGCTCACATCCACCTTATCTGGCATGAGATACTCCACAACTTGCGGGTGGATATCTGTTCCATTGTGGACCTCCATGGGCCGCAGGGGGACAGCTTACCTTACCATGATCTCACTATGGGCTGTAGAGGACTCTCTGTTCTTGCACTTGAAGGACCTCCTCTCTTCCTACCTCACTAACCTTGGTGTCTGCAGAGTTGTTTCTCTCATTGTTCTCACTTCTCTTTTCAAAGGTTGGTGTTGCATTTTTTTCCCCTTGTTAAATATGTTATTACAGAGGAACCAGCACTGATTGGCTCAGCCTTGGCCAGTGGCAGATCCATCTTGGAAAGGGCTGGCATTGGTTCTATCAGACCTGAAGGAAGCTTCTGGCATCCTCTCACAAAAACCACCCCTGAACCCTCCCTGATACCAAAACCTTGCTACTAAACCCAATATAGACATCAATGAAGTCTTGAAGAGGAGATGCTTGATTTTCAGTAAAAAGTTTAAAAATACATGTTTCTTCCTTAGGTCTTTGAGTACAGACTCAAACCAAGGCACGAATACTCACTTTCTGGAAAGACTTGAGTATAACTTCAGATAATTTCTGAACAATATTAAGCCATTGAGGTATAGTATAATTTGACAGTTTGTGTTACTGAATATATGCCTTTCAGAAACCTCAACAAGGTCATACAATCATAGAATGGTTAGAGTTGGAAGGGACCTTAAAGATCATTGAGTTCCAATCCCCCGTGACAGACACGGGGACACCTCTCACTAGACCAGGTTGCTCAGAGCCCCATCCAGCCTGGTCCTGAGCTCCTCCAGGGATGGGGCATCCACAAATTCTCTGGGCAACCTGTTCCAGTGTCTTACTACCTTCACACTAAAGAATTTATTCCTGATATCTAGTCTAATTATACCCTCTTTCAGTTTAAAACCATTACTCCTCAACCTATTGCTACATTCCCTGATGAAAAGTCCCTCTTCATCTCTCCTGTAGCCCCCCTTTAGTTACTGGAAAGCCCGAAAGGCTATAAGGTCTCCCCGGAACCTTCTGTTCTCCGGACTGAATGACCCCAGCTCTCCCAAACTCTCTTCATAGAAGTTTTCCAGCCCTCTGATCAACTTTGTGGCTCTTTGCTGGACTCATTCCTACTGGCCCATGTCCTTACTGTGCTGAGGGCTCTAGAGCTGGACCCATTACTCCAGGTTGGGTCTCACAAGAGCAGAGTAGAGAGGAAGAATCACCTCCTTCAGCCTGCTAGCCACACTTCTTTTGATGCAGTCCAGGGTATGGTTGGCTTTCTGAGCTGCCAGTGCACCTTGCTGGCTCATGTTGTGATTCTCATCCATTAATACCCCCAAGTCCTTTTCCTCAGGGCTGCTCTCAATCTTTTCTCCAATTTACTTAGTTTTAATGGAACAGATGCTATTCAGCTAGTTGAGGTGAAAGCTGAGACTGAAAGGTTTAATTGCTTGAGTAACATTAACTGTAAGCCATCCCTTACTCACATTCATTTTGACTCAGCCAAATATAATGCTGCCCTTTGGGAATTCAGACACAGTGAAAACTTTACCCCTTGTCTGTTTTTCAATCTTTTTTCTTTTTAATTTTTGATGGAACATAGGGATTTTGTAATGTCTTCTTATCATCATTTCCTTTTTAAAGACATGGTTTTATTTTTCTTTATTTTCTTCAAAAACATTGGAAAGATATTTTATGCTGGAAAAATATTTTAACATGATCATGAGATATAAGGTATACACAAAATTAGTATGTATTTTGAAATATCATATTCAAATATTCCAGATATTCAGGATTCAAGTTAATAAGGCTTTACTGCACATTGTTACTGTTAGGATTCATCTGAAGGCTGTAAAATAAAATGACATAAATTTTCCTAGTACAAGCCCCTGCTTCTTAATGTCTGTTTTTTTAACCACAAAAATAAAGGGAAGTTTTCTCTCTGTCTATATGTCTTAAAAAATTCACGACTATTCACAAGATAAAAATAACCCCTGAAGTGGAGGGGGGGTTGCATTGTTGTCTTAATGAAAAGACATGTTGTGTATGAAAAATATCATCTGATTAATCATAGCATTACAAATTTTATTTGGCAAACCCCACTTTGACATAAATATGCAGTTGTGCACTTTGTGCTGAGTGTGGCTGCTCTTATCACTACTGAGACCATCTAGTATCTCAGAGCTGTCATAGCATAGAGGTTACTTGAGATAAATCACTTAACAGCAGCTGCAGGCCTTTCCAAAGTAACAGATTAGATACAGTATATGCGGGGTAATGCAGAGTGAAACAGACTGACTGAACATTCTGGAATCTAAATCAGTAGCATCCCCCTCCCAGTTAAAGCTCAGACCTGGCAAAGTGTCATAGAAACTGGTGAAGATCATTTCTCAGTAAGGTCAATGCAGTCTGGAATAAGAATATATTGAGCCAGCAGAGCAAATACATTGTCGTCATGGACATTTTTTGCTGCTGTTTTCCTTTTCTGACAGGTTAATTTTTTATTCTGCTTCACTGTTAGACCAATATGGCTGAAGGTCCTTTCCTACGCACACCATTGCTCTCTAGGAGAAAGTAATTGCAAGGACAGGACAAGCAAAATTTGAATTTTGAATAACCCTTTGATAGCTGGAGTCCAGAATAAAGTTAATTTCATGCAGCTCATCATGCTTTCACTGCTGGTTTGAGATGAGTGAAAGAAAACCAGCTCTATTTAAATGAGATTTACAAACATTAAACACAAGCTTCAGCGTGGCTAATGGTTTAACGAGGAAAAGCAGATCACAATGCATATGGATTTGTTTAGGAATGGACAGTACTGCCTAACATTCGGGGCACCTACATCTCTCCCTTCTTGTCAAAATCAAGAAAAATTGTCAATAAAGCTTGCCTACAAGTCCTCTGCCTCTATTATAAGGTATATGATGTGTTCAGAGAAGAGTACAACACAGCTTTTCATTTACTGCTAGGCACGGTTAGAAGAAGATGGCGAATTGTGTCATCAGGCTTGTCATTTGATACACACAGAACTACTATCCTTTTTCCTTAACCAGTATTTTCAAGTTTGCTTAAAATCATAGCTCCTCTCAAAACCCCTCTCTGAGGGTTATTGAAGTCAAATCACCGTGTCCAAAGTATACGTATTCAATGACCACATACAAAAATATGTCTTATAAAACTAACCTTGTAAATCCAAAATGGCTGTCAGATTAGGAGTATTTCTGTCAAAAAAGAATAGCTTATAGAGAATTTTCCTTCTAAAAATGAAGAAAAAACACTAGGATGTGAGAAATAAGTAAGCTTTAAACTATAGTAACAGGTAATTAAACTGATGGGGAAAGCATAGTAACTGGTGCAGTGATAAACTTTAAAGCGAAATAGAAAACTAAGGAGGGAGGTTGAGCATAATAACACTGGTAGGCAAAATGGCGTTTCTTATATGCTATAAGAGCATATGAAAGCCCATGTTCTATGAGACCATATTCCTTTATTCAATGTCAAAATGCTTGTCCTAAGACAATGTTGTCCATCTATTTATTCTCTATTAAATAATATTTTTGTAATACGAGGAAGGATGTACTCTTCATTTGTCGTTTGCCTTCACATTGTTGTGACTTTACTTGACCTCATGAATCCTGGCTTAATAAAAGACAAACCTAGAGGATTTGCATCCAAAAATTAAAAAAAAAAAAAAAAAAATAAGGATGGTCATATCTGTGTCTTGATAAAAATTCAGGAAATTTGAGAGCACATCCTGCTCAGGAGCTGAAGATTCATTAAAATAATGAAAATCATGAAAATTCAAATGAACAAAAAGGTAGCTCATTAACTTACCAGGTCTCAATGACTATGCAGTTAGATGAAAATTCAGAAAGCTGGTTGGATCAAGTGAGGAGAATCATTGTGTACGTAGAAAAAGAGCAATCAGCAGTGGAAAAAAGTACAAGAAAGGTATTTCTGGTAACTTTTAAAACAGATGGGACCTGCTACAACAAAGAAGCTAGCAAAAATGTATTAAAAGAGTGACTGTGTTATCATGGTATACAGCAGAGGTATTTTAAAAAGAAGTCACCTCAAACTGAGCTGTGACATACTACACAATTCCAAAGAGAAACGATCTGTATTAGGGAAACTTTAGATACTTTATAAAATTCCGTAGTAATCACCAGTGATATTTTGTCTGCATCAAGAAACTGAGACAGAAAAAATGTTAAGTTGGCATTGTATGGTTGTCTGATTTTCTTACACCCAGTAAGAAATAATATTTTATAGTTCTGCACAAAGTCTGTTTGCCAGAAAAGTGCATCCCATGCCCTGCAACAGAAAACTGTGTCTTTGATATGGTTGCTGATACGGTGTTGGAGAGCCTTAGAAGCTGGACATTAGTAGAACAAACTGCACAACTTCTGGGTCACAAGATATTCTGCTAGACAAATACCTTCACAGACTAGAAGCAGTAGCAACACCAGGGTTTGAGGTATTCATGGGATTCAGATGCCTATGAGTCTTAGCATTATGGGATACAAAGCCAACTGTGAACAAACATTTAGAAATATTCCCTGCTCTAGATGCAGGATAAGTGTGTGTGGGGGTGTGAATGTGAGCTTGGACACTCATACTTGTGTCTGTGTGGGTGGGAGGAGACATCAGTCTTCTATTAGTTCAGAAACTAATGCAGTCATTCTCATGTAATAATTCATGGAGATACCTTGTTAAGTTTCCTCTGTAGCAGAAAATTGCACCCTTTCTGTTGTTTTCTGTAAGTAGATGGCTTTTCCCCCTTTTCCTTTTCCTTACTTTCTCTCCCTCACAAATGATAAATGCACTCTCATTTTCACATGCACCCCTGCTCCCAGCTCTCATTACAGTTCTGGCTGCGCCTTACATCTGGCAAGCTTAACATGTCACTTTCTGTCCTCAGAACCAAAGTGCACTGGAATACTCAATAAACCAAGAGAGTTATCCGATCTGCATTACCCAACAGACCCTGTGCATGTCATTTCTGTAAAGCACCTTGCATGCCTCTGCCAGCCCAGAGCCTTCACGTATTCCCTCCATTTTGAAATAAACATCCCTTGAGTAGCAGTATGTGCACCTTTATACATATTTTACCATCTACTCTTGTTTTAACTGAACCTAGACAATGTTCTTCTGACACTTGCAGATTTTAAAATATCTTTGACTGTCAGAGTCCCAAAGGTTTCAGATGCATAGACATTGTGATGTTCTAAAACACATACAAAAAGACAACTGGGTGTGTGCAGTAAATGGATTTTAAATTTCAGAGAATTTTCTCCAAGTACTTAAATATTACTGGAATTCCTGCCTGTCATTTATTCTACTAAAAACAACAACCGTCCCTGCATCGCTGTGAGTGGGTTTTACAAATTTTAAACTAAGTTCTAACTTCGTTTAAATTCATATTCCACTGCTGAACTGCTGCTGTTGCGTGGAGCAGAAACAGGTCACAAATATCCTTTCTAGAGTAAATTACACAAGCTACCAAACCCAGGTGAGCCAGAGAAAGGACACTTTAAGCAGTGAATTTCTATTCTAACATACTTTCTCTGTTTCTCCTTTAAAACAAAAAACAAGCAAACAAAAGCAAAAAAAAAAAACAAACTGAAAAACAACCACCAACCTAAACCAAAAATAAAGCAAAGCAAGCCAAAGTATTAATGTTGATTTTTTTTAATTGTCACTCATCTTCCTCTAAGAATGACTTCATCATTTATGGATGTTGTGCGATATCAAATCCTACCAGACTTTAATTTGAGCTGCACCACTCCTGAAATGGTGGGACACAAACTGAGAGTCCTTTGACTCTTCATGCCTGCTCTTCACTCAGTTAGTGCATAGAGAGGGTCAGGGGAACTTGGACAGTGTCACTCCAGTTCTTTTGATTGAAGTGCTGAAAAGCAAAGGCATTTTTAAATTCACATTTAAAAAAGATGTCTTCAGTATAAAGTATGAGAGAGATTTAATTAAAATTATTAGGAGTTACGGTTGTTACATGAATATTCTGTCATTTTCCTTCAAAATGTTAAAGCAAGGAAATCGGAAGCTTGAAACACATTCTTACGTCTTTTTTTTCTTTTTCTCAAATATCACTTCAAAAAATAAAGCTTCAGCAAGTTTGCTACAGATGTTTCTTAAGTAAATCACTGATTCAGGCACATTAAATGACAAACCACATGAAAATAAGCCACTACTAGATGTAACACAGAAATTTTTAATAAATAAATCTGTGGCAGAGGCTTGAAAGTGTATTCTCTCTATCATGTAAAATGCCTAGCCCATCAATGAAAGCTCAGCCAAGGGGAAAAAAACCAAACCAAACCAAAACAAAACAAACCAAAACAAAACAAAACCAAAACACAACAAAACCCCAGAACAACAAAAGGCTCTCTTCATTTCCTTTGTCTTACTGTTCTAATTGTCTTTTTAATTTTCAATTCTAGAGCTGTTTTACATGTTTGAGGAAATATTTAGCATTTTTAGTTAGGTAGATAGATAGTTAGACTTGATGTCATATTGATGAAATCATTGCTTCTGGACAGAGTATATCCCTTGGCATGATTATGTGTGTTTTACTAGTTAATTTTGAGTTATGATTGTTACTTGTGATATTTTCTATCCAAGATACAAAGATGATAATTAGAGAGGCAGAAAATATGTGTCGTCTTATCTTCCTCTGCCTAGTCAAGTTCACAAAAAATTGACAAAGTGCATATTCTTGTTGAGAGCTGAGGTGTAGCTCTAAGCTATATGTGCAAGGACTCCGCCCTCTTCTGCTTTCTTCCTGTTCTTTTGCTGGTAATGATTTAGTACCAGTATCCATGTAGGATGATAGGTTTTATTTGTCCTTCCCATGCATAGTGAAACAGTGGTTTGCTGCATTTTCAGCGTCTTCTCTTGTGTACTAAAGAAATTATATGTTTATATTTTCATGCACCCTAGTTATTTGATTTGTACTTATAAATGCTAACCATGACAGCAGGAATACTCGTTCAGGTTTTGAAACCTTAGAGCATCAGATTCTTCATGTAACAGCAGCAGCAATCCCACATAATGTCTGTCTTAAATGTTTCCTCTCTCCTCCTGACTCATTTCCCCACACCTGAAACATAATTTCATGTACTTCTGTTACAGATTTGAACTTCTGATTTGGGCACTGACCATTCAGATAACAAAGTAGAACTGTTGAACCTGTCTGCATTGAGAAGCTTTTCACTAGAGAGAATGAGTATATAGTAAAATTCCATGTGATTTTGGAGGAAATGCTAGAATTAATCCGTTAATGTTCTATCACAATGTCTCTGGATGAGTACCATAGAAGTCTTGAGGAAGAATTGAATGTCTGTAGCCTTACTTATACCTAATTCCCTTTCAAACATTTCTCAGTCAGCCAGCTCTGCTGAGTGCCCATACTGCTTGTATTTGGGTTCGAATCAGAATAGAATAGAATAGAATAGAATAGAATAGAATAGAATAGAATAGAATAGAATAGAATAGAATAGTTCCAGACCTATCACAATTATCTAGTCCAACTGCCTGATTACTTCAAGGCTGATCAAAAGTTAAAGCATGTTATTAAGTGCATTGTCCAAATGCCTCTTAAACACTGGTGGGCTTGGAGAACTAACTACCGCTCTAGGATGCCTGTTCCAATATTTCACCTCTCTCATGGTAAAGAAATACTTTCTAATGTCAAGTCTGATCCTCCCCTGTTGTAGCTTTGAACCTTTCCCATGTGTCTTATCACCAGATACTAGGCAGCAGAGATCAGCACCTCCCTCTCCATTTCCTCTCTTCAGGAAGCTGTAAAGAGCATTGAGGTCACCCCTCAGCCCACTATTCTCCAAACTACACAAACCCTAAAATCCTTGGCTGTTCCTCACAGGACAGTGTTTCAAGCCCTTTCACCAGCTTTTTATATTGGACACATTCAAGTATCTTAATGTCCTTCCTAAATTAGCCCAGAATTGCACACAATACCCAAGGTGTGGTAACACTGACACCAATTACAACATGATAACCCTGATTTTTGAACAGCTGGTGGCGCTGTGTTTGAGGAATCCCAGGATGCAGTTTGCCCTCTTGGCTGCCAGGGCACACTGCGGGCTCCTCTTGACCCTGCTGTCAGCCAGCACCCCCAGATCTCTTCCTGCAGGGCTGGTCCCCAGCCAACACACTACTCTCCTAATTTATGCTTGTGTCCAGTGTTACTCTGTCCTAGATGCACAATTCAGCATATTATTATTATTATTAATTATAATTATTTATTTCATGTCATTGATGATTGCTCAGTGCTCCAATCAATCTAGATCCCTCTGCAAGTCCTCTTGTCCCTTAAGAGGGTCAACAGCACCTTTCAGGTAAGTATCTTCTGTAAACTTGTGAGTCTGGTACTTTGATTTATGAAAATGTTGTAGAAATAATGAACCATTTTGTTCCTGCATCCAAATCATTGATTAAGAAGTTAAACAGAACTGTCCCTAGAGCTGAGCCTGGAGGAATACTGCTAGTGACTGGTCACCAGTCAGATGAACACCTTGTTCACTACAATTGCCCCCTGCTGTTCTTCACAGCTGGACAACTTGTTCAGGAGGCTACTGTGAGGGACAGTATCAAAAACCTAATATCAAGAACAACTGCACCCACCACCTTCTCTTCATCCACTGGAGGGTGATCTTATTATAGAAGTATACTAAAGTAGATAGGACTTTCCCTTTGTGAACCCACGTTGAATGTGCCTAATGATTGCATAGTCTTTCAAATGCCTTTCATTAGGGCAGAGCATGTTCTCTGACAGATAGTATATTTAAGGCAGCTTGTGTCAGCCACTCACATATGACTGTACTAGTTTTTTGGCTAGACTTTATTAGTCTAGAAATAGTTCAACATAACATGTGTGTTAGTAAAGGTTAGAATAAATAGCAAATATGCCATAGTAGCCAGATGTCTTGAAGAA
Organism: Nycticryphes semicollaris; assembly: GCA_013400055.1. Taxonomy (NCBI): domain Eukaryota; kingdom Metazoa; phylum Chordata; class Aves; order Charadriiformes; family Rostratulidae; genus Nycticryphes; species Nycticryphes semicollaris. Next base: position 55,752 of record VXBJ01005087.1, read on the forward strand.
GCAAAATCTAAGCTTCAGATGCTTATAAGATTTATGCCACTAGATTTGGGACCAGGCTTTGGGCCAAAAATCTTTAAAAGCTATTAAGTTGAACCATATATTTAATTCTTCTTTGTTGTCATTTTTGCTGTTTCCTAAAGGTCTTCAATACATTTTCTACAGAAAGGAATTTTGAAGCACTATTTATAATACTTTGTTAACATTTTTTTTTTTAAATTAAAATATTTTAACATAAAATTTACTTACAAAATGGATTTTAGTCACTCTAATTTTCAAATGGTCACAGATGGGATACCAGAGATTTTATTATTTAATAAGATGATTCATTTATATTAATATAATAGTTGCTGTTCAGACTGTAATGCTGTGCATGATGCTTAATTGTGAAGATGGTAATGGGTTAAAATTCCAAACAAATGCTTTTTTTTCTCAGGGCATCAAATAAACAGCAATAGTGACTATCTGTCATGATGTCCCAATAAGGCTCTTTCTAAATTTTTTACATCTTTATAGGGGAAAGAAACTAGAAGAGACATCGACTTGAGATGACATATTACAGTCATATCTATGACCATATAATAATAAATAATATTAAACATTAATTACAAATATTAAAAAGTTGCTAGACTTATGATCAAGAAATTAACTTAAATGCCTTTTAAGATATTAGAAGTCTATCTTAACGTCTTCTGTGATGAGGCGCAATTGCTTATTTCACTACTCTATCCGACTTTCATAAGTCCTTCAGTTTGATGGTAGAAAGTATGTCTTCCGAAAGTGAGCCTGATACTTTGATTTATGAAAATGTTGTAGAAATAAAACAAAAACAAAACAAAACAAAACAAAACAAAACAAAACAAAAAATAAAAAAAGAAGAAAAATGGGACACCTGGAGGAATGATACACAGCAGTGTAAATGTAGGGGGACAATCCAAATATCCTGAAATATACATCACACACTGAGATAAACAGTCTTCCTCTTTTTTCTTTCAAATGAAAAAATACAGTGCAGAGTCACCTGATTCACACACTCAGCATACCAGCAGCATGGTTAATATAACTCAGGTTGAGTGAGACTGACTTTGCAGAGGTAACATTGTTTTGTGTGTTGGGCTTGAAGGAGCATCCTGTGGATGTGTATATTGCATGTAGGGCTTTACTGTGAAAAAAATGAGGAAATTACTCTAGAAGTAGAAAGTAGAGTTTTGTAGGAAGACATTCAAGCCAAGCAAGAATAAAGCCTATGTGACACCTTGGTGATAAATAAGCCTTGCTTAAGTTGTAAGACTTGGAGTGAATTTCAACCTCAGCAAACAAATGATGAATGAGCAATGTCATCTAATTGTTTTTGGTTTTGAAAGATCAAAATGGTAAGGCACAGTTCAGGAGTGAACTACACAAAAATTGCTATCAGGTATACAGTTTTAGGAAAGTGAATATTCACCAGGCATGCAAATTGATCTCTAAATGCACAGAATAGATACCCCTTGGCTTTCCTTCTCCCCACCCCCTGAAACACTTCATGTATCCTCCCAGCCCTGCCCACTCAACCCCCCCCA
>VXBJ01005087.1:57331-69481 GCA_013400055.1 Nycticryphes semicollaris
AAAAAATTCCAAGGTGAATCAGTCAATCATTGAGAACTAAAATAAGAGGGTCTGTAGAAACACTGAATGCCTTATTTGTAAATTCAGCTCAATTTGTGAATTGCAAAAGTATGAATTGCCTAATCATTCACTAAAAAGGGAAAATAACAAAAAAAACCTCTCCCATTGCACCCAGTAGTTGCAATTAATACCTTGCACATGAGAAAACAGAAAGGTTTTAAAATTGTGTTCATTCATTATACATATTTTTTTTAGTGTTGTGAAAGGGACAAAAATTAAATTTGAAGCCTTAGTCAAAGAGTCCTGAAATCTGATAAAAGATATAATACATTTATTCTTGAGCTGGAATTGTGTTCTATCTGTTTTGAGTCTACTCACAGAAATGTGAGACTTTCCATCAAGTAAAAGCATTCTATTCTGGCAATACTGTCGGAAAATGCCCATCTAAAGTGAGTCACATTTAGAAGCAGTTGTATTTGCTGACATGTTTGAAGTGTGTCTGCAAGTAAGCATGTTTACAACATATACTTTGTTTTTGAAGTACTACAGAATCACCAGAAAGTTGTGGCAAGAATAGATGCAAAATTGGCCAGTATAAATGGAACATGCCAAGAAAAGCAAGGTTATAAAACAGTATATTGGAAGCTGTTGTTATGCAAGAGATAGCTTATGGCACACATTTTTTCAGCTGAGATTCTGTGATGAAATTCATGATTCAAATACAAACACTCTGTAGTAAGTGCTGCAAACTATTTGTTTGGGGTAATGGTGTGAATCATGAATATATTCAACCCACTGTCACTGTGTAAAACATCAGAAACATTATTCCTCAAACTCGAATACATGAACAAATAGGACTGTGTCTGAAAGAGCCCTGTCGGATATGGGATCGTCCTTTTTTAGACTGGAAGATCAGTTTATATTAAAAGCAGGCCATCTACTGCATTACCCCGGGGACATATGACAAATTAATATTAAAGGGGCTGTGTTATTTTGTAACTATTGGAATATTTCAGTATAAAGTAATATTTTTTTTAATGAAACAAAGGCATATTTTTCAAATTTAGGAATGTGTGTTTTTTTCATTGCTCTGTTTTTAATAACACATTTACTTGACTTTTAAGATTTATATATTGTAATGATTCAGTAGGTACTGGACGTGACAATGGAACTGGGCAAACAACAGTAAAACTACAATCAGAGTAATACCCCACTTTGTGAAGCATAAGACCATGAAATCTATGAAATAAAAATTAATTGTCAGAAATTTAGCCAATCTGATATAGTTTAGTGGAATCAGTTATTGAAATCTTATTACTAAAGCCGTAAGCAAATGACCATGAAAGCATTTTAAAATGCAGTACACAAAGTACCATATTCAAAATGCTGAGCCTTGCAAAAAGGGAAAGAGAGAAAGACAAATGGAATCAATATGAGAAATATATGATGGCCGAAACACCCTCCATTTTCCAGGGATAATGATGTCTGGAATTAGAGAGGGGGTAAGATTTGTTCTTGGGTACTGGATTTGTATTTCCTACTTTGCTTTTGTGTTTAATGTCATCTCCTTTCAATATTACCTGTTTCATATCAGGAACTTGTTCTGCCAGTTGATGAATAATCTGACATTAAATGTGTGCATAGTACACTGGAAAACAAAATAAAAATAAAATAAAATAAAACAAAACAAAACATAAAAAATAAAATAGGATTAGCAACAGAATAAATAAAACAAACAAGGAAATAATTATTTTAAAGTTAAGAACTCCAAAAGTTCTCCACAGTCACCAAACATGTTCTCAAGAGGAATAGAGGTTAAAAAAGCCAGACTGATGGAATACTTTTTCTGAAGTGAGCAAGATCAAGCAGGGAAAAGGTAAGAACAGATAAGAGCAATACTGACTATCCAGTGCTAGTAATTCAAACTGGGTTGCAAAATATCTCTCTACTTCATTAGTACTGTAGTTTTTAAATTCTGCTATCCAGAAACAGCCTACAATGAGACAGATTGTGACAATTTGTGTTCTTCTAGCTGGACTATGTTTGAAAAAATATTATAAAGAAGGAACTAGAGTAGAAACTGCTGAAACAACAGACATAGGTTTGGGAAGGTATTTTTCTGTCAGATTTATTATGCAAAATATACAAAATTATATATTATATAGTCTCTAGACACTGGAAAACAGGAAATTGATTCTAGCTACTCTGTCCATTCCATGTGGTAGCTACTGTTCAGTATCAAAAGTCGTAAATTTCACCTTAGGTGAGACGCCACTTAATTTCTAGTGTATATAAAGTAAAACATATATTTAATATAAAAGTTAAGGCGCATTGACTTTTTTGAAATTTTATGAAGGTGCAAACTGCTTATGGTTAAATTTCATAATGTGAATATATCTCAGACTGATCATTTTTATGGATATGTATTATTCAAATTTTGTCACAGTTATGTAACTACCTTGGTACAAAGCAGAGCTTGCACCTTGTTAACTGGCTTGTTTTCAGATGTTGACCTCATTTTCATTGAAAGTACTAGGGTGGTTAACCTTGGCTAGTCACCAGGTGTTCACGAAGCTGCTCTGTCATTCCCCCTCCTCAGCAGGTGGAAGCAGATGAAAGTTCACAAGTTGAGATAAGGCCATGAAGATCACTCACTAATTACCATTGGATGTAAACCCAAGCTCAACTTGCAGAAGATTAATTTTATTTAGTGCCAATTAATAACAGAGTAGAGTAGGAAGAAATTAAAAGAAAACAGAAAACTAAAACTGCCTTCCTGTCACCCCAATGTTCATCCCAGACTCAAATTCACTCATTATCTCCTAAATCCTCTGCCTTCTTCTCTGGTCCCAAGTGGCAGAGGAGAGTATAGGCTGTGGACAGTTCACAACACTTTGTCTCTGCCACTCCCTTCCCCACACACTTTTCCCCTCTTCCAATGTGGGGTCCCTCCCTTGGGCTGCAGTCCTTCAAGAACTGCTCCAGCATGTGTCTATTCCTTGTATTGGGAATGTAGCATTCAGGATTGGGTAATTAAGTGTTTACTGGGACACAGTAACTGTAGACACAGATATTACAACCAACTAGTCATGAGTAGTATGATTCATTCCCTGCTCTGTAAGTGTCTTCTATCTAAGGGAATCCCTTCTCAGCAGGCTTTGGAGATTTTGTGGCTTACCAAAGATATCAAGCTGTTTCTAAACTAGGAGTTCAGGAGCACACAGGAAGTCTGGGGCAGCCAGTCCTTGAAGCCTTTGATTTTACAGAGTTGAAGGGTTATCCTTTTGGTTTACTTAATTTTTTTATTGTGTTTGTTTGTTTTGGTGGCAAAGGTGGTGGTAGACATAATTTTTAGACTATATCTTCATTTCAATAATGGCAGCAGTAATAGAAAGAGAAAGGAAGATTTCATACAGTGTCTGGGAGACAACTTCTTTGAAATGGTGTTTAATAAATAGACCTAGAGTGAGTAATAAATAGACCTAGAGTGAGGCACTCCAGAAAGCAAGATGAACCTGACTTGAGTCAGGGTATTTGCAACTTTCTAATGTGACTGCAAGAACACCTTCTCAGATAACAGTAAGAAAGAAAGTACTTGAGAAAAGGAGCGGAAGCTCTTGTAAGTATATACCTTTTTTTTTTTTCTGACTTAAATGGTAACAGAGTTATCAGTGTAGTACCCACATATGGTTATTGCTAATTCCTCAGAAACCATTCACAGTGCATTGTCAAACAACTCTGTTTTCTAGCAGATCTGGCAATTTCTCTGGGGGAGTTCAGGAGAGTCCACTTAAAAAGAAAAAGGGTGTCATATCTGAGTAAAGAGGGACTCATCTGACTCAGAAGGTTATTTGTTTCAGCAACAGTTCCAAAACTGTGCGGTCCTTCAAACGGATTTCAAATCCACTAGTTTCTGATAATTCATAGGAACTAAATCACTTGCTCCTAATCTGTAAAAAGAAATTCCTTTCAGGTGAAGGCTGTGGGTTTTTTTTAATATTTCTTTAAGGCTACTGGGGAAAAGAATTTTTCTAAGCTTCTTTCCCTATATTGATCAATATAACTGTAGAAAGCCTTCCAGCAACATGGGGTAGCATATAAATATATAAGCGGTATCTATTAATTTTCTATCTATTTTGTATTTAGAAAAAGATTTTGGTTGATAGACTGTGAATAAATAAATCGCTCTCCATGTAACATAAAAATGTGATTGTCTCTTAGCTAGCTCTTTTTTTTTTTTCTGAAGAGAATGTGTGTTGATTCACTGATGCATTATTCTCCAGGGAATGTTATTTTTTCAATGGAGTTTCAGTTATTGTCATGACACATATAAATAATTTATTTATCAGTACAATGCTAGGAGTTTGTGGGTTTTGGTATTGAGTTAAACAAGATTGTCTGTTGTAACCTAAGTGTAATTGCAAACATTCCTAAAATCATTGAATGGTTAAGAGTTGAAAGGGACCTTAAAGATCATCGAATTTCAACCCCCCTGCCATGAGCCGGGACACCTCCTACTAGAGCAGGTTGCTCAGAGCCCCATCCAGCCTGGCCTTAAACACTTGCAGGGAAGGGGCATCCACAGCTTCTCTGGGCAACCTGCTCCAGTGTCTNTCACAAGAGCAGAGGAGAGGGGCAAAATCACCTCCCTTGACCTGCTGGCCATGCTTCTTCTGATGCAGCCCAGGATGCGTTTGGCTTTCTGGGCTGCCAGTGCACACTGCTGGCTCATGTTGAGCTTCTCGTCCATGAGCACTCCCATGTCCTTCTCCTCAGGGCTGCTCTCCACTCAGCCTGTATTTGTGCTTGGGATTGACATGTCCCAGGTGCAGGACCCTACACTTGGCTTGGTTGAACTTCATGAGGTTTGCACTAGCCTACCTTCCCGCCAGCATGTTGATTGCGCCACCGAGCTTGGCGTCATTGGCAAACTTTCTGAGGGTGCATTCTAACCCACTGTCCAGTGGTCTCAGTACTGACCCCTGAGTAATGCGGTCATCAAGCCAGTTCCTGATCCACCAAGTGGTCCATCCGTCAAATTCATGACTTTCTAATTTTGAGACCCAAACCGTTAAGCATTGTATTTAAGTCATAACCTTTATAAAATTTGCATTTTTTTCTTAAGAGAATTTGTCACAGTTGCTATATGAAACACTTTTCCATTTTATACAGTTGTATTCTTGCCTAAATCCCCAAAACTAAGATATCAATTTACTTTGCTTCTTGTACTTATAATTTGAAAATACTGTACCTTTTTAAGCATTAATAGCTGTAGAATGGGAAGGTATTTGTTGCTAAAATGGAATTGAATTGACTAACCTGATATATTTCATTTCCATAGTGACTACCCATCTGCTTATAATATTTTGAAAGTAGACATTCACTATACCGCTTTTGAGAAACAGGATTACTAATTCAAAAATAACAAAATAATCCACTTTTATTTTACACTGAAAACTATGGTGCTGTTTGGAAGTAGAAAAACATGTTTGGTTTTTTTTTTAAATTAGAATCACACAGAATATAAATTTTTACCCAATATTCCTTAATCATTATAATTTTAAGTGTTCTTTTTATAGCACGAAGAAGTAAAAATAAAAGAAAAACTTTAAAGATCCCTTATATATTCAGACTTTCTTCCCAGAAACTGTACAGAAGTGGACATTTGCTGTTGGAGGTCATTTAGAAAGTCACCAGAAAAGTATTGTAATCCATGTGAATCTTATTTTTGCTGCCTAGTTAGGTCTCGCAGCTTTGGAGGTCAACCTATTTTATTATTTGCATTCCTGCAACCTTCTCAGCTGTGTGGGTGATTCAGCAAGTGGTATGCTTCCCTCCCAATCAGTAAACAAGCTGAGTTGAAGTCACTGTGCAATCAGAGAGGCGATGTTTCATACAACATGTATGAACAAGGTTATGATTCCTTGGTAATTTGTAATACCTCACAGGACATTTTGCAAACCTAGAAACATTTTTGTTTTGTCTGAGGCTTAGCTTGCTAGGACTGCAATCAACACTGAATTTTGCTTAGGATTTTATAAAATTTTGCTGAATTATAACAGCAAAGATATTTGTATTTGTCACCATTTTAGGTGTATGTGGCCTTATTTTCGTGTTACAAAGGACGCACATCTGAACATCTCTTTCTTCCTGTAAAAATTGTTCACAATCAAATTTGTCTGTTTATCTTAATGATTATTTTAATGTTCCTTGTCTTTTGACTTTACACTGAACTTGTACTTATTCTTTTTTCAGCATACAATAAAATATTTAATGCATTAGAAAGGTTGTTAACTCTGAAATCTCAGTCAAAATTCCATATTCGTAGGTTTAATTTGGCTTTCGTATATTTTGTACTCCTGCAATACCTGCAATTGTTTGGAGATGGAAGGCCTTCAAGAACATTAAGTAAAGATATTAAATTGAAGTTGAAACCTACTAGTAATATCATTAGGATATCTTTGGGGTTGTATTAATATCTTTAGGGTTTTTCTGTAATCGGCTAAACAGTTGTTTGGGACTATATTTTAGTAATACAACATGCTTGTAAGGTGGTGTGGTAAAATAATCTCAATTATTATTGTCACAATTGAAACCTTCCTCTCAGTTTCACAGAGAGCTCAAACCCTGAATAATTTCAGCTAGTCCCAGACACAACCCTCTCTTAAAGTTTTAAACTTCAGATATTTCTCCTATAATTCTATCTTTAAATTGTTTAATTGCATGCCAAAGCCATTAGGTGGGATCAATTTACAACTCTTTTCATATTGTTAAAAAGAAACCATATTTTATCTGAGAAGCTGCACCACACTGATGATGGGTGAAGTGGCTTGTTCATTATAGTCCTTAGAGACTAAAAAGCTAAAAAATTTGGTAACAGTTTCCTTGATCATCTTACTTAAAGCAGGTTTCGTATTATTCTTACATCATTTTCACCTCTCTGTGTTTTCCCTTCCATGTTTCCATGACATCTTAAAGGTATGTCAATGTAATAGCTATTTCAATAGTGTTCCTCACAATGCCATGTATTAAAAGCAACACTGACATGTTCAGAGTCCTAACTCACTTTTATAGAAGAAAACCACTGTATTACTCTTGAAGTTTAGATCTTTCCTATTGTCCCTCTCAGTACCAGAGCTTCCTATTTGTACAATCTATAGTTCAAGTTTTCAGAGCTGTTCTTTTTTTGGAATTTATTTATTAACATGATGACATTATCGGGGAAAAATTTTAATTACAGATCAGATGTATGAGTGAAATCTTTGTAGCGAATTATTTCTTCATCTGTATTTTTTCCAATAACAAAAATTTATTTTCCTTGCAAGTAGTAGTTTCATATATTTTATAAAATTTGTATGAAAAAACGTCTTTGTGAGATTGTATGGAGCTTACCTTAGTAGATAATATCCTCCTCATTTATTGAAAACTACAATGAAAACATTTTTTAGTATTGTATATTACTAATCAAGCATTTAAGTAATGTTTAAAACAAATCCTTACATTTCATATCTATATTTGGGTGCATGGCACTAGAGTGAATTTTTTTTCCATACTTGTGTTTATCCAAGATCTTGTTTATAGATGACCTGGGATATTCAGGGATTAATAGTAGAATGATGTTATAGATAATGTTATAAGTAAATTAAGACAACTCCAGCCCAATATGGAATTATCTGATATTTATTAAGGTAGGAAAGCAAAAGCAGCACTGGGCGGCTGGGGAGTCACAGCTCCACCAAAGGCTCTCACCTTTGAGCAATTCAGGCATTCCTTTTATCCTCTCAGATGTTAATTGCTACATCCTTGTTACATGCATCAGTCATTCCACCTCCTTGACTTCTCTTATCTTTACTTATGTTTCAGGCACTTCCATGACTTTTCTTATTTTTATTTATGTGTCCTCGGAACAAAAATGGTGCTTGTTAACATAACATTATTGTTTAAGTGTTCCCTCCCGCAGGATGTTCCAGTGCCTGGCACACAGGCTGTTCTTCTTCACAAAGTTTGATTAGCAAATCACCCTCCAGTTGTTTATTACAATAATTTTTTTCTACCTGTGTTTTCTACCCTTGTTTCATAGTTATTTAAGCACATAGATAACCCACTACTTAAAATTAGAATAGGTTTAAAATAATAATTGAGGAAATTTGATTTTAAGGTATCAATAAATGTCAATATTTTGCACATAGATATCTGCCTTTTGGAATTATCTTTTAGCAACTCCTTAGCTAGTTAAGTATCATTTTCCCCATTGTTCTGATGTTAATCCCAAAGGATGCATCATCTGTCACTAAGTGTTCAATATGAACATGCTAGTTTTGTTTCCTTTCACTCACTATGGAAGCAGAGCACAAAACAGTCCCCCTGGCATGTTCATCAAAACTCTGATCTTGATGATTAAAATGCAGAGAAACTATCATTTTACTTTTATATGCACTCCATCATATCTTTATAGTTGAATCTCTTTAACACTGTTTTACTACTCTCTCTTTAGCATTGGTGGTTTGTTTTTTTTTTTTTTTTTTTGCTTTTTGGGTTTTGGTTTTTTTGGGGTTTTTTTTTTTTGGTTTTATTTTTTTTTTTTTTGTGAACACATTTTATGAATGTTCATCTTTCTTGGCAGAAAAGAGAAGTTTCAATTTTAGGACCAAAATTAACAAGAGTGAATCTGTTCTTCCTCCACTTTTCTTTTGTGAAACCAATCCAAATAATTTCAACAATAAAATTTAAAGAAAATAAGTTGTTATGCCCAACTCTCTTTACAACCTTGAATTCACCAAATGGGAAAAGAACAACCTGTGTTGAATAGTTCTGTACTTATTAAAGTAAAATACTTTCTTAACCAGTTTATCTCATCTTATCTCTTGAAAAATTTGGCATCCAATTACTGCTATGAATGTGAAAAAGCATATATTTTTTTCAAATCAATACATTTAGTTATTTAACCCAAGGTCAGAAAAAAAATTACCTATTGATCAGTAAGCTAGACCTCGTAGAAATTTCTATAGCTTTCATACGACTTGGCTTACAATAGTCCCTGAAGGTCTTGTTATCTTTAAATAAAAAGACTTAAGTATCACTAGTATAATGAATGATTTGACTACTTATCTTTACAGTCATTTGTTAAGTCTTTTTCTTTCTTATAGTCTTCCTCAAAGACAAAACCCAGCATGAACTATACTGTGTTAGTTTGTATGTATGCACATGCATGGGATTTGTATCTGTTTAAGACCAAACTGTCCTTATTGTGTAAAAATTCTTGAACTGTCAGGCAAATATTGCATCTTGCAGTGTTTGCCCAATGAATAAGGGAGTGTGTTTCAAGTTCAGTAAACTTTGTATTGAGGATTTATTCTGGAACATCCATTGCTATGCAGGTTGTCATCTCTATAGGAAGATGTTGTGTAGTGTCAGCTGGTACTTGGTATAACTAAATAGGAAAGTGGTGTAAGTAAAAAAAAAAACAAAAAAAAAGCCCAAAAACCTTTAATCAGTCTCAGTTAAAATGCACTTAAATTGTTTCTTTTCTAAAGTATGACTGCTATTAGAAATTTTGAAGGCCACCTTTCTATAATTATTTTTTCTTCCCTTACAAATTATGGATGGTTTTCATAATATTCTTTCTGAATATATGTCTAACAATAAGTTCAAATCTTCAGTTCAAATCCAAATGGAAACTGACTCCAAGTGCTTAACACTCAGTATCTGTAAGCACTATAACTTTTCAGATATTTAAAAAAATTTGCTGTTTTTTTCAGTAGTTTAGTTCCATTCCTGTTGAAAATGGTTATGTACATTAAGAGACACATTACACTTTTTCTGTGGATGGGCGTAAGCTGATGACTGAGACCTCTAAGTAATACATGAAAATGATAACATAAACTTAAATCAACTTCATTTTTCACCAAATATTATTGGAACATATTTAGACTTCAAATTGTTATTTTTGTCATATATAATGTCCTCTCCTAATTATTCAGAAATAATGGACAATAATTGGATGAAAAAAAATTAAACAAGTGAAAAATCCAAATTTATATGAAGAAAAAAAGTTAGCATGGATTTTCTAAACTGGACATGGTTTGAATAAGAAAAAAATAATTTATGATAAATGAAACAACTACGTATCAATGGTTATGGAAGCAAAATAAAAAAAAAAAAAAACCTCATATCAAATGTCTAAAGCACAGAGCATGGAGCCATAAAACTTGTATATAGGAAACCTATCTGATCTTTCCTATTCGATGCTGGAACTAGGAGAACTACTCCTCCAAAAACAGTCTTTGCCTCAGTCTTCACTGGCAAGGGCTCTAACCACACTGTCCAAGTCATGGAAGGCAAAACCAGGGGCTATGAGAAAGAAGAATGCCCCACAGTAGATCTCAAGTTTGAGACCAGCTAAGGGACTTATGCATGCATTTGACACTGTCCCACATGACATCCTTGTCTCAGAACCGGAAAGTCATGGATTTGATCACTGGGTGGGTAAGGAACTGTCTGGATGGGCAGACTCAAAGGGTTGTGGTCAACTGCTCAATGTCTAAGTGGTGGCCAGTGACGAGTGGTGTTCCTCAGGGCCCGGTACTGGGACCAGTGTTATTTAACGTCTTTGTTGGAGACATGGACAATGGGATAGAACGCACCCTCAGAAAGTTTGCTAATGCCACCAAGCTGTGTGGTATGCTCAACACGCTGGCAGGAAGGGATGCCATCCAGAGGGACTTGGACAGGCTTGAGAGGTGGGCTAGTGCAAACCTCATGAAGTTCAACCAAGCCAAGTGTAGGGTCCTGCACCTGGGACATGTCAATCCCAAGCACACATACAGGCTGAGTGGAGAGCGGCCCTGAGGAGAAGGACATGGGAGTGCTCATGGATGAGAAGCTCAACATGAGCCAGCAGTGTGCACTGGCAGCCCAGAAAGCCAAACGCATCCTGGGCTGCATCAGAAGAAGCATGGCCAGCAGGTCAAGGGAGGTGATTTTGCCCCTCTCCTCTGCTCTTGTGAGACCCCACTTGGGGACCTGTGTCCAGCTCTGTAGTCCTCAGCACATGGGCCTGCTGCAACGGGTCCAGCAGTGGAAATCAGGTAACCTAGGATACTACAGCCTAAGACACTTCTTGCACCATGTTTTTTATGGATATCTCTAGCAAAATTTCATGTGTTGGACTTTCTAAGCCAGATGTGGTTTCTATGTATTTAGAAAGCTTCAGAGCATTTCCGTTCCCCTAATCAACTCAGACTTTGTTTGAACCCATGCCAACAATCAGCACACACCCCATCCAGTTGTTACCACTGGAGGTGCAAGAAGATGGCTCCTTTTCTTTGTGTTGAATCAGTTCCTCCTGCCTACATCTGATACTCCCTGGATCTTCTTGTCAAAGGAGAAAAGAATGCATATTCTTGTCCGGTTTGTTCCATTCACAGTTTTGTAGTCCTGTATCATAAATCATAACTGCAATTAGTTGTCTTTGTCTTAGGCTGTAGTATCCTAGGTTACCTGATTTCATACAGAAGCCATTCCATAATTCTGAACAACTGTGATATTTTCCCTCTGAAACTCTTTCTGTTCTATAAAGTAATTTCAGAAGGGAAGATAAGAGCTGCACTCAGTATTCAAATGGACAACAGAACAAAAGTTTAAAAGTTGTCACAGGAATGTCCTCTGGTTTGTTTAATTTTTTTTCCTAATGATTCCTTCTGTTTCCTTCCTATGGAGCGTGTCCAGAGGAGAGCCACCAAGTTGGTGAGGGGTCTGGAGAACAAGTCGTACGAGGAGAGGCTGAGGGAACTGGGCATGTTTAGTTTGGAGAAGAGGAGGCTGAGGGGAGACCTTATTGCCCTCTACAACTACCTGAAAGGAAACTGTAGAGAGGCAGGGATTGGCCTCTTCTCCCAAGGGAATAACGACAGGACCAGAGGAAATGGTATGAAGCTGCATCAGGGGAGGTTTAGATTAGATATTAGGAAGAATTACTTTACTGAAAGAGTGGTCAGGCACTGGAACAGCCTGCCCAGGGAGGTGGTGGAGTCAACATCCCTGGAGGTATTTAAGAAACGTGTAGACGTGGCTCTTCAGGGCATGCTTTAGTGGCCAAGATTATTGGTTTGTGGTGGGGTGTTGTGCGTGGGGTTGTGGGTGTGGGGTTTA
>VXBJ01005087.1:84477-94550 GCA_013400055.1 Nycticryphes semicollaris
ACTTACATAGACCTTCAGTAACACTGATGAATTTTTTTGATCCCCCCAAAATATCTGTGGTTGGGTGAGGAGTAATTTTTTTTCCTTTTAAAGGCTGAGAACTGCATACATTAGAGAAAGTTGCTTCTACAGTTCCTGGCGGAGCTATTAACTTAAATTTTCTGAGCCATACAAGCGCTAATCACAAAACAGTCTTTTCTTCCTGATAGCTTTGATCTATACGGGGTTATGTGGTCTGGGAAAAACTAAGCTGAAGGATCATCTTGCCCATAGCACACTGTTAAAGCTAAGATGAACAAAAGTCCTCCTGCTGAGGCTTCCTCAGAAAGACATGACAGATTTGCAATTTAGAATCAATTTCCCACCCAAATAGCCTGCTTTGGAGAAATACTATGTAAAGCTTGTTCCTCCTTTTTGCCTTCCTTTTGGGGCTACTGAAACTATGCTGGATGAAGGTGGGTCTACATACTGGCATTTTTAGTTTTATTCTGTTCTTTGCATGCACAGGGTGAAAGTCTAGAGGACAAAGTAAGTGACTTCAGATAAGCAGAACACAATAAACTTTGTAGATGTGAAAAGGTTATTTTAAACCAGATAAAAATTGTTGAGATTTCTCATTACAAAGCTAAGCTAGACACTTAAAAATGTACATATATTATTTGCAGGATTACATTTCATGAAGTATGACGTTATGCACTAGTTCCATTAATACACTTTAATTCTGGAACTGTGAAAATGTTCACTGAAATATTTTAAACATTTACTACTAAATGTTTTTAGATTGCCACATAAAATCTTACAAATCAAAGAAAAAAAATCCATCACTTGCTGATTCAGACTTTTTTGTTCTGTGCTGTATTGGTTCTTCTCATTTGTTCATCACAGTAGTTTTTGTCAGTACAGTATATTTTTCAGTACTGTGTCTGAAGACTCATTTTACACTATCAACATTCTGTAGTTGCTGGCTTGCTTTGGAAACTATTTACCAATGAGAGGAAAAAAATTGCTGAAGCATATTGTAAATGCTTTGTTTAGCCTTGCTTTTTGAGTACAAGAAAGCAATTTTTTTCTCAGTCATAACTGACTCATATTACTGATCAATCCAATTTTACATTTTACAACTTCATTCTACCAAACTATCAAGACTGAAGCGTCATGGATTTTATTTTTTTTTACAGCAGTGAGTAACTGGGAAGAAAGAAGAGAATAAATATACTCAAGTGATTTAATTAAAAAAAAAAAAAATCCTTTCCCTTTTGGAAAACTTATATGATTGCATAATGGGTGAAAGTATTATGAAAGCTTTAAAAATAACACGCAGACTGCAAGCTTATTCCTATGATAAAATTTAATTTGCTATACCTCATCTGTTCATTCACCTTGAGAACAACAAAATCTGCTTGCACTTAAAAAGGTATCATTGTTTTTATCCTAATTCACTGATCTTTCTTTTCACGTGGTATGCTATCTACTTCCTTTGGTAGTTGTCTGTTTTTTAAAACATTACTTCAAAATAGCTTTCTTTAAAATACTCATAATAATGTTATTAGAATCCACACAATTCTTTATTTGAAATCCTGGTTCATGTGTGTTTTGAATTGTAAATTACCCAACTCGTAGGTGGATTATTGCCTTGTAAAAACAGGATGATAATAACACCATTGTTACTTCATTACAGATGCAGACGAGTTCTAATACACATTTCTCCCTCATTTTTATGTTCTGTACCTAAAAAGTCCATGTTACCTACAAGTGGATTATGTAACTCCAGAAGTTTATTCTGTTTTCAGCCCATTCCTGAAGAAGATGTTCTGGTCATAGAACTGTAGAATCATAGAAAGGTTAGGGTTGGAAGGGACCTAAAAAATAGTAAGTTCCAGCACCCCTTCCACGGGCAGAGACAACTCTCAGTAGAGCAGGTTGCTCAAAGCCCCATCCAGCCTGGCCTTAGACACTTCCAGGAACGGGGTAGCCACAGGGTATCTGAGCAACCTGTTCCAGCGTCTCACCACCCACAGTAAAGAATTTCTTCCTAATATCTTGACTAAATCTACTCTCTTAAAACCATTATCCTTCATCCTGTCATTACTCTCCCTGATAAATAGACACACACCCCATCTTTCCTGTAGACTGCTTTTAAGTACTAGAAGGCTGCTATAATGTGTCCCAGGAGCCTTTTTTTTTTCTCCCAGCTGAACAATCCTGAGTCTCTCAGCCTGTGTTCATAGAAGAGGTGCCTCAGCCCTCTGATCATCTTCTTGACCCTCCTCTGGACTCGCTCTAAGAGATCGTGATCTGATTTTATATTGTTTTGGTGTTTTGGGTTTTTTTTTTCTATTTTTGATGTAAACATGATTTTAAAAATATTTTACTTTCCACTGTCAATAACAAGAGGATATGTGATATATGATACCTGATTATGTTAACATTTACATCAGAGCATGTAAAAATACTCATATTAACTGCATCTAATAAAATATTGTGATAAATCAAGAAATTTTAGAAGTTGTATTTTATTTTGAAAATTCAGTACATAAAGCACAGTGCCAAATGCTCCCAAGACAGTACAGTATTATTCTCCTATGACAACAGCTCCAGTACCACAGTTAACATTAGAACAGGAAGATATAAATTAGAAGAAATGAGGGTTTTTGGCTAGCATCTGATCTTTTTTGTTACAAGTAATCCCAGAAGTATTCAGCCAAGAGGAGATTTTTGTCGTGGCTGTAGAGAATGTAAATTGCTAGACTTCAAGAATAGGATTAACTATTTAGACATACTAATAAATAGATATAGATCTAAGAAAAATAATTAAAAATCATCAGCAAGCACTTTAAAAATTAATCTCACCTCTTTTCCCCTTTTTGTTTTACACAAAAAAAACCCCAAAGCAAAACAAACCAACAAAAAAAAAAAAACCACCAACAATAAAAACCAAATCCGAACAAACAAAACCTAAACAAAACACAAAAAAAAATCCTCCAGCAACAAACCAAAACCTACTGAAAGTTATGGCAATTCTGTTACCCAGAAGCACAGTTTAGCATATTGTATTTGTAACATTCATGGATCAAAATGGATCATGCTATTTCTGGATTGAGTGTCAAAACTACTACAACTGATGCAAAAATGCATTTTCTTTTCCATTTTTAAAGAAACCAGCTAGGATTAAATATTGTGAGGCATAATAATGTGATTCAGAATTCAAGTTCCATTTGCATCCAAGGGCACTGATCACGGTCACAGTTTTTTTTTCACTAGAGTTTATTTTCTAAATGCAAAGAATTGAATATACTCCTGCATCGTTGAATTTCCACGATTGATATAATCTACTATTTTTGCAGGAGAATGGATGTGAGCTCATAATCTCTTCCAATTTTCTCAATTAAAAAGTATATTTGCAGCTCCGTTAGGGAGAATGTTCTTCCTTATAGCTCTGAACTTGCCAGCTTTAACCAGGTTTTGGCCAAATCTTTAACTCTATTTTAATACAGTTTTACTGTTTAGTCACTGGAGGCATCAGAGTTGATTATGTCTATAAGTACTTAGGGGCTTTTTTAGTATGCAGACTATTTAGCTGACTTGCACGCACACTAATGAAATAAAGGGCAAATCATTATGCAGAGCGTTGTTCACAATATTTTTAGCATTCACATCCATACTGAGAACTTTATGTATCCTATTAATTATTATATTAATTATACTATATTAAATTTGTTTTATATAAAGAAACAATTTCAAAAAGACGTTTTCCTGTAATGTTTAATGAGACAAATAGAAGATGTTTGTGTTATAAATTGTATTGCTCAACTTTTAAATTCAGGTTTCCCACATATTTGAATAAGGTCTTTCTGTCACAGTCACTTGTGAAGTTTTACTATGGTTCTGTATTCAGTAACTGGAGCTAGATCAGGCTTTCCAAACTTAAAACACACCTATAAAGCAACCATGCGATTCAAGTGACCAACTCAAGTTAATTAAGACTTAAAAAGAGAGTTTGACTAGAATTTAATGAGTGTCAGTGTGGCATATTTATAACAGAAATTATAAAAGAGGCTTTTAAATTTACCTACATGCTGCCTGAATCAGAATAAGGAAAGTAGAATATGAAACTGATCATTAATATCCATGAGCTGAAACTTGCTTTCCCATCTAGAAAGAAAAACAATCATATAAACTGAAAAAATGTAGGTTTTATTTAACTTTATTTGTTTAACTTTTCAACCTGAAGTTCAGTCTAAAATGACTGAGCAATAAAATGACTTAACAGAAATCAGAAGATAACATTTTGATTAGAGACAATTTAAATGCAAAAATATTTTCTGAATATATTATACATATAATTTTTTGCTGTCATTCCTCAGGTAAATTGATGAACATTATTTGACTAGATGCATGGGTAACCAAATATTGAAAATAATATTTTCTAATATATGTGATTAACAGAAAAACTGTTTTATTAACATCTATATTAACAATAATATAGATTTGATACTACATCTGAATACAACTTCAGAATGGTTTAATTGCATAATATTTTGCTTTTTAGTACTTCTTTTTCTGGATTTAGGTCTTGAAATTATCAGTATACAACAGTTGATGCAATCCCACCTCCTGTTAAAGTTTTCCAGTTTTAATAAAATTAACAAAATTGAAATATGTTGTAAATATAGATGATCTTTCAAGGTCCCTTCCAATCCCTGATATTCTGTGATTCTGTGATTCTCTTCTGGGCTTTGGGTTGGTTTTGGTTTTGTTATGTTGCTTTGGTTTTGGTTCTTTTCCCTTTCTTCTTCTTTTCTATTGGCCCTGCATCAATCTAGCTAAACAGTCTCTCAGAACAAGTACAGGATGTCTTGCCATTGGTAGGAACTGAAAGTCCCCATGTTTGTTGGCAGAGGAAGTATTTATTCAAAGCTCAATGTGAAAATGAGCCTGTGTGTCCAAAATTCTCAACCACGCCCCTAAAGAATCTTTAAAAGTCCTGTGGAGTTTCGTCACTCACAGGCATATGTTCTACTAAGCGCCCTGAATGAGAATGAAGCAGCAAGTGCAATTGGATTAAAACATGAACAGACACATACAAAACACAAAAGAGATAACAGATAAAGGAATCCAAATGCATTCTGGGCAGAAACAGAACATCTAAGGAGGTACTGGTCTTAGTGGACTGTTGATTATGTGAGGACAGACGGGCAGAAATTCCATAGCAGGTAGTGATCAAAAGTTATGAAAAAATGAGGCATATAATGAACTGAATGGACTGGGAATTTTCAATGACTGGCACCACCTGCACAAAAGAAGTACATACGTGTTACCAGTGATAGAACTAGTCAATCAGGTCATTTGGGACAGAGCTGTTTGCCATGTGTAGCATTAAGAATGGCTTCTAGAATACAAAGGTAGTTGAGCTCCAGCCCTCTGACAGGTTTTGCCAAACTGTTTGGCAGGTGTGAAAGTCCATGGATATGTACTGCGAACTGCTGCATGTACTAGAGAAAGCTGTAGACCACAAACCACTATTCTTGACATCCTTATTACAGGAAAAGTAAGTTTTGTGGAAGATGCAATTTGGGACCATAAAATGATGTGCAAAAAAATCATGCACATTTGGTTAGTATATTACCTCTAAGTGCACATAACCCGAAAGGGATGAAATTAATGGTGAGGATTTATTATGTGACAAAACAGTAAAACCCATGAATGTCAAAAAAGTTTGGGAATAACTGTCTAAAAAAGTTTTGTCATGGAATTCTGTTATCTACCTACATACCAGGTGACAGTTATTTGGAAATCTGCTAAACAAATTGAAGTACTATAAAATAACAATTCTACAATGGCCAGACTATAAGAAACTTACTCCTCGTTGCTAGTAGAGATGCTAACTTTCAGCATAAGTCAGGCTTTTTGTCTGAAAGGGAAATGGAAGTCATCACGACATATTTTAGTTGTGACATCATGATAAGGACACACACTACACATGCCAGGGACTGAGGCATGAAGAATGAACCAAGAATATGCCAGTTTCATGAGCTGGATGTCTAAGAAAGAAGATATGTGGGAAAGGATAGAGACAGAAGGCACTTTACAAGCCCACAGATGGTCAACTTCTTACGACTAGCAGGCTGGAAAGCAATTTATCGCAGGTAAGTGAAAGGAATGCAAGGTGGTATGCAATCATTGTAAATTGATATCCTTTTTTTGCTAGATGATTTTTTGGTAAAACAGTCACCAAGAAGGCTTCACCAAAACAGCCTCATCAGCTTGTTTTATAAAGTAAAACATTCCTGGCTTTTTGAGGGAGAACTATAGAACAGTTTAAATCGCTCATTAACACATGACACCTTGAGGATCATATTGCAGCCCAATGCAGGAAGTATACAGCTGGAAAAAAAAAATTAGTTCTATTTTTCCACAGAGATAAATCTAAAAAATGAAGGGGAAAAAAAAAGGGTGGATAAGGAGCAGTATAACACTCTCCTATAACACTGTCTTAGAGAATCTGATGAAAAATGGGCTAGGTGAGCAGGCTAGGCTCACCTAGCTAGGTTCTTTTCAGTAATATCCAATGATAAGACAAGATGCAAGGGTCACAAACTGAAACACAAGAGATTTTACCTGAACATAAGGCAAAATCCTTCTACTGTGAGCATGACTGAGCACTGGTAAAATCTTGTCCAGAGAGGCTAGGGAGTCTTCATCCTTGGAAATACTCAACAACTCTCTGGACTTCATCCTGGACAACCAGGCTACAAGTGGTACTGCATGCGTAGAGGGCTTTGAAAGGACTCCAGAGGCCCTTTCCAAACCCCACCATTCTGTGACTCATCCAAAGGTTCAAAGGAAATGTTTTAGACCTGAGGAAGTTAGAGTTTCCAGTAAACCATTTCACTGGCTAAACTTCTTCCTAGACTTAACAGACCACAATAGGCAAGCAGTAAAACTCAGACCTCCTTGGAAGGTTGCATGCTTCCAATTCCATTCCCAAAATATTCTAGCACAAAAATAAAAATTTTGCTAGTACATAATAAACAGAAAAGTAAGAGACTTTTAAAAGAATTAAAAAACTGTAAAAATAAAAAAAGCTCGTTAGAGATAAAATGTGGCAATTTGTATGGAAGTTGGAGAGAGAGGAACAGAATCCAGAGGAGAAGCCTTTGGAGATGGTCATACAAAATAACTCTATAGTCTGAATGCTGTCTGAAATTGCAGAGTCTCTGGAAGTACTTTAATAAAGAACTTGGGTTTGGAAACATAAATATACTTCCTTTTTATTAGGAAAGTGACAAGGTACATTAAGCAAACTGCATTGTAGACAGGTGTGACAATGGGGAGGTCATTAAATGAAGCAAACCCAATATGTGACACATGGCATCCCTGAGAATGCCTACTGCCTTTCTGAAACAGAAGAGAATGAGATAGAGACAACACAAAACAGTTTCATTGCTTAACAGTTTCATTTGGTCTTCAGGGTTAAATGGTAAAGAGGACAGTGAAGCAGGTATCCACTAGTGTTAGTCAGAATTTTTAAGTGTTTTTGTCACTACAATTGTTATTAATGACAACAAGTTATTATAATGAGATTTTGTATTAATATTTATTAATCTTCTGAGAAATATTGTTTGAAAATCTACAAATAGGCATGTCAGTAGACTATATGACTGTTATGCTTAATAATTTAGGAGGATGTATAAAATGGCTTGCTAAATGAGAAAAAATGATAGTCTTTTTATATATTGAAGTGAACACTTCTGTTTTGGGCTATTGGGCTTATTTTTAAGAGATGACTCACAGACTTAGCTTTCTATTTTCTTTTCCCTCACAAGTATATACTTAGATCACATTTTCTTCTTTGTATTTATAAAGCTTCTACTACTTTTTCAAGGTTTTTTTTGTCTATTTTGTTAAATTTGTGTTCCCTCATTCAAAGTCCAGGTTACAAAATGTCATCATTCAAAATTAAGCAGTTTAACAAAAGGTAATGGTCAATTCTTTTCAAAGTAGGTAGTGTAGCCTAAATTTCATTTTTAGAAACAACCAAAACACATATCTTAAAATATTACTGTTAATACATAAAATATACACTTCCTGACTATATGAGAAATAAAATAAATTGCCTGTTGGGAACTCTCCTGGTCTGCCCTCTTCACATCCCAGTGACTAGGTTGTGCTGGCAGAAGATGGTAGGGGGACATAGCTGAAGACAACTGACCCAAACTGGCCACATGGAATGAAATAAAGGATCAAGTAAAGAAGGAGAAAGAGGGGCATTCATGGTTGTGGAAATATTCTTGCTAAACAACTATTATGCAAGCTGCCTTTCAGCTTTCTGGGAAGTGGCTAAATATCTGACCATGATGAGAAGTAGAAACAGAATTCCTCTTTCTGCTTTGTTTGTATGTGCAGCTTTTGCTTTAGCTATTAAACTGTCACTATCTCAGTCCCTGAGTCTCATCACATTCCATTTTCTCCCTGTTCCATGGGAGACAGGGGTGAGCAATTGACTAATCACAGAACCACAGAATCATAGAAAGGTTTGCACTGGAAAGGGCCTTAAAGATCATTTGTTCCAACCCCCCTGCCATAGGCAGGGACACCTNCTGTTCTCATAGGAGGGTGCTCCACCACTCAACTCATCTTTGTGGCTCTCTGTTGGGCCTGTTCCAACAGATCCATGCCCTTCCTGTGCTGAGGACTCCAAAGCTGGACCCAGTACTCCAAGTGGGGTCTCACGAGAGCCAATAGATGGGTAGAATCACCTCCCTCAACCTGCTGGTCACGCTTCTTTTGATGCAGCCCAGGACACAGTTGGCTTTCTGATTGTCCAGCACACACTGCCAGCTCGTGTTAAGCTTCTTGTCCCTCATGTCCCAAGCCCTTCTCCTCAGGGCTGCTCTCAGTCAATTCTCTGGCCAAGGAGACTATGAGGATTTTAGGCTGTTGGCCAGGTCAAATTATCACAGAGATTTTCATGTTCTTGTTGCTTGTCTCTTTGTCAGCCCATGCTTTTTTTGTCTCCCTCTGCATTTACTAATCTCTCTTCACTAATATTTGGGTAGGGATATGGATACATTAGGAAATTAACAGTCTTATCACTCATATTCCAAAACAGCTGTGAGAATACGGTGCCATGGTGTAAAGTTAGCACAGGTAATGGTGGTCTGATGAGATCTCTTTTTAATCTGGTCAAACTTGATAGCTCTTTGACAAGTGAAATGGGGGGGGGGGGGTAAATTGGGGGTTTTTATCCATCTTTCCTCAGTATGAGTGGTTTTCTGCTATTTTGCTCCCATCATCCACTCCCACTATCGCTTATCTTCTTTTTGGTTTTGCCAGTCATCCTTCTTTGTTTCCAGCAGGACGTTCTGCCTGTAAGTAGTCCCTTGTCCCTTATCTGCTGCACAGCCTATCAACTTTTCTTACTTGAATGTATAACTGCACACATCTTGGTTTGCCTCTAAGGTGCTCACCTTGCCCACACATTTATGTAACATCACTATAATTTGTGCCTGTTTATTTTGTGACAGTGTAAGAAAATAATTATGTAATGTTTTCAGAGACATAGCTTATGAACACTTCATGAACTAGTATTATCTACATCCTAATTAGAGTGGGTTTGATTTATACATATCACAGGCCTCTGCTTTGGTTGCAGTCATTTAAATTACATTTGGGAATGGAAGAGATCGCAAATATACATTAGTTCCTTCAGTTTTATGAAATAGCCTTCTAAGCAGAGTACAGAGACCCAAGGTATTCACTCTAAATGAGAGAATTTTCAGTGAGCTCAGATACATTATTAAGCACTTTTTGAGATTTTGCTTGCTAGCTGGACATTGTTCACTGAAGCTCCTGGTTTTCATCTGTTATGCTCTTCACAGAACTATTTATTTGATTTTCTGTCGTTTTGGGATTTTTTTCCCCCTTTTTATAACNAGTCACTATTTTCTGTCTGTGAGCAATGTCTACCTTGCAATGGAGCTTCACCTCCTGATTATTTGTTTTCATCTGTACGGTTTGGAAGGACTTTTTATACATCTGTTTCCTAAAAAAAAATAAAATGAAAGCTCTGG
>VXBJ01005089.1:7700-202787 GCA_013400055.1 Nycticryphes semicollaris
ATTTAATTTAACAATGGAACTTTGGAGGGACATATCATTTATTCCCTTTTCCTTCTGTTTTCCTTTGCTTTATTTTTGCAGCAAAAAAAAAATAATAAAAGAAGGAACGGCTGTTGCAGGAACAGTGGGCTTATGGCTAAAAGAAAAAAATAGCATAACACTCATCACTTTAAAATTAATATGGCACAGCGGAGTATGATAGAAAAACAGAAATTGGGAGGGCAGGGAGTACTGGTTTTTCTGCGTCTGCCTGTCTACCTGCCTCTCCTATCTGTGACGGAGTAGAAATATGCGCTGGCCATTTAGCTTGGCAAAAATCATACTTTTTTTGCACGAACATGAGAAAAAAAAGTCATCCTGCTGCTAAGTGGGAAAAGCTTATTCTGAGAATAACACCATCCAGCTCCCAGTTTTTTTACCCAGAAATGTTTGCTATGTCTTAATAATAACACAGAAAGTCTCAGACTCCATGACAGAATATCATTATATTTTCTGGTTTTAGGAAAAAACCTATTATAAATATGTCTCCGAACGGTGTATATATACCTTGGCTTGCAGTTTAATTTGCTGTCAGTCTGAAACCACTCTTTATCATAATCCCGGGTTCCTACTCAAAACATAACAAAACGATTTTTTGACTTTGAAGAAAAGGATGAAAACAGGTGCTGCCTTCGGGAAAAGACGGGCGAATCCGCCGCCTTCCCGTAGCCCCGGCGAGGAAGCGACAGCCCGCAGCTCGCTGGGAAACCCCGGCAAAAAACACCCACCCCAACCCCCAAGCCGAAACAAGACATCCCCCATTTTATTNTTATTATTATTTTATTTTAAACATTTAATTCTGAACCCTGCACTTGAGAACTTAGGGCTGCGCATTCTACTCGCCGCACTTATCCAAAATAAACTCTGGCTGAAGAATAATATTTTAGTGGAGTAAATGAAACGGCCGCAAAAGAAGCATCGTGAAAACGTACCTTGGTGTGGAGCATGACTCTCGACTGAGTCCCGACTTGCTCTAAAGCGCTGCGCTGGAGAGACTTTACTGGGATTTCAGGGGGATCCGGGGAGGGAGATGACTTTTAATGTGGTGTTTTTAAACATAGCCCAGGTGCTCCCAACTGACTGCTGTTGTGATCCCCCACCCAGTCTGTCCTCAGGTAGTTAACATTCACCAAAATATTGATGGCAGTTACCTTTCCTGCCAGCTCTTATCTGAGTGGGCTTGAGTAGGACTTTGGCAGTGCCTGAAAGGAGGTATTGTTACCTTGGGGGGTGTGTGTGTGTGTGTGTGTGTGGGGAGAAGCAGAAAAAAAAAAGAAAATAGAAAGGAAAAAAGAAAGAAAAAAAAAAAACCAAACCCAAAGAAAACTCAAAAGAGCCAAGTTGAGAAAGAAAAGAGGATTTTGGATCAGCTCAGCCCAGGATAGCGCTGCTCCTCCAGTCCCAGGATGGGACCATCCTTTTGCCATCGGCCCCAGGGCCTGGCACTGGGGAATGTCTGCTCTTCATAAAACAGCTGTTTTTTTTTTTCCTTTTTTCTTTTTTTTTTTTGTTGTTTGTTGGTTTTGTATTTGTTTTCAGTCCCCTATTAGTAAGGCTTCTTATCATCCCTTTTGTGTGCCTGAACTCAGAGCAGTGTAGGAGCACGGACGTGTACCTGTGTCTCCTCCTCCCTCATCAGTGCCCTGCGTCCTCCTTCTGAACCCCTGCTCCAATTTCAGCCGAGTTTCACAAAGAGGATGTTGAAGAGATCAGGGTGGGGGTTTTTTGTTTTGTTTTGGTTTTTTTTTTTCTTTTTTGGGTAATTTGTGAAGACATAGTAAAACAATGCAGAGAAAAAGAACAGCAACATGAACTTCCCCCATACTAGACTTCAGAGAATCCACAGATCTGTCTGAAGGCAGGCTCCTGCCTTCTGCTCCCCATACAACTCCTCACGGGCTTTTGATTTAGTGATTTGCTTGTCTGTCACCTTATTATTTGTCCCAAGTTGCCTCCAAGACTGACTTTTGTGGCCAGAATCAGACCCTTTGAATTTTGGGGTTTAAAGGTCCAGATTTGGTGTCACAGACCAAATAATTTTGAAGAGGTCTCTTTCTCTTGAGATAGTCTGAACAGCAGTCCCCGAGAAGGTGACAAATCTGAGGTCTCCAAAATTACCTGAAACTACACAGATGACGCCCACATTTTTTCTGTATTACAGGGGTAGGAGGGATATATTTTGGGATAGGAAAAAAAACCCCCAAAAAATCCCCCGAAGAAAATGAAATCCAGTCTTACTGGTCTGGCAGCATTTGTGAAAGAAAAAGCCAAGAGTGCAACTGGGTGACTGTGGCCCACGTGCGAGAGGAGACCTGTCTGCCTGGGTAAGGCTCTTTAGGCAAATACTGGTAATTATGGGACTGGTTTAGGGGAATCTGGTGGACTGGGCTAACGAAGCTAGTGCTCTGGCCCATTAACTCCCTGCCTGGTGCTGCCACCCTCAATCCAAGCCCTCTCCCAGGTGAGTTGGGTCTTCTCTGCCGTGCAGGCAAAGTCCTTGCAATTAGCAGGATCAGCTTTGGATGACAAACAGCACTTGACCTTGCAGGACGCTGAGTGTTTTCAGCTGACTCCCTGGTGGGGCTGTGATTGCTCGAGGCTTGAGGGGAGCTCTCTTCTGCAGAGGCTCATGGTGGCCCCGGGAGGGCTTTTTAAGCAGAGCATGGGGGCTCCTCGCTTCAGCTGGGACAACAAGGCTGTTTGCTCCCACCGCAGACCATTTCTCTGACCAAGCAGTTCCCTGTCAGCCCTGGGTGCTGTTTAAAGTTTGGCATCTTGTGCCTGACTTGCCTGATCTAAGGCAGTTGACTCAGAAAGCAGGAGAGGTCAGTTTGAGTAACATCTCGCCTGACGCATTGGGCTCCGTATCCAAGACAAACAGCCCTGGTGCGGGATGCCGGCTCGAGGAAGAAGATTCCCAGGTCTGTGTGTGCTTTCTCACCATCCTGACATCCCAGGGCTGTCCTCCCTGCCTTCCCCCTGCCAATAGTGGGAGGGGGGGGGGAAGGTGTGGAAACCCTCCCGGGCTGGGAAACCAGACGCATTTTTGCAGAGGGATTGTTTCACTTAATTAAAAAGGGGAGGGAGGACAATGATCTGCTGGAATCTAGGAGAAGGAAACTGTCCTTGTTTGTAGTGTAAGATCCTGGTTTCTAATCTCCTTTGCACAAGGTGGGACAACACCCTGTTTTCTGTCCCAGCACACCAGGACAGCTCACAGGCCTGCAGAAAAGTGAGGATGAAGTTCTCAGCACGGTACCAGCTTTCCACCACGTGTTTCTGGCACTCAAGCAAAGAGCTCGGGGCCAAGGAGGTTTCCAGTGCTCTGCTGCGTGACTGTGCCCTTGCTGTGCCACGGGGTGGCTTTTTCAGTGGAAAGATGTTGTTAGGGATAAAGAAGGACAGAGGGATGCAGTGGTAGGTTCTAGCTGTGTGGTCATTCTAGAGAGCATCCTACTCTGCTGAGGTGCAGTTACGGTGATCTCAGGGATCTGGGTTTCTGTGGTGCCCAGGGACAGGACAAGAGGAAATGGGCACAAACTTGACCATAAGAAGTTCCACCTAAACGTGAGGAGGAACCTCTTCCCTGTGAGGGTGGCAGAGGCTGTCCATAGAGGTGGTGGAGTCTCCATCTCTGGAGACATTCAAACCCCACCTGGCCACGTTCCTGTGGGACCTGCTCTAGGTAGACCTGCTCTGGCAGGAGGGTTGGACTAGATGATCTCCAGAGGTCCCTTCCAACCCCGTATCATTCTGTGATTCTGTAATAAGCCACTGATAGTTCCCCGAGGCTACATCAAGCAGACGGTTCCTTGCGGTCTCCAGCTCATCAAAACAGGATCTCAACTATTAATTAATGCAGCCCATCCCCAAGATAGTGCGCTGATGAAATACCCTATACAAGTAGTATGGGCTTTGGTTTGTGCAGAATTTTAAAGAGACTGTTCTGTTGGGGAATCTCTGGACGTAAAGTAGTTGCTGTGATCCATCACTTTAATGGCCTTATGAGATCCACAGAGTCGATAATCTGTGATAAAGTAATCTCCAGACCGCAGGGCGTCCTCCTTCTCTTTGCCTGTGCTCAGAGCTGTGTCAGAAGAGCAGCCTGAGTCTGGCTGTGTTCGTGCAGTGTAGGAATAGGAAATGGGTATTTGTGGTTTTTTGATTTAAAGGAGGCAGAGATACCAAACTGACCCCAAAGTTGTTTTTTATGCTAATGCATGAAAGGTACCCTGGGAAGGATTGCAGGATTGCAGAGCCACGTGTGACACCCCCCTGCTGAAAAGGGCTGGAGCAAAAAATACATCCACGTTCCTTATCTTGGGTACTTGGCCTTGGCCCTGATGAATGAGGGGGTAACCGAGTCACTGCTGTGATTGCACGGTGCTTAGTTGTGGAAAGGGATACTGAATTTCCACGGTAATTCCAGTTAGTGCTCCCCTGTCCCTCCCACCACCTCCAGATTATATTTCTGAATGATCTAGGACGTTGGAGCAAAATCAGTAGCTGATTAGCCAGCCTGCTTGGCTGCAATCACACCTTTCAGTATTAATTACCCACTCCTTGAGCCTGATGATGTTGAGCGGCTGCAGAGCGAGGGCTGCTCGGTGTTTGGTGTCGTCAGCCGAGGACAAGGATTTAAAGGGACAAAATGCCCACGCTCGCTTGCAAATGCGATTGATGAACACCATCAGCTCTTCCAGCCATCTTAGCCTGTCGAGGGTCACTGGGGAGGTTTTGCGTTGCAGGGGGTGCCAGAGGAGAAGAGATAACTGTCCACTGAGGGGTTGGGACCAGGTTCTGAGCTGGTGGGACCCAGTGGAGCTGTTGACATCATCAGAAATGCTGCTTGTCTGGGTGCTTCTCTAGGGAACGTGGAGGTCTTTGCTGGTGTGGTTTGGCTTGGTGTGAAGAAGTTCAGCTGCTCAGGCAGAGCTCTTGGCAATCTTTTGGAAGTCAGGTTGGAAGGAGATGCTTCAGTGGGTCCTCTTCAGCTTCCAGCCCTCCTTTCTTTTTTTGTAGGTTGGAGCAATATTTGTTTTGGTTTTTTTTTTTTTATTTTGGTTCTTCTGCTACTAAAGAAACTCCAAAAATAGTGCAGAACAAGAATAAGAGGTAGACAATGATATTCACAAAGATTTTCCCCAAAGCCCAACAGGGTTGCTGTAAGCAAGTGAACGAGCGTGGGTTGAGCTGGTGTCCGACCTTCTGGCTGGTGAAATTTCTTCTCAGGCATAAGACCAAGAACCAGCCCTGGGCTTGTGGTGACTGCAGGGGACAAGCCCGGGTGGTGATGCTCACGGTGAAGGAGGCTGAGCTGCTGCTTTTGGGGGCAGGGANAGTAGAGGTAATTTGTGATTCTTGAAACCGGCCCAAGCCACCAAATTCAGATCGAGATCTGACTTCAGCCTCCTGAACGTGGGGTTTGGGCTGGTCCCTCTGCGTGCATGGGACCAGTTGTGAAATTCAGAGCTGGGATCCCAAGTCCCTTCCTCCTGCCCCTGAGCTCTCAGAGCTGCGGTCTGGCTCCAGGCCAATGTTTAACCATTATGAAAACCTCTCTAATGAAGGGTGTGCCACCTGTCTCTCACCTTTCTTTCTTTCTCTCTCTTTTTTTTTTCTTGAATTATATCTTCAGGAGGGTGAGTTGCATTAACGAGATCAGCTGGTAACTGCAGGATGATCCGTGGGGTTGGATGTGGTGGGGAAAACCGTAGAGGCTGGTGAGCCCATGGGAATGGCATGGTGTGACCTTGTTGGGTTTCATGGCTATTTTTCCATGCTTTTCCTGCTGGAGAGTCTCAGCCTTTGCCGAGTGGCATCAGCACGGGCTGCAGGAGTGTGGTACATGGCGAGTGTGAGAGGTTATGGCTGGGCTTTTCGGAAGAGCTGAGTGTGGGTACGAGACCCTGCTGTTGCACAGCTGGCTCAAGAGTGCTAGAAATAAATTGCACCCGTCCTATGAACCTTGTTCCAAAGGTGGGGTGAAGGGGGGAGAAACTCTCATTCTGTTAACCAGGCTGGTGGGTGAAAGCTAATCCTGTTACTGGGGAATTCACAAAAGCCTTCTCTGGGTAAATTCTCTTATGTCCAATGCATCCCTGTGACANCTGCTTTTGGGGGCAGGGAGGTGGGAGGATTTGAGGTGAGCGTCTGCAGCCTGTGGCCAGGAGCTGGTGTGGAGCTCCGGTGGTGTTGAGACCTGCACGTGGCATGTTCCCATCATGAAGTTCAGGCAGAGTTCGGCCCCGGTGCTGGGAGCTGCTGGAGACAATGCAAATCCCACCTGCTCCTTCCAGCTGCACGTTTTGCCCCTGGTCTAACCGCTTGTCTGCATATCACAATGAACCTCAAAGCTCCTGCATAAAGTAACACTTTATTATTATTATTAATAATAATAATAAGTAGAGGTAATTTGTGATTCTTGAAACCGGCCCAAGCCACCAAATTCAGATCGAGATCTGACTTCAGCCTCCTGAACGTGGGGTTTGGGCTGGTCCCTCTGCGTGCATGGGACCAGTTGTGAAATTCAGAGCTGGGATCCCAAGTCCCTTCCTCCTGCCCCTGAGCTCTCAGAGCTGCGGTCTGGCTCCAGGCCAATGTTTAACCATTATGAAAACCTCTCTAATGAAGGGTGTGCCACCTGTCTCTCACCTTTCTTTCTTTCTCTCTCTTTTTTTTTTCTTGAATTATATCTTCAGGAGGGTGAGTTGCATTAACGAGATCAGCTGGTAACTGCAGGATGATCCGTGGGGTTGGATGTGGTGGGGAAAACCGTAGAGGCTGGTGAGCCCATGGGAATGGCATGGTGTGACCTTGTTGGGTTTCATGGCTATTTTTCCATGCTTTTCCTGCTGGAGAGTCTCAGCCTTTGCCGAGTGGCATCAGCACGGGCTGCAGGAGTGTGGTACATGGCGAGTGTGAGAGGTTATGGCTGGGCTTTTCGGAAGAGCTGAGTGTGGGTACGAGACCCTGCTGTTGCACAGCTGGCTCAAGAGTGCTAGAAATAAATTGCACCCGTCCTATGAACCTTGTTCCAAAGGTGGGGTGAAGGGGGGAGAAACTCTCATTCTGTTAACCAGGCTGGTGGGTGAAAGCTAATCCTGTTACTGGGGAATTCACAAAAGCCTTCTCTGGGTAAATTCTCTTATGTCCAATGCATCCCTGTGACACATCCACAGGGCAGCCCTTCCTCTGTCACCACATCCATAGGCTTCCCTTCCTCTCCTTGACCACCTTCTGACACAGAGCTCCATCCTTTAGGACCTCTGTTCTTTCCCAAACAGGCTTGAAACTGGCCAAAGGGTCAGTTTATCTGAATAACTTTTGATGCTCTTAGAATGACAGATCCACGGAGACAAGGAGGAAACTGCACAACTATTTTTAGGGGGAAAAAAAAAAAAAAAAAGAAAAAATATATGAGGGGCTGAGATTTTTTTTTTTTTTTTTTTTGGTGTGTGCATGGCACCTTTCAGGTTGGGTACCCAGCACATTTCTTGGCTCATCTTGGGTTTTATTTTTTAAGATCTGGCAAACAGAGGCAGGGGGTTACATGTGGAAGAGAGAGGTGGCTGCGTGTGAGCGGGGAATGCAGCGTAGGATCTGCCCCAGCCTCTCTGCTGCACGCTGGACTCCCCGTGTGTACTGGGGTGTCACTGATGGCACCCCCCAGGAACCAGTTTGGTGGCTCTGGGACAGCTATCGAGCGTGAATTTCCCCTGCTTTCAGCGGCAGAACCAGGCTCCCCCCAGCAGAGAGCCAAAACGAGCTCTTCGGGTCATGCAGCAGCTCCATCCTGGGGGCAGCCCAGTGAGTTCTCTGACCTCCATCCCCACTGAAAGCCTGGGCAGACCATGGATCAGGCCTCTGTAGAAAGCAGACTCCACCCTTTGCCAAACTGACCCGTGGTAGATGAGGTTTTGCAATATAGGGTGGCTGGTGTCATTCAAACCCAAATAAAAAAAAAAAAAAAAGGCTCTGACCAACCAATTGGCATTTTTTTATTAGTAATTTTTCAAAGCTGCAGGCGTACAGCCTCTCCCTTGTTCCAACAAGCGTGGGTGGGAGAGGGTTTGCAGCCCAGCCTGCTCGCCAGGGCACGGAGGTGGGCGAGCGACTGCAGCCTGGCTCTGGCCAAGCCTTGGCTACGGCGCAGCTCTGCTTCCAGGGCTACGGAGAAGCCAAACCAGTGGGAACGGTCTCCAGCATCGTTTTCTGCCATTCGCAGTAATTTTTATTTATATGTTTGCTTTTTCACATGCAGATGGCCGGCATCAATGGCTCAGAGCTGTGGTTTGCGTCCCAGAGCCAAGCAAGTCGTCTTGTCCTGGCTCAGCCTTCAAGCGAGCTGGCTTGTCCACGTCTACCTGGGCTGTGTTGCTATCTCTGCGAAGTGGGTAGCTCATTCCACAGGCTTCCAGCAGTAGGTTGCTGGCTGTTTGCATCATAAACTAGTGTTTAAAGTGTGGTTATGGTCAGAAAAGAGCCAGAGAGCAACTGTAAAAATGACATCCTAGGTTGGTGTGGGTTGTTTAGGTTTTTTTTTTCTTTAAGTATTTGTCCCTTGTCAATGGCTGTCTGGATCGAATTTGCTCTGTCTATGAGTTGCAGTGAGATTTCTCACTTCCAAACCCGGTGTGGCAGCTGGGAGCTGCTTTGCTTTAGCAGGGGGCTTGGACTAGATGATCTTTAGTGGTCTCTTCCAACCCTGTGATTCGCTCTTTGCTTTGTGTGGCAAAAGGAAAGTTTTGGAAGTCAAAGAGACACGGAGCCACCGTTGCTTCGAGTCACGCAGGGCATGTGCTGGACCCACCTTAGACTGATGTGTGGTCAACCATGCCCAGTTTATGTGGACTGAGTGACCAGAGGACATTGAGTTTGGAGTCCTTCTTCCAACGAACGTGGGTTTGGGCAGCTGTTGAGAGGGCTACAAGCTTGGTGGTAGAGGCCCTGAAAGAAGACTTAAACCCACATTGAACTGGCAGCAGAGGTCTGTCCATCGTGTTTCCAGGGAGAAGTGGCCTTTCCCCAGGAGAAATCCAGCTGGGAGGCTGGTGACCATCCCACAGCAGGGATGGCTCAGTCCAAGAGGGCTCTGGCTCGGAGCAACGGAGACTTGGACTCAGTTCCACCATCAATGGATTTTATTGTCCTGCGGGTTTTTTGCTCCAACACTTAATTCAGCAGCTCCATTCATTTTGATCGGTACGTACATATATACCTTGGCACTTGGCTGCCAGGACAGGCCAAATGGTATTATGCAGCCCCGGCCAAAAAGCACAGGGCGAGGTAGGGAGGTTGCAGAAAAATTCCTCCCTTGCTCGGGTGAAGTTCCTAGAATCTGCAGGGAGGTACGGGGCGAGGGTTGGCACCGGCCCGGCGGCCCCACCGCCTTGGACAAGGGCTTGAGAAACTTCTCAGCTTGACTTCGAACCGCTCCGTAAAAAATTCAGGACAAACGTTGGAGGTAAACTGCTAAATCATGTCTTAAATCCTTTCCTCCGGAGTCAGATTCCACTCCGGGCCGCTTACCCGGCACATCTGGAGAGGGGATGCGAAAGTCTGAAATTCACTTTAAACACCCCTCCTTCCCCTTCCCACCTCCTCTCCCCTGACCTGAGACCTCACTGAGAGCTGGTAGGGACTGGGGGGGGACACAACACGGTGCTAATTACTGTCTAAAATGTGGGTGAGTGATGGCCGTTGAGAGCACAGGGCTGGTGTTGTGTGCTGAGTTGGGCTCTTTACTCACAAAGGTGAGACCTCCAGGTTGTGAAGTTGGAAAAAAGCCCCAGTCCAGTTCCTGAGATCCTTCTTTAGCTTCCCCCCCCACCCCTTGCTAAGATTTGTGTTTTCTTAATTGGAAGGACGTGTAGAGAGAAAATCCCGAGGTGGACGTTGGGTGGTGATGGGACCTTTGTGGCTGAATTTGGTGTCTGCTTGGGAACAGCGGGTCCAAAAAAGCCACCGTAAAGAAATGAGCTTGGCATTTGGTGCTAATCAGGATAAAACCAGTGAGGGAATCAAAAAAATCTGGGGAAATATTGTCTATGGTGCAATGGTGGATAGTGTTGGTGGGGTTTATTTATGTAGTAGTGCTGGTGAGGAGAATCCGAACGTTGTGTTTTCAGTTTGCTTTTCAGCTGGTGCCTAATCCTGATTTTTATTTTTTTTGTTGTTGTCTATTTAGAAACTGCTGTCCTTACTGCTTCACACACATAACAATGCGATGAGATTCCCAAGGACCTGCCATCTTGTCTCTAGACATAAACAAAATTAAAAAAAATAAAGAATTAGTGCATTGGTCTGTGAGGAGGAGCAGATGGGCAAAGTGCTTTCTGTCTGTGACTGTAAAGAGAAAGTGGTTCATTATTGCAGGTCTGCAAAAAATTAAATCCATCATATTTCCTCGTCTGCCTGAGGTTCTGAAGTCACAAATTAATTTTTCTTTGGCACAGGGTGAGTTGTTGGCCTCCTGGGGCTCCCTTTGGACAGGCTACCGATGGGGACAGTAACCAAGTATGACAGGGCTGCATGTTGCATTTCCATTTTCTTTATAGACCCCCACTTCCTTAAAGTTAGGTAAGATTTATGATTTCTTCTTTGATACACCAGCCAATAAGGAAAAGTATCCTTAGCCCAACTTAATAAACAATGAAAATATATATATATTTTTTTTTTTAAGTAGAGAAGTTCCACTTTATATAGTATGTCTGTCCCAAAGAGGGCATTGAGGGTGGAAAGTCCTGACCACCAGATCCTGGGGAGTGAAGAAATGTTTTGGCTTTTTTCTTATTCAAAACCTTTGTCCCGCTAATCCTCCTCTTTCTCCCTTCGATGGATTATTTTTATGCCCCAAACGGATGCCTGACTGTTGCACAAATATCAACAATGTGGACTCAGAGTGTCTGAAATCCTCTTTTCTAAAGGCGGGTGGCATCGATGTTTCAGCTGGTGGGTCCCACAGCAAAGCAACATCGTTTTTGGAGCAACCTTGGGCTCCAGTAGGTTTTAGTACCCATGTCTGATTGCTGAGTCCCAGTTTGAAAATGGCTTTTCAAGTCTGAACTTTCATCCAAATCATGAACAATATTAACATGAATGATTTTTAATTTAAAAAAGAAAAACAAAAAACCAAACCCAACAACCCAGATTTTCCCACCAGTTTGGCCCCAGGTTGTTCAGCACTGGGAAGAGGATGGGTCAAAATACCCAGAGAAGGACAGTTCTCACAGCACCAGGTTTCCGGACTGAGTGCAGGGAGGAAGTGATGGAAATCTCCTGGGAAATCCTGTTCCCTTCTCATAGGATTCCTGGCCCAACTTTTCACTTAGTCCAGAGTTCTGTGGGAAAAAAAAGAACTATCTATATGTAAAATTATATATATATACACTCTTGCCTGTTGCCTTTACTGTGTTAATGGAACTGGCCAGTTTTCAAGAGCTGTAGGCAAGACCTCTGCTCACTCCTGATGTCCTTCTGCTCCTTTAGTGCTGAAGCACTGATATTAATGTTGCAGTTATTTTTATGTGGTTTCTTACCTTTTGGTTTTGCCTTTGTTGTCTGTGTGCCTTAATTGTAGGAGCTGGGGTAGGGGAAAAAAAAAACCCAATCAAATCTTCCTTGCTCTCCTTCCTCTCCTGCCTGCGTCCCAGGACTTGAACTGGCAGGGGTAAAGAGCAGGCTGTTGGAAGTAGGTGCATGAACAACGGTGAATATTGTGTGTGAACGGGTCGATCTGTGTCTGTTGGTGAACGGTGGGGACCTGGCAGGGAGGAAGAGCGGCGGAGGTACAGATCCCTGAGCAAATAAACCCCCTTCCACCCAGAAATGCCCTCCCCTTAAACCCTCACCCTCCTCCTGGCTCCTGCCAGGCATTTAGTTTCAGCTTGCGAAATGATAAAACATCTTTTCCTTGAAAACCTGCCTTGGGAAGCTGTAAATCCCGCTGGGAATGAGAGGGAGAGGGAGCGCCACCCTGGGAAAGGGCTGCATGTGCAGAGGAGGAGGAGGATGAGGAGGACGGGGTGCGATGAAGGGCCCGGTGCTGGAGCTGGTGGTTCGGGGAGGTGTCTCTGCTGCTCCTGGGATATTGTGTTAAACAAACTGAGAGCGATTCTGGCCTCTCCAAAAGCCAGAACCTGTGTTCTTCCCCAACACAGGTATTTGGGTGCTCTGCACCCCGTTGGGGCAGCACCGCCGTGGCCCCGGGGTCCTGGTGGGGTTTCGAGCCCCTTCAAGTGTCCGATTTTTGCTTGTTTTTTTCTCTCCTATAACTGCTGCTCACCCTCACCCTTTTGTGAGACTTTTGTCCTCTGTCCATGGGGCTGTTTTGCAGGAGTTGGTGCTGGTGGGTTGGTTGACAAGGGGTTGCTGCTGGCAGTGGGGGCTCGTTTGGAGCATTTTGCTCCCAAGGATGACACTGAGATGTTTCCACCTGCTGGGGCCCAGAGCTGTGTTAAGCAGGAACGCCCCCGTGGGAAGGCAAAGTCCTCCCCAGTGCCACCCTGTGAGGCCAGACAAGCACCTTTGGCACCGATAGAAGGTCCTTGACTTCTCTGCTCGCACCACTGATAAAAAAGGGATGATGGAAAGCGTGGGAAAGTCAGGCGGGTTGGCCGAGCCTGCCTGTCCTCCCGTGGGCATCGCTGCCACCGCTGCGCCCGTGTTTGGTTTGAGAGGTGAAAGTCCAGGTGAAGAATGAGAGGAATCCTGCCAGCTTGGGCCACCAGGGCTGGGACACCGGGGGTTCTCCCGCGCTGCCCGAGGCGGATGGGGCTGATGTCTGTTTTAGGGTCATACCTTCCAAAGATCTGGTTTTTACCACCCAACCTGAAGGGCTCTAGAGGTTGCTGCTTGCAAATGGAAGCTCACTCTACCGTGTGCTACTGAAGCACTCTAGTCAGACCAGCTACCCCCAGGNCCTATGGTGTGTTCCCGGTCCAGGACTGTTTGTCCACCTCATCAGGGGCTTCAAAGCATTAGGCAGGAGTCCCAAATGAATGGCAAAGGGCTGTGAAGTCCAGGTGCAAGGCATCTTATTTTTGGGCTACGCGTTTTTAAATCAAAGTTCTTTCAATATCCGTATCTGCCTGTGGTTAATGGGTTACAGATGCAAATTGGCACTTCCCGCTCCTGACCCGAGGTGCCCTGGCCAGGTCTCATGACTGAACCGAACGGGGCCAAGAAATATCGACAGGCTGGAAAAGCACCGGGCTCCTCACACTGAGGATATTTTCCTTAAAGCTCTAGCTCCCGGAACCATGTGAATCCTGACTTTTCCTTCCTGAAAGCTAAATTTTAGGGGGAGGAAAGCAGCTTTCCTGAGTGCGTGTAAACGATGTGAGAGCCAGATGCTTTTTGTTCTATTTTGTTATTTATTTATTTCCCTTTAATGAGGGATTTAATTATGTTTTAAAGTTGAGTGTTTGGGACACTTCTTGCTCATAGCACCTGGTTTGTGTGGCCTCCAGCCCTGCAGTGCCAGCCTGAGCCCAAATTCCCCGGGGATGGGGGCTGGAGGAGATGCTAAACGTGTTGAATCACCCTAGAGCTGGGTCTTTGCTGCGGGATACGAGGTGAAATTCCTTCCCAAAGCACGTGCAGTGATTCCCATGTATTTTGAAGGTATTATCAGCAGCAGACACTGCCAGGGCAGGGGTCGGGCTTCGTTGATGTAGAACCGGTTCATGAGCGCTGAAAAAAAAAACCCTGTGGGTGGTGGGGAGCCCTCGGCTACAGGAACCAATTCTCCTTGTCCCCTGCACCACTCGGCTGTTTTCTCAGGCTCTTCTGGGAGCAGGAGATTAAGGGCCGGGGTGTGTTTGGTTTGGAGGGTGTAAGTGTTTACGGACGTGTTTCAGAATGGGGTATTCGGAGACGCCAGGGTGAGCGCGAGGCCTCTAAAAATCAGCCGGGGGCCCTGTGCTCCTAAGTCTCTTTGCCCCTGGAAGAATCCTGTGTTTAACGTGGGTATGGGCTGCTTGAGGATCAGGCTGCTCTTGGGAAGGTATTTTTTTAATTATTATTTATTTTTGTCAGAGATGTTGCTTTAAATACCATCCCGTCCCCCTCCCTGTTGTGTTCCCTGCTTGCTTTTCTTTTTTTTTTTTTTTTTTTTTTTTTTTTTCTGTGAGTGTGTCTGCAGCACAGCTGGGCACTGCTAAGAAATCTAAAATAAATGAATTACATTAAGAAAAAAACCCTTAATGCTAGACAGCTCCTGATGGGCTTTCGAGCATTTCCCTTTGGCTTGGGCTTTGCTGCCTTTCTGAGGATGGAGCCCGAAGAGGCTGCTGTTTAAGGGCAATTTTCCAGCGAGGGAGGTGAGGAGGGGCAGGGGGTGCTCCACAGTTCAGCAGGACCTGGGCATGGTCCAGGGGTTCCATGTCCCCGTTGTATGATCTCTGTAAAGCATGGCTTTGCAGGGGACAAGTTATGGAGGAGCAAAAGGTCATTGTGGGGGTTTAGCAAGAAACAGCGTGAAAACACACTGTTTTTTCTTCCTGATTTTACCAAAATCCTTCCAGAATGGGGTCTGTTAGCTTTAGAGCAGATCAAAGTAAGCTGCATCCATGTACAATCCTGTTTAATTAAAGTGGGCATAGACCCCTGAGCTGCTTGCTCTTTACAAGCCGCTGATTTCAGTTTAGTTGGAGCCTGGTCCCAGCCAAAGGATCGAGAAGAGTGTGACCAGCAGGTGGAGGGAAGTCATCCTCGTCCTCTGCTCTGTCCTGTGGAGGCCCCATCTGGAGCACTGGGTTCAGTTCTGGGCTCTCCAGTTCAAGAAGGACAGGGAACTGCTGGAGAGGGTACAGCAGAGAGCTACAAAGATGATGAGGGGCCTGGAGCATCTCTCTGATGAGGAAAGGCTGAGGAACTTGGGTCTGTTTAGTCTGGAGAAGACCGAGGCGGGGGGATCTGATCAACACCTACAAATACTTCAAAGGTGGGTGTCAGGAGGATGGGGCCAGTAGTTTATCAGTGGTGCCCAGGGACAGGCAAGAGGGAACGGGCACAAACTTGACCATAAGAAGTTCCATCTAAACATGAGGAGGAACTTGTTCACTGTGAGGGTGGCAGAGCCCTGGCAGAGGCTGCCCAGAGAGGTGGTGGAGTCTCTGTCTCTGGAGATATTCAAACCCCCCCTGGACACGTTCCTGTGGGACCTGCTCTTAGTGGACCTGCTCTGGCAGGAGGGTTGGACTAGATATCTCCAGAGGTCCCTTCCAACCCTGTATCATTCTGTGGTTCTGTGAAAGAGTACCCCTGGAGCTGGTGGTCTGGATCAAAGCTGGAGCACCTGGTGCCTCTCCAGCGATGGCAGTGGTCCACCCTGCCTGCCCCTTCCCTTGGCCTCCCTTTGCTGAGTATTTGGGCTCCCCCCTGCAAGCCTTCGCCGGCTCCTCTTGTAACTGTGCTCACGAGGAAATCTTCAAAGGCTTGGTCCTATCAATTTTCCCCGCCATATGTTCTCATTAAAAAATTTATTGTGCACTTTATCTTAGGATTATTTGCCATCAATTAATAAAACATGTTGCGAGCTTCAAATGAACATTCTCCCCTCCCTGCTTCCCTTTAACGAGGGAAAGGAAAGAGAAATATGAAAAAAAAATTACCGTGACAGATGGTGTTTTTTAACCTTTCTTTTGCCCAATCTGGGGGGAAAAGAAAAAAAAAAAAGTTCTCAGAGTATTGACATGGGTTTTTAATTATGAGTTACATCACTTGAAGGCCTAATCCGAAGCTTAGTGAGCTCAGCAGAGAGGCTGCCAGCCCAAAATATGTCCGTGTGTTAAGGTACACGGATGCTGACACATGGCCACGTGCCGCAACAGGGTGGTGGGGACAGGGCCTGCAGGGTGACAGTGTGGGTGGCTGCGGGTCCCCCCTCTCCTCCCGGCGACAGGACAGGCAGGGAAAAAACAACCTGAAAAATCCACTCCTGGAAGCAAACGGTTGGCGACGGCTGCGGCCAAGGGGCTCCCAAAGGCATGTGGTGTTGGCAGCCAAAATGTCCTGTCCTCCTTGGCAATAGGTGCCTGGTCTTGTAGGGAAGGGTGGGCTCTGATGGAGGCTTAAGAAAGTGGAATTGGGGGATTTCTAAAGAGTTTCCGAAAGGAGAGCACCTCCCTGATGTGCCCCTTCATATGGGGAATATGATCCCTGATTTAGGGGTAGGAGGGTTGGACTCGATGATGCCAAGGGTCTTTTCCAACCTGAATGATTCTATGAGGGTGACATGGAGGGAGCCCAATGACCTCCCCTGAACCGAGGTAATGTGTGACCTTCCCTCTCCTTCGCCACTTGATGAGATCAGGAACGTGGCTTCTCTTTTTTTTTTTTTTTTCCCCTGTTATTTTCTTTTTTGGGTGACGTGTGACCAAGGTAATGTGTGACCCTCCCTCTCCTTCACCACTTGATGAGATCAGGAACGTTGGGGTTTTGGTTTTTTTTCTTTTCCCCATGTTATTTTCTTTTTTGGGCTGTTCGACAGGAGCTGGTTCCCGG
The DNA here is from genome assembly GCA_013400055.1 of Nycticryphes semicollaris. Lineage (NCBI taxonomy): Eukaryota > Metazoa > Chordata > Aves > Charadriiformes > Rostratulidae > Nycticryphes > Nycticryphes semicollaris. Next base: position 24,249 of record VXBJ01005089.1, read on the forward strand.
GGCGGGTGGTGGGGAGATGGGGAGGGAGGAAAAGCAAATACAACATCTCCCAGCGGTGCCCACGGATGCTGCAGGGCTGGTACACCATGTACCCGGCGGAGCATTTGCTTTGTGTCTGTGCCTACCAGGGGAAAATAAACACAAAAATAATGCATACAGACGGGTTTCTTATATAAATAAATGTCTGGGGAGAGACCTGGCTGTGGGTAACCTGCTGGGGAAAGTCCTGGTCAGATGGGAATTGTAGAGTTAAACACTCCAGTCTCACTTGGATGTGTCTGGGCTTTGATTTATACTTCTGATTGGATGTTTGCCTGGCCTGATCAGAGAGTTTGGGCAGCGGCTCATGTTGACACTTGGTGTTTAGCTCTGGGTAAAGTTTAAACAGGACTTATCATGGCTCTGACACCTCGCGAAGGCTTCCCTGGTTTAATAGCATGCTTCATGCCATCTCTTGCCTAGGTTTTTACTGCGTTGCTGTCCTAGATATTCAAAAAGAAAAAGGTAAACTTGCAAAACGAATTCATGGAGTAGCTTATTCACAGCCTCTTCTAATTTTAAAATAACCCTGTTACCCTCAAATCGTGTGGCCGTTTCTCTACTCGCTTATGCTGGTATAATGGAAAGCCAGGAGAAGTGATCCGAGGTCAATGAGGCTGATCCAGCCTTTCAGAAACTATTAACTGCGTTGTCCGTATTGCTCGTATTTGTCCCCAAAGCAGCGTTGGGCACCGCTGGGACTAAAGAAGCCCCACGCAGGAGGAAAGGCTCAATTTTGGTCTTGAGCATTGCAGTGAGATTTGAACTGAAGCAGATGAAAACAGTAACTAATTTGTGAACGTCTTGTATTTTTTCTTCCCAAACTGCAAGGGCTTTGTCCTCTTTTGCTTTTAATTAGCAACTACTGGAATTAACAGCTGTCAGGTTTGTGCTCCTGTGTTTCTCCCATCGTAGAAGGGTGTAGGTACCTGCTCTGGGTGCAGTTTTGGGGGCTCAGATGGCCAAGGGCTGCCCCCAGCTCTGCTTGTACCCCTTGTGCAGGCAGGAGAAGGGGGTTGGTGATGATATTTAGAAGGGAGTGACTGACAATATTTATTCCACTTACCCCAACTGTCATTCACCTTATTTCAAACTCAAGGCCCAGCGAAGAGCTGCATTGGAAAGGGAGTTTAGCACAGCCATTCTCTGCCTGACGTGGGCTCTGGCTTTGGACGAATCTCGTGCTAAATAACATTGAACTCATTTAATTTTATGCTTTGGTTTTTATGAGTAACAATTAAGAAAAAAAAATAAATAATTAGTGGAGCGTAATTACAGCACATTGAAGTGCAGTGTTACTCGGCCAAAGACTGAAATGAGGTTACGATATGACAGCCTTTTATCTTGGATCTGATAGGGGTGTTATTCAGTGTATTAAAAGTTTGCCAAGAGAGGCTTCACTGAAAATTAACCCGTGTTATCACAGTGAGTAATATCCTGGTTTTACCATGTGGAATAAATAAATAACACGGACTTCATGCTTCTGCCTAATGAGGTTACACTGAGTGCAGAGCGAGGAAACAGTGTTAACTCCGATGCAAAAAAAAAAAAGAAAGGGTGATTAAGGCGAGATGAAACTGGAACAGAAAGTGCTCCCACTTTTCTTGCATAATGGCAGAGCTTGTATTACTATTAATTATATTATGCAACAGGGATAGGATGGAATTTGGCTCTATCTAGCAACAAACCGGGGTGAAAAACTCTTTGCAAACATCTGTGTGATTTCTCAGGAAAATTCCACTTCCGTGATGCTCCTGACACCGTTTTCTCGCCTTGACTGGTTGTAGTTGTTTGGCTTTGGGCCACCTTCCCGAAACAACCCCCTTTGGCCCGAGGAGCCTTTTCTGCTTGATCTTGCTGGTGCTTTTCCCACCCGGATCCCCAACCTGCTGCTCTGCACCGTGGGGGCAGGAAATCCAGGCTCCAAGTGATGTGAAATATCACCACTAACGGGGAATCAATTGGCCTGATTAAGAGAGTGTTGTTATGGGGAGAGAGATGAATAGCCTGATTCTGGACTTCATTAGTCGGGAGCCTGGAATTGTTTCACGTGAACTAATGGATTGTCCAGGACGTTGATCCCTTGTACCTCTTTAGCTTTGTTCAATCTCACTCTGTCCCAGCCAGGGTTGAGTCAGTGGGCACGAAACTGCAGGCAAGAAGAAACCAGTGGCAGAGGAATTATCCCTGCTTTTCACTCTGTGCTGGTGGGACGGAGAGTCAAGCCGTGTCGGGTGGGTTTGAAGTCAGGGAAACCCAGGGAAGCTGTGGCTGCCCCATCCTTGGAGGGATTCAAGACCAGGTTGGATGGAGCTTTGAGCAACATGATCTAGTGCGAGTTGTCCCTGCCTGGGGCAGGGGGTGGAACTGCATGGTCTTTAAGGTCTCTTCTAACCCAAAGCATTCTATAATTCTGTAACTCTGGAGCTGGCACAGGGGAGCCTTGATACCTCCTGGGTCATCAAACTCATGGATCGGAGAGGAAGGGGACAAGGTCCTAGTGCCCCCAGGGGTGCCATCAGCACAGCTGGGCACAGAAAGCCCCATGGATCCCAGCCTCAGCACTGCTCCTGCATTCAGGTTTCCCTTCCAAAAAGGAACTTTTTCCTCCTCCTCTAAAACAATCACACCGAAGAGCTTAAAAAAACCAAACAGACCGCTTGTCCCTTCATGCCAGTGGATGTTAATAATACCATGAATACTATTATCCTCTGGGCTATCATCATCTATAATACCTCCAGAAATCGCTTGGGTAGTTTTAATTATGTTTGTGCCTTTTCTTTCAGCCCGTGTTATCTCTCAGGTTCCTGCGGGCTGGGGGAAGGGTCACGCCATCGGAGTCGCTTCTCTAAAGCGCCTTTGTTTTCCCTGCGCAGGTATTAAGTTGATGGCACAACAATCCCCGAGTACATTAGGTTTGGCTTTCTCACCCTCCCCTTGCCTCAATGCAGACCTTGTGCGTCCCCCGGCGCGGGCAGCCCGAGGAGCAGGCCCGCAGGAATGTGGGCAAACAGAGCCAAATTGTTCCAGCCAGGAGAAGAAGGGAAGAGAGAGGGAGAAGGAGAGAAAGGGAAAAGCGTAGTGGGGAGAGAAGGAAGAGCTGGGAAGGGAGGGAGGGGGGGAGAGGGAGAGAAGAAAAAAGAAAAAAAAATCCTTGTCTGTGCATGGTGGAATTTTTCTGGAGATACTTGCAGGATAGTGTGGTTTAAAAAAAAAAAACCCTGATGTTTAGCAAAATAATAAAGCGTCCTCCCTCCTCCGCGTGCCATAAGGGGAGGTTTTTGTCAGCACAGTGGCCTCCATGGGAAGGTGACATTTGAGAGAACAATTGCTGGGCTGTTGTACCATGCCCGCCGCTATGAATGAAGCTTAAGAAAAGGTGTCCTTGGCCTCTTGCTAAAACCCATCATCTTCTCCCATTCCCTGCGTGTGCCCACTCGCTGCCGCTGCCTCCCGAAACAGGCCGATGGCTTATAAACGAAGCGGTATAAAAAGATGAGATTGGAGGACTCTCTGGTCTCATTTCCTCAGCGGTGGCGGCCGCCAGCTCGATGCTCGTCCCCACCGTGGCTTGATGGGACACCAGGGATGCTGCATGGTGGTCCCTGCTCCCCGGGAAGACCTGGCATCGCAGGAAGCACACTTGAGGACAGGGACCTGGGGAATATGGTCCTGAATGGAGGCTTCGGGGCAACTTGTCCTTTGAGCTGGGCCACGTGGTCCCCGTGAGCAGCAGTTTTCTTGACAAGAAGTGTGTGAGTCTTGGCCATGCACTTGCCTGGTGTGCACTTGCCCTTAAAGATAATCCTGGGCTAAGAAATCACCCCCAAGCACAAGGGTTTCTGTAGTACCGGAGGGATGTTGTCCAGGTGATGGCACCGTGCTGTTCTGTGGAGGTTGGACATCCATGGTCTGCAGAGGAACCCTGGGATCCCCACCTCAGGTACAGAGGATAAAAACGAAGAGGATGACTTTGGAATGGCTTCACATAAGCCCCTAGATGTGTAGGTATGTATATTCCTATGTGTGTGTATGGTTTGGGTTGGAAGGGACCTTAAAGATAATCTTATAAGTATCTGTACAGCATAAGTGTCTCCCTCTGTTCCTGTCCGGGCTGTGCTATGTTCATGTCATGCAGACTCTTAACACCTTCTTTTCCCAACCTGAAATGGGAAGTAAATCAAGATTTTTGCCACCAAGAGTTTAACTAGTTGAAAGGAAAGGAGACCATATAGCTGTATCGGGTCTTAGCAGCGTTGTGGTAGGCTCCTCTCTCTGACCGTGTCTTCTCCTGGAGCAGGGCTGAGAAACGGAGCTGTAGTGGTCCAGGGGGAGGGATGGCAGTAGCTGAATGTCACCTGGCACCTTCACATCTGCACTGAGCTTCCCTCTCTGGCATGCTCTCTTTTATTAAAGGTTTTTGACTGATTTCTTTGAAGTTTAGTGTGCGTTCACTAAGGATAAGATAAAATAGTGACTGTACTGATAATGTAAAATAGAGATCTGTGTTATCTGTACACAGGTACCCAGCAGAGTGTGACATACACTGTGCAAGAGCAGAGCTTTTATGTAATATCAAGCACACCACTCATGGTGATTGTAGTTTTGGGCTGTGCCTGTGGTTTTGGCTAAGAACCTCAGCTGCAATGAGCATCAGGAATTTTAAAATAGCGCCTTGTAGGTTTTGAATACTTTTTTCTTTCCTTCTGGCGGTGTTTACCCAGAGGTGATGCCTCTGGGTGCTGCACTTTGTGTTATCTGGGTCTGCAAAATGGAGTGAGGGTTGAGGTGTTTAGAAACGTGTGTCCTCATTAGCAGAGTGGGAGGGGTGGGTGATTGTGGGCACCTCTGAGAGCCTGGCCTGGGGGTGAAACCACAGCCTCGGCTTGAAAAGAAACCTTTTCCATTTCTGCTTATGCTTTTTGTCCGTGGCAAATTACCTAACACATGCCTCTGCCTCAGTTTCCCATCTCTTCAACAAGAGTGATGCTAATTATGATTCCTCCCAGTAATGGTGGGAAAGGGAAGGGAAGAGGGGGCAGAGTCTGTGTGGGAAGTGTTGGTGTATTCACTGAAGTGGCTGCAATGAAATTACTGTCACTGTGTTGTCCCAGGCAGGGACACTGCGACTGCGCCATGCTAAATGCCAAGGGTCTGTTCTGAAGTGAACAGAAATGGGTAGCAAATAAGTCAGAAGTGGAGGAAAGAACCAATTTCCCTTGAGTTTGTCATTGGTAGATGTTAGGGAATGCCTCCTGTTGGTTTTATTAAAAAAAAAAAAAATAAAAATAAATAAAAAAGAGAAAGAGGCAGATGCAGAGGCTGCCTCTGACACCCGAGCTGATAAAATATCGCACGCAGCTCCAAGTTGAGAAATTGTCTGTCATCACACTCCAGACTCAAAATCTACCCAGGTCACCAGCTCTTCAGGGCAGGAATATGTTATCTGCCTGGTGCTACTTCCTCAGGGCAAGGCACCGCAGCCTTTCTGTGTGTCACAGCCGGGAAAAACCATAATGTCATCTCAGCCCAGTACCACTGGATAATGCAGATTCCACTTGTGTTTGGGGGGTGTGTGTATGTGTGTGTGGTAACCCCTCCCCACCGGACAGCAGAGGTTGGTGGGAGTTCATTTCCCCTGTATTACACCAGAGGCCATTCCTCACCTGATACTTTGTGAGTGAGTTTCATTCTTACAACGCCCAGTAAAGTTAAAACAACGTTTTTGTGTTTTACAGGGGAGAAACCGAGTCAGAGGAGCAGCTGTGGGACCTGTGCAAAGCCCCACAGAAAATGGGGGAGACCACAGACGGGATGAAACCCACCAGACTCCACTCCAGTCCCAATTTTGCCCCTTCAGCTGGAAAGGGAAAGGGTCTCTGCAGGTCTCCAGTCCAACCCTGCTGAAAGCAGGGACAACCGTATTGGTTTGCTTGGTGCGTGTCCTGTCAAGGTCTGAAGATCTCCAAGGATGGAGATCCCACCACCTCTGTGGATCCCTCTTCCAGCGTCTGACCATCCTGATGGCGAAAGCAATTTGTCCTAATGCTTTGTGACCACTGTCTTGTGTCCTGTGCAAGAGCAGCCTGGCTCTCTCTTCTCCGTACCCTCAATTTAGGCAGTTGAAGAACAGCAATAAGATTCACCCCCTTCTTTTCTAAGGATGGTCAAACCCTGTTCTCTCAGCCTGTCCCCAGCTTGCCACCATCTTGGTGTCTCCTGCTGGAATCAAGCCAGCATGTCCATGTCTGTCTTGTTCAGGGAGAACCCAAGACTGGACATGGTACTGCAGATGTGGTGCTCAAGGTGGTGAACCCCTTTGGGTGGGTTGTGCAGCAATGTGACCTCCTCTCCCTCACATGGCTCTGGTTCTTTCAGAGATTAAATGTTGCTCTGGCAATGCCAGCCCTTTGGGTGTACTTGCACCTGCGGTGCTTGACAGCATGGTGTCACGTCACGTGGAGAAGGAAAGATGTCCTCTGGTTTAGGTTTAGCAATCCCCACCACTTTCCAGCTGGTCCCTGCTGGCACAACCTGGACTTGGGGTGTTTGGTTTTGGGGTCCCCATCTTGTCCTGTCCCTAATGTCTTCAGGAGACACCTTCTGCCAGCGTGGTCCTCTGCTGCATTAACTCCACTGGAGTCAAAATCTCCTAGAACAACAATCTGCTTGGGATTATGAGTAAATGCAAATAGTGTTTGTTTGATTTACTTTTCAGGCCTGGCCAGGAAGCCTTCAAGTAGCAGCACTTTCCCTTTTCAGCAGGTAAGTGCTTTTTTTAAAACATACACGGGAATGTCTGTGCTCCTCTGTTTATCGCTATAAATCTCCCTGTGCCTGGGCTTTTAAATAACGACTCACAGGGTAGCTTCATGCTCATGAAATTCATGAATGTGAGGAGGTGATGGACCAGGTGGTCACAGCACATGGTGGGCCACCAACTCCAAACTGGAGAGGGAAGAGAAACCATTGGCGTGTGGGGAAGGGGGTGATGGGGAGGAAGAGGAGAACGGGGCTGGAGGAGACCTGGACAAGCAGGAGATGATGGTGGAGTCTCTGGTGCAGGCTGAGGGGCTGGTGGGAGGGTGACCCCCATACTGGCAAGTGGGAGGTGAGGATGCTGGTCTGCGGGAGATTTATTTCATCTGGGGAATCTGATCTGTCGGGGTGAAGGGGAACGTAAGGAAGTTCTCCGAGTGGAGATGATGAATGTTCAAATCAGCTGAGATTTTTGGCTTAAATAATTTTGGTTTGAAATTCTATGATAAAAAGAAAAAATATTTTAGTTTTAATATGCATTTTTTTCAACATTTTTCCACGAAAGGCAGAAACTATTTCAGGGGAGAGGGAAGTGTAACCTAACTTCCAATTTTCTGTCCCAAACCAGTTTTGACCAGTCATACCAACAATGTAATCATCAGAGGTGGGTTCCCCCCCGCCGTCCCCCTCCCTTAGCAAACAGCAGGCCAAGTATCATTTAAAAAAAAAAAATATTAAAAAATCACCAATAAAAATAAAAAAAAAAAGCAGCCTTTTTGCCATACATGGCTGGTGTATTTTTCCTTTGGAAGGTGGCCACCCCAAGCACACACAGGGCTCTGTGTGAGCCTACCTCACCCTCCAAGAGAGAGCAGAAGAGAAAAACTCCCTGTGACTTGGATGGGTTCCTTATGGGGTGGGGGGGAAGGTGGGCTGGCGGGAAAGGGGGGGGCGAGCGCGAGGCAGCGTTTTGAACTTAAGTTCCTTTTTCTATTTTATTTAGATTAGGTTCTGCTCAGCAGGGTGATTTCTTAATTAGAGCAGCCCCGTCTTGCAGGCCTGTCTCTCCAGACCCCTGCTCTGCCTTCTTAAGTTTCACGAGGGAAGTTGTCGTGCCTTATTTCCTGAGCTCTAATATTCGAGCAGTGTGCGGTGATTTCAATGGGAGGAAAAGACATGTAATTTAATCATCTTTATTAGATTTTGGGCAGGGGTGGGGGCAAAGCAGTGGGAATCATGTCCTCTGCTTGTCTTTTGACTTTCTCTTCTGCTTCTAGTGGCCAGAGATGAGCTTTCATGGGAGAAGCAGGAGGAAAGCAATGATCCTAAAGGACCAGTGATGGACGTTTTGTCCTAGGGTTATGAAGTTCCTCCCGAGCGGTAGCCGATATTTCAGTCTCAGGCAGATCCATCCCCCTCCATGGATCCATCGTGGGCTTATTAATGACCAGCTGTGATTAAAAATTTTGATTTAACCCTCTTGATTACATGGAAGGGAATCCCATCCCTCCAAAGGAGCAGGGTGAGAGGCTGGTGGAGCCAGTTCCAGCAGAGCAAATGGGGAAGCAAAATGTGGAATTTTGCAAATTTTGGGTGTTTACTGGGAATCCAGGGAGGGCAGGCAATGTGTTCCCATGGGATCAGCCTGTCTCCACTGGCAGCGTGGTATCACTGCCACATCACAGGCTCCGCTCCACTCGGCTCCCACTTGGAGAGGGCAGGTTTCCTCAACCCCCAGGGCCCAGGGAGAGGAAAAGTTCTAAGAACAAAAATTGAGGAATTTTTATGATAAAAAGGCTTCATTTCATTTCACAGCAGTGGCTTACAAGTTTGGCTCTTCCTCAGAAGTTTGGCTCTTCTTCCCAGAGCCGATGTGGAGGAGTGGTGGGGATGCAATCCCCGTGCTGAGGGACACCAGGACCTCTGTGTTTTGGTGGGGGAGGAAATCTGCCTGTGCCAAGACCTCTTCGTACGGACTCACTGCCTGCACATATGCACCATATGCCCGATCGTTACTTAATGTAAATCAATGCTAATCCACTGATGCCAAGGAAGCCAGGCTATTTTAGCCTTCAGGAGCCTTCTGTATAGAACGTGCTCTGCTCTGGCTTTGTAGCTTCAAAAATATTAAGCAACACCCAGTGTGAAGCAAGGGGGTGCGTTCACATTTAATTCAGATGAAATCAAAGCCTGGGTTATTTTAATAAGTCCATTTTACGGCTGCAACAATAGGGAAAGAGGCAAATATTTGTTACCTGGAGACACTGTATTCTCGCTCTCTCGCCACATGGGTTGGAGTTATTATTTTTCTGGCTGGCCCTATGAAAGGCTCCCGTGGAGGATGGGAGAGGTTTATAACTCGGTAATAGGCTTCTCGCCTCAAAGTGGTTCCAGTCGCTCTGAGCTGGGGCTGAAGGGGATGGTTTCCATTACGTGCCATCAGCGGGGGGGGTGGTGGTGGTGGTGGGGAGCTGGTGGCCATTCCTCTTCCCAGTGGGCAGCCAACGGGTGCGGGGTCCTGTGGGGGCAAACGGGGTGATGCCCAGCCTCAGCGGAGCTTCAGCTGTGGTGGCTGCTCCCACCCTCCTGATACAGGTGATGCTCAGGGAGAAGAACATCTCCCACATCACCCGAGTTTGGCATTTACTTTTAAAAAATGCTCTTTTTTTTGTCCCCTGAGGGGGTCACTTTGTATTTGAAGAGGGAAAGTCATCGCTGCAGCTGTGACTATATCGGGATGATGTTTAAAGTGTTGCAGTTAGTGGGTTGCCTGGGTCCCAATCATGGCTTTTAGCGGCTATTTTTCTGTGCCACCTGCAGCTGCTCCGTGGACAGGCAGTGCTGTGGTGGCTCTCTCATTTTTCCTCTCAGTGACAGGAGGAAAAATTAGCCGGGAAGCTTCCCTTTTGGGGACAGTGGTGTGAGTCAGTAAACCACTGCAGTGACACTTGTGGCACAGCGGGACCGCAGCCCCGGGGAGGGGAGTGCTGTGAGCAGCTGAGGACCAGGGAGGTTGTGATGGTGGTGCACTGGGAGAGGGAATTGCCAGATTTTGAGAAGTGTTATCAGGTCCCTGAGGAAGACCTTGTGGATGCTGAGTGGGGTGTGCTTTGTCCCAGGACACATCCACGGTCCTTCCTGTCCTTGCCCTTCCCTCCCTGTGTGGGAGCCAGCGCAAAGCTGCCCCGTGGAGCAGGGATGCTTTTGTACAAGGTGTTGCTTGAAAAATCCACAGTACACCCCCCTCCCCAGGCAGATGGGCTGTGAAAGCAGCTGCAGGTGCCAGGGAAAACTTGGGCAAGTATGTCCTACCTGTGTGTTTGCATCACGCAGGGACTGAGAAAAACCCCCACCGCTGCTGGCAAAGTGAGTCGCTTCAGTTGTAACTGTTTTTGGGTATTTTTTTTGTGTGTGTGTGTGTGTAAGCTACAGCAGCTCAGAGCGTGGCTGCTGGAAAGCAGCATGCCTCGTGAGAGAGGGAGAAGGAAATTACAAATTAAAACCAGAAAGCCCCTTTCCCCTCCATCTCTGGATGTCTTCATTCAAGGTATGCAAAATCATAATCATTATTTTTAAAGGGCAACCCCCTTCCACCTCCCAGGGTCTATTTTATCTCTGGAACCACCCTCTGGCTTTTGATTGCAAAAATGACACTGGAGAGAAACTCTATCTGCTGGGAGTGAGGCAACTTCAACCCCTCCTCCTCCTCCCTGAGACCATCCGAGCTGCAGGGGTAGGAAAGGAAGAGGAGGGAGGGATGAAGGTCACCTTCCGCTGCCCCGGGAAGGTAACGAACCCCGCGCAAAGGCCCAGGTCGAGCTCTCCAGAGTCATTATCGCAACAGGCTGCGAAGGGTTAGGGAGGAAAGAGCTTTTCGGAAGTCTTTGCCCACTAATTGATTGCGAAGAGCGGAAGGAAGGATGTATCGAAAAAAGAAAAAAAAACCCCAAAAAACCAACCCAACAAAAAACTAAACCCTCGCACCATCCGCTTGCAACCCCCCTCCTCCCCTTCCCGAAACGTGCCCGGCCAGGAGGCAGCAGGTTATAGTTTTAACTGTAACAGAGCAGAAGGGAAATCACATCCAACAGGAGCAGGGTCTCCTTTCAGTCTAATGGCAGATGTGAAAAATGTTTGCCAGCACCATTAGAAAGGATGAAAAGCTCTAAGGGCTTTGCCCTGCCCAGCGAGGGGGCTCGCTTTTGGCCTGTCTGCAGCTCTTGGCATGTAGCATGGAGTGTCACCTCGCCTCGGCTGCTGGCCTCCCTGCCAGTGTCCTCCAGCCCCCCCTGGGCCATGTGTGGTGGTCCTTTAGGGTATAAGTTGTCCCACCGTGAGGAGATGCTGCACCCTCTGTGATGCATGGAATCATAGAACAGTTAGAGTTGGAAGACACCTTAAAGCCCATCCAGTGCCACCTCCTGCCGTGGGCAGGGACACTTCCCACCAGACCCAGGTTGCTCCAAGCCCCCTCCAACCTGGCCTTGAACCCCTCCAGGGATGGGGCAGCCACAGCTTCTCTGGGCAACCTGGGCCAGGCTCTCACCACCCTCCCACCAAAGAAGTTTTTCCCTACATCTCAGCTCCATCTTTCCTCTTTCAGTGTCAAACCCTTCCCCTCGTCTTATGTCTCCCTTCCACCATCAAGAGTCCCTCCCCAGCTTTCCTGGAGCCCTTTTAGGTACTGGAAATGCCAGTTTGATTCACCCTCAGCTCATGCACAGACAAAATGCACTGTAGTCATGGCACAGGGGTTGAGCCCAAACCAGCTCTGGCCATTATCATACCCAACTATGGGCTGAAATACGAGGGAATTAGTTCAGAGCTATTCTACAAATTCTCCTTCCCGACAGTGTATCAGCCCGTATGTTTCTGTAGAAGGTGCAGAAGGTCTCAAGACCTTGGGAAAACCAAAGAACCATGTTCTTTACAGGGTCCCTGGGGTTGTGCTGCGTTGCACAGACTGGGCAGAGGCCATAGAGGAGATTTCTCCTTCTGACTGAACCTTAGAGAAGCTGCTGAGCTCCATACAGTAGAGAGGACTGCTTGAGAAGGAAGTCCTCACGATGATCGTGGCTTTCTGGCTCCAGGTGAGATGGTTCCCAGAAATGACAAGCAGCTGCACAATTCACCTCCTCCTAAGACTGGATGAAACCAGAGCACTTTAAGATGACATGGTGCAATAATTAATCCACTCAGTTGGCACCAAGGGATTGTCTAAGTATGTTGAGCATCTCCTGGAACAACATTGTGCCAGTATCTACACCAGGCAGTCTAATTTCTTATTTCCTAATCAAGTCTTTGAATAGAAAACAGACAATTCATGCCATCCTCTAACCGCTACCTCTCCTTAACCTTTTAGTCTGGCTTCCAGATCCAGGAAAAAATGCAGTGGAAGAGATGAGCTGCTCTTCTGGGGAGCGACTTCTTTCTCAACACCAATGAGTGAATTGTGGGACAATCTCGGCACAGGATTTATCATCATTGTTACATTGGTAAGGAAGAGCAGAAAATAAAATAAAATAAAAAAAGATTTTTAGAGCTGACAGGATTTGCCCAAGTCACCTGGATAAAATTGGGAACACTCCCTGACCGGTCAGGAACAGACTGAGACTGGAAACCAGTTGCCTTGATGCCTTGCTCTAACCACTAGACGACCCACCCTGTATGAGCAAACGGAATAAAATTTGAAAGAAAACAAAAATCTGACTTGAAAAATGTGTTCCGCATAGAACCAGAATGTTCAGCGGAGAAAAAAGGATGCAGTCCAAAGTTTTACTTCCAGGCAAACATTTCAAAATGGACTTATAATGTACCCTTTCATTTAGATTTTATATGAAGGTTTTACTTGAACTTGTAATGAAGATGGAAAAATCCGCGGTTACCATGGCTACTGGCACTTTGCCTAATGCTCTCAAATCTTTTTCCCCTAATAAAATAGATTTCAGGACACCCCCCCTCCAACCCCCCATAAAAAGGGAAGAGTTAAAGACCCTATAAACAACCGGAGGATGAAGAATATTATTCCGTGTAAAGCAGGTTCTAAACATCATGACAAGGTAATTATGTGCATTCTTTTTTTTTCTTCTCGCCCATTGGGTCTCCAAAACCCAGAGTCCTGTTCTAGATTGTTCTCCTGCTGATAACTAGGAAAAATGCCAGGACTAAGAAAATGGGATGGTGGTGAGCAAAGTGCCTGGTACCCTTTCCGGGGTGTTCTCCTGTTGGTTGGAAATGCATCTACCTGGTCATGTGGGAAGAAACTTGGATATTTTGGATGCTCTGGAAGGTTGCAGCTCAGCCCCAGCAGGGATGAACCCTCTTGGGTGGGCATTTCAGCCGTGCTAGGTTCTGCTTAGCACTCATGGCAGTAAAATTCAAGGTAGGTCAGAGTCCCTGGTACTGTAGAGCACTTGCTGCCTGTGAGAGGATATATATTTGACTTAAATCAAGGACTGTACTGGAAATCTTGTTGGTTTAGTGTGTATGTTCTTATGGTCTGGGTCTTGGCTGGGAGATGAGCTAGTCTGAGCCCTGATGTGCACCTTGGATGTTACAGGCAGAAAGCAGCTGGGAAGGGGTAGAAAAGGCAGCTTGTAGCCATCTCCTCCTGCCTGTTTGCAGCTCCCTGGCTGAGCTGCGAGACTGGGGTCCAGCAATGTTCTTCAGCTGCTTATTCCTCATGTCCCTGCAGGCACATGTTCTTTGTTCATGGGAGCAAAGGGAGCTCTGTCCATTCCATTGGCCTTTGCAGGGTGGTTGTCCTGATTGCCTCTTGAATTCAGGGGAGACTGGGGCTTTTGCAGCTTTTGTCCTTGCTACTTCCCTCGAAGATCTTGGTGGAAGCTGATCTGGGCCATAATGGAAAGAGGTTGGGCTTTGAGGTCTTCTCGGAGGAGATCAAGCTTGGTGAAGTTCCAGGGATGAATGGATGGATGGAGTGTGTGCACACAGAAATCACCAGGGCTGGGTGAAAACCAGTTGTGATGTCCATCTGGGTGGGAGACAGCACAGACCATGGAGAAAGATAACAAAACCCTCTGCAGTTTTTCTGGCCCTGGCTCTGCCAGTGGGGTGGAGGGAGCTGCTGATGCTCTCTTCAGGCTTGCGGGGCATCCTCTTAATGCAATGGCTTTTTGGCTTTTAGGAGTGGTGGCTGTCTGCCAGCCCCATTTATTTTAAACATGTGTTTCTGATTTGAAAATGTCCAGATCTCAAAATCTTTAATCTTCTCACACCTAGGGATTTTTTTTTTGTTTTGTTTTGTTTTTGTAAAAGGCTGAACCACGTGCAGAGGATAATGGTTTAAAAAGCAATACAGACTGTTTAAAAAAAAAAAAAATCCAGCTGGCACTCTTCTATTATCAAAGCAAGATGCAGCGTAGAAATTTGTGGATGGCAAAGGACAAGGCTTTTGTTTGTCTCACCACCATCATCACTCACAAAACTCCCTGTATTTAGGTCAGAAAAAGTCCCTAATAGACCCCTCCCAGATGAAAAAAACCAAAAATCCAACCCAAGAGAGCATTTGTAAGGCTGAAATTAGTTTGTCTTCCCACGTGCTTTAAATCCAGTCCAGTTCCAGTGTAAAACTGGAAGACCCGGGTCCCCTCGCTGCTGAAGGCTGGGTGGTGCAGGAAAGCTTCCCTCCTTGACCTGGGATTTGGGAAGGTCACTTGATCTTCCCTGCCCGAGCCGGGGAGGAGGAGAGGAGAGGAGAGGAGGTCGGGTCAGCCCCGGGAACCTCTCCGGGGGAGGGGACAGGAAGGACTCGGACATGAATCACCAGGAGGACTTCAAAGGAGGTTCCTTCCCCTCCTGGGCGCAGGAGGAACTGCTCGGGATGAGCCCTGCTCCACACCAGGAAGAGTCCCCAGGACGTTTGGCGTTAGGAGTGTGTGGTGGAGATCAAAACGGACAGATTTAAAATGTGCAAGGGGGGAAAAGACTTTTTTATAGCACCCTACAAGTAACGTGCGGCTCGAAGGGGCTGTACATGCAACCGTCTCACCGAAGACACTTGCTGCAGAAAGATTTTTAGGTTTTTGTTTTGGTTGGTGGTTTTTGGTTTTGTTTTTTCAGGCATATAGCTTATTTAAGATCTGAACAAGCGATTAAACTTTTAGCTCTGCAGAAATGCTCATCACTTGCCAAGCTGCTCTGGGAGCTCTGCTGGACCAGCAGTACCAATGGCAGGGCAAGATGACTGAGCACCTTTGCGGGCTCCATCCTGCTGCATTTTCACAGAATCTCAGGGATTGGAAGGGACCTTGAAAGATCATCTAGCCCAATCCCCCTGCTGGAGCAGGAACACCTAGATCAGGTCAGGGTTTTGAATGTCTCAAGAGAAGGAGACTCCACAACCCCTAAAGGAGCTCCAGTAGAGATGGGGAGAGAGTCTTGATCAAGGAGGGGAGCCACAGGACAAGGGGGAAGAGTTTGACACTGAAAGAGGGGAGATTGAGATGAGATCTGGGGAGGAACTTGTTTGGTGTGAGGGTGGTGAGAGCCTGGCCCAGGTTGCCCAGAGAAGCTGTGGCTGCCCCATCCCTGGAGGGGTTCAAGGCCAGATTGGATGGGGCTTGGAGCCACCTGGTGTGGTGGGAAGTGTCCCTGCCCAGGGCAGGGGGTAGCACTAGATGATCTTTAAGGTCCCTTCCAACCCAGACCATTCCATAATTCTGTGATCTCCTGGAGATGTTGTGCCAGCAGAAATAGGGGTGGGAGGAGAGACCCCTGTCCCCACAATACATGTGTGGGTTGAGGCTGCTGCCTCTTCCTCCTCCCCATTTCACTGTGTCTCTCCTCGGAGCAGAAGAGTTTTGAAACGTCTCCCTGTGCACTAAGAGTTAAGGGGACTGTGCAGCCCTGAAGATAAGAAACAGATGATAAAGGTTAGAGGAGGGATCGCGTTTCCATTATGCAGGCTGTAAATGCAAACTAATTAGAATGCAGCCTTGTTTCTGAGAACATGTAAAGAAAGGAAAAAAGCAAAAAAAAAAAAAAAATAATAAAAAAAATTAATCCCCCTTTCCTCCCCAGGAAAGAAGCTGAGTGAGGACTCCAGGCCTGAGAATATGGAATAACTCAGCTTTGCCGCTTAGATGTGCTGAGAGCTGGAAAATACGCATCATGATGCCCAGGTGTGTGCTCGTGTGGGGCTGGTCCTTAGCGCTTTGCTGGGAGTGCTGGGAGGTGGCTGCTGAGATGCTGGGCTCTCCTGGGCTGAACATTTCAGTATTTGCCCTGTCCCAGCTGCCCCAGGGACTGGTGGCGCCGCGTCCCCACCCAAGCTGGACCCGATTCTTCGTTGTGTTGGTCTAACGCTCAGCTGCAAGGACAGGAATTAAGGAAACCCAGTGGTTTTGGGTAGGTTGTGAGATTTTTAGAGCACCAAATGAAGGGGTCTTGCACAGCTTCAGCACAGTTATTGCCATTTGGGAAGAAAGCACTTAAGTGTATGCTCGAGTTAGGTGTGTTTATTGCTATTTACACAGACACAGATACCTGCTGGGCTCTCCTCTTGCTAAGGCAGAAAGGAAGCACGCCCCTACAGTTTTTACTAACCTGGTGCCTAGGGTTTTATTGGCAAAAAGGGTCTAAATGCTGGTTATTTCTGGGACTTTAATGCCACCTATCCTTAACCATTCCCCAAGAAAGGTCCTTATCTAGGGACTTAGAGATGCTCTGTGGTTTCCCTCTGCAAACCAGCTGGGTGGGGATGTACGACCAACATTGAGTTTAATTTTATTTTCTCTTTTCTTTTTTTCATTTTCTTTTAAATTTGATTTTTCTCTCCTCTACAGTTCATTAGCATCTTCCCTTTCCTTGCTTGCTTTCCCCCCCCTTCCTTGCTTTCTTCTGGAACCTAGAAGTATTTCACTGTGGCTTGCCAAATGATTTCTATCTCAGTGAAAAAGAACTTGCTATTTCCTGAAAACCTACCACTGTTTTCTCTCTCCTTCTCTCTAATACCTTCTGAGTATTGAAACAAATCCAGGTAACTTGATAAGAAGTTAATGAAAACAAATGAATTCTGTTTTGCAAAGGTGCACTGAGGAGAAGGGCAGCAGTGTTTGGAAGGGAGGCAATTGTCTCTGCTGAAAAGAGATTTCAAGGGACATCTGGCTTCAAAATCCCCCTGTGCCAAATTTTTCAGGGGAGAAGTGACAAAAGAAGAGGCTCTGTAGTTTTCCACTTGTGGGTTCGGTTTTTTGGGTTTTTTTTCTTCATTATTTTCAATGTTGTTTGTGAGAAGACACTGGGCTGATGTGGTTTGGTCAATACAATTTGATGTGGTTTCCCCACCAGCAGTTTCTTGAGGGGAGGCAGTGAGAAGGGCTGCGCTTCCCACCTGGCAAACCCCAGTCCCTGAGGAACTCCCCCCCACTCCTGGGGTCCCAACAGCCACCCCCAACCACCCATTGCACCCACCTCCTCACACCCCAACCCACCCCAGCACCCGGTAACACCCCGAGGAGGAACACAGCCATTGCTGCTAACGCCAGGAAAACCCCCAATTTAGCCATTATCCTTTGAGCTGAGCAGGGACCTGGGGGAGGTGGCTTTTGCTCTCAGGCCAAGGCGTTTCCAGCACAATGGAGATGTCACCATGTCAAGGGACATTTCGATGAGCTTTTAGGTTTTGTTTTCCACGGAGCTATTTTATGAACTGCTCTGGAACATGCTGGGGGGTGGCTGGGAAAGGGGAAAAAAAAGAAGTCTTCATTTAATGAGCCGATTCTTTTATTAGGCTGACTTTCAAACTGCATTTTACCTTTCAGCACATGGGAAGTTTAGCTTTTAAGAAGTTTATTTCTTTATCGTGCATTCATTTCCGAAGGCTTCGCTGTACTTCAGGGTAGGTTTCTGTTTGGTTTGGGCCTTGGCGAAACGAGCCTTTGAACCGATGGGTTGTGGGATAAGGTACTCTGTTTGTTAGAGGGGTTTCTGCGTTGCTTAACTCACAAATATCATCCACCATTTCAGAAAATGGATGATCTTTATTTTTTCATTCACCCCCTCCCCCTCTTTAGCCCTCCCCATCTTCTGTGTGATTTTTTATGGTCCGTGATTGGAAGCAAAAAGTCTAAAAGAGAAAGGAAATCAGGCCCGTCAATAAATGCTAAAAATATTTAGTGTGGCAGCCTCTGTATTTTCTTTTTTGTGAAACACTGATTAATATTCAGTGGTTGAAGGTTAATACCCCATTCATTTTATTCCCTTTACATCCTCTGCACAGCAGTTGCTGCTCCAATTTCGACTTCTAATTCATGCAAATCTGGTTCCAATCAGGATATTAGTAACTCACTGCATAAGCAGGAGGGCAGTTAAAGAAAGAAGAAATCACACAATTGTTAAACTTACCTTTCAGTCCAAGTGTATACACACACATGGACACCCCAAAATCCACAAGGCTGCTGTACTGAGAGGTGTTTATTGTGCATTTCTCTCCTTCTTTAAAATACAGAGAGAACATCCACTTAGAAGTTTTTTGGCAGGCTGAACTAGAAGTTATTGTTTTAGTGGAACAGTGAAAGTCTCTGGCCTGGGTTACAAAGGAGGTGGATGATAATAAATAGCTCATGCTGAGCTTAAAATCTAAGATTCAGTGCAGGGACAGGAGTGATCCATTCTCAGGTGAGGTTACCAAGCCCAGCTTGATGTCTGAGATATTTAGGTGCAAGAATAATGCGGAAAAAAACTCCAAACATGTTTCCTCTCCCCACATTATTTTTTATTTTTTATGTTTTAATGTGAGTGCAAAGCAGTTTCCATCAGGGAAATGGCTGTTCCCTCTGGTGTTGTCTGTGGATGCTCGTGCCTGGCTTTTCCATCCCTTTTGGAGGGCGATGGGGTTCTGTGTGCCTGCAGCACCGGGCTGTTGGAGAAGGGGGCTCCATGGGGGGCTTCAGGGGCTTATGGGGGACCTCAGGTCCTGTGAGGTGAACCTCAACGTCACCCTGATGATTGCACTGAATCCTGCAGGCGGGTGGCTCTCCATCATCTCCCTGTGGGGAGGGTGCTGTGTGGTCCTGGACCCCAGGAAGGACCACGCTACTGAGGATGATGCTCATGGTGGGCTGGCACCAGGTGCTGTGGCACTTCCAGTGTCTGGTCAGAGCAGACGGGCTGCAGCAAAGGGCCTCCATAGAGTAAACCACCTAAAGCCCAGTGTATTTATCTTGGAAAACACGCAAGGTTCAGCCTTCCCTACCAGGAATCCCGGCGAGGCCGGGAGCCAGGGTGGGTACGTCAAAACCTGCTGCTGGTGCCTCTGGGAGTGAAGATCAGGGTTGCTCGGCTCCTGTATGCCCAGGGATGGGGGTTAGCTTTGCCACTGAGTTGTTTTACCCAAGCTCAGGGTGCTGAGAGCTACATCATGTGGCCAGGCATCCCCATCCCAGCCTGCTTGTGTCCCAGTCCCTGCAGAGGCATGACTGAGCTGCAGCTCTCCACGCTGGAGGAGAACCCTCTCCACACCACCTCCCCCAGCCCATCACTCTGCTCCACCTGGGAGCAGTTGTGATGTCCTTGAGCACTGCTTCAAAACGGGAGTGGAGAGAGAATCACAGTTATGATTTGCTTTAGATGGGATATAAGGAAGAAATATTTTACAAGGAGGGTGGTGAGATGCTGGCCCAGGTTGCCTGGAGAAATTGTGGATGCCCAATCCCTGGAGGTATTCAAGGTCAGGTTGGACAGGACTTTGAGCAACCTGGTCTAGTGGAAGATGGCCCTGCCCAGGGCAGGTTGGACTAGATGATCTTTGAAGGTCCCTTCTAACCCAAACCATCCTATGATCCGTGGCAGGCTTTGGGTGGTGAGCAGGAGGAGGTGGCAATCCAAGGTCAGGTCTTTACCCATGTGCTGTTGGACCAGGATGCACACTGTGTGTGCAACGTGTCCCCCCAGGAGCCCCCAGGGTCAGCTGTGCTTCTTTTCTCCAGGAAGATGCTGCTTCTACGGCATCTTCCTCAAAGGAACAAGCATTTTCTCCCTCCATGGATCACCAGGGACTTCAATTTTTAAAAATAAGCAAAGGCTCCAGCACAGCCCTGCACGCGATGTCTAGCCAAAATGCAAAACTTTACCACAGTGCACAAGTGGGCTGTGTTTTTCCGACCAGAGAACAACGTTAGGGCCCTTTCATCACCTTTCTTTTGCACTTCTTTAAAAAATGATTTAAATTGGAGGCAATAGTATTGAACCTCTGACACTCAGACAAGACTCTCTGAATCACACACTTAAACTGCACCTATTTTCTAGAGCTGCTTTGATCGCAGCGCCTTGTGGTTTGTTTTATATATATATATATATTTTTTTTTTCTCTCCTAAGCATTTGTTCTTTCCGCTCTGTTTGCTGTTTGTGCCATCTCCATGAGATTTCATTTAATTTTTCTGCCTTGCTGCATGGAGAGAGCGCTGGTGGCCACTGGGGTTTCGTTTCTCAATCCTTCTGCCCGTGCACTCCAAAACCCGGGGCTCACTTCCAGCTTTTCTTGAGCAGCGGCGTTAAAAGAAAAAAACCAACCCAAAAACCAGTTGTCCCCATGTCTACCGCCGAGAAAAACGCACAGTGCAGGAAAAGTCAAATTCCAGATTGCTCAGCAGAAAGGAAAAACCAGCTTGGAAGTCCCTCTGGAAAAGGGCCAGGCAATAATCTCATGCCGTGTGGGTGAGAACGGCAGCATCTCCCTCAGATTTAGATGGAGCAAGAGCTGCTCGCGCCCACTCAGCATCCAGCCTGCCGCATTTCCAGCCCTGATTTCGAACCAGCTGTATGAAAATACTTGTGGGCAGCAAAAATAGCTGGTGCTGAAAACCTGTGTCTGGTGAGGGGTGGAAATTGCTGGGAGTTCCTCCGTGGCTGCAGCCGATCATTATAACCTGTGGCATAAATAAGAGGCGGTTGAGCGGTGTCCCACGGCCGGGCTGCCCCCCGCTGTGGTGGTGGCACGGAGCTCACACACCCCTCGGCCATGGCACCGCAGCCCGGTGGCTCTCAGGATGCTGGAAAATGGCCCAGCGAGAAACAAGTCTTTTTTTTTCTTTCTTTTTTTTTTTTGGGTGTGTGTGTGTGTGTGTGTGAAAAACCCCACCATCACACATTCTCCTGTGGCATCAGCGCAGTGTGATGGGGGGAGTTCGTCACCCCACACTTCAATTTCTACTCCCTTCCTGGGAGCACGGCCCTCTGTCCTGTGAATGCCAAGGTAGGAGTGGGATTATGTGGAGCCACTGGAGTTACTGCATCCATGGTGTGTTCAGGAGGTGGAATTTAGCCCTCTGGGTACGTAAACGCGCCATGCAAATTCGTAGGCCCAAATTTTGTACCAGCTGGCAAGAGATAGTTAAACAACTTTACTTGGGAGCCCTGAAGGGAAATGTTAACGTTGTGCAAACCTCCTGTTGTTGCAGAGGGGAAGGTAGCGCTGGCAGAGCCAGCACCAGGCTCCTGGAGCCTCTTCCCATGGGAAGGACAAGGGGGCTTGTCCCCCGGCTCCAGGCACAACACCCTTTGGAGTGCAGGGAGGGGAAAAGCTGCCAAACGCTGATGTGGGGATGCAGAGGATGCTTCTGCACTTGGAAAAGCCTGGCCTGAAGGGTCAGGGTGGCCTTGACAGAGCAGACCCGTCCTCGAGCGGACACGGCTGTTGGGAGTGCCATGGGAAGGGGACTCTGTGGTCACTGGACTGTGCTGGGAGTCCTGGGAGCGAGGGGTGCGTGGTGGCCACAGCCCAGCAGCCAGCAGAGGGAGAGTCGGAGTGCAAAGCCTGGATATTCCCAGGGTTTATTTCCCAGGGCACAGATTTTGAAAGCTATAGGTTGCCACTGTAAGGAAGCCCTTTGCCACTCAGTGGATGGTGTCTCGTGCAAGAGGTGGTCATGCCATCACCAGTGTTTTGGTCAGCAGAGCCCAGTGCCACTTAATGGGGTGATATGGGACGTGTCCCATTCCCATCTCCTCTCATCCCCTGTGCTGGAAGGGGAGGGATGGGGACACATGTCCTGTGCACGCAGCAGCCTCAGCAGTACACAGAAGCAAGATGAGCCTGGCTTTAGCCTACAGCTCTCTGGGGTCCTCAGATGGATGGTGCTGGGGAGCTATGGGGTGGTACGGCCACACCAGTAGCTGCTTTGGTTGCAGGGGGTGCCTGGTCTCACCACTGCCCCGGGCTTTGCCTCTCCCTTCAGCACAGCAGGAGCTCTGCCCATCAGCTGTTGGTACCTCTCTACTGACTCACTCCATAATTTTTCAGGCTGCCAGAGCTGGCTCTCAAAGCCCATGTGGAAATGTTTGAGCAGCCATTCTAACCTTTGGGCTGCAATAATTAGCCTCACATGGCATCTGATCCGCAACATGTGGCCCGGGCCATTACTTTGCTTTAGCTGCTTGTTAGGCCCTAATCTCTGTTTGATTTCAAGGTGAAACCGATTTGAGTTTCCTGAGGTTTCTCAAACGAGCTGCAGGGGTGCTGCCCCCTTCAATCCCGCTTGTCTCCCGCGGCCGAGCCCGTGTCTGGAAGGAGGAAGGAGTCAGAGATCACCTGCTGAACCTGCTCCTGGGGGTACCGTCCTGTCACCTCGGTGCTGCAGGGAGGGGAAGTGGCATTTGATTATATTTGGTCCTTAGTAATCTGACATGTCCACAGGCTTGTGTAGGAGCAGGTGAGTCCTTGGTCACCTGGGGAGGAAGGTCTGTGTCCTGCTTGCGTGCTTCTAGGTGGTGCGTACGTTGTAAATTACCCACTTGTTGTTACAGATGCTTGAAGCTTTCCATGTCAGCTTCACATTTGGTTTCCCTTTTGCCTTAATTGAGACCAGAAATCCAATTAGACAATAATCCCGTCCCTTTTTGAAGTCCCTGGCTGCAGCGTCACACAATCCAGGGTGGTGGGTGTCGTGCTAGTGACGGGACCAACTGGCCGCCGTGAAATCCTTCCCTGGGCACGGATGATGAAATGCGTTTTTCAGATCCATCCGTCGCCGTCCACGCCAGGAGCCGGCGTGTGCTGCTCTTTGCTGTTCCTATTAGGGCCAGCAGATGTTCAAACACAGGGCTGTGACATGTGTGAACTCTCGCCCATGAGGCACCAGCCCCTGCCCCGTGCGGAAGGGCCGGCTGCCGCTTGAAGCAGCTCCTATTTATTTGCACAGATGCGCCGGGTGATGGGAAGGTGGGGGGGGAGCAGATATTTGAGAGAGGCCCCTTTAGGCAGGCTCCCCAAAAGAAGCTTGTTTATAAGTGGCATTTCCTCGATTCAGAGATCTTGGGAGAATTGCTGGGACGAGCCCGTGATGCCTGTCTGAGGCTCGAGTGTTACTGTCAATTAGTTGGCTCCTTAAAATATAGCAGCGCCCTGGAAATGATTCTTTTTACAATGTCTTCCACATACATGGCTGTTTTATATATTCTTAACGTGAGTATCTGTGTACATAGTGTGTGTACCTGCATATTTATATGTATTCACGCTTCACGTTATGTTTTGCAGAGACTTTAGAGAGTTTTGAGATAGTTGTATGATGGATGGAGAGCAAATGGCTCGTATCTCACGCTGAAGCACGATAGACTCAGGGGCTTCGGAGCCTGAGGGACCTCAGTGATGCCCATTTGGGGCTGGAAGGGGCTTGTGCGAGCTCTGGGCTGGTCGATCTGCCACGGTCCCTGCTGCAAAACCAAACTGTGGCCAAGCAATCAAATCCAACCCCATTCCTTGGATTCCAGTCGCGAGAGCCAGCTGGTAGTTTGTGTATGAGTTGCCTCGCAGTAGCCAGGCTGCTCCGGGCTGGGTATTAACCATGGGGCTCTCAGCCGCGGCACTGAGCTTTCCAGCCCGGGAGCACACGAGCTGCAAGCTGAAGCAGTTCAGATCAGCTGCGTCTCCTTTCTCTCCTTCCATCTCCTCTAGAAAAACAGGAAACTGCACCAAATTAGCTCGGCAGCTGAGCCTCCCCAAAGCCACAACATGGCAATTGTAGGTACTGCTCGATGGCTTTTTTTCCTACCCTGCAGCAGCCGTGCGTTAGGGCCAGCAATTGGCTGTGGTGTCTCAGCCTGCTGGGGTGGAAGAAAGCAAGAAGGGGGAAAAAAAAAATTAAGGGGAGAGATTTTTAAGCTCTGGGCCTCCCATTGCATTGTTTTTATCCTTTTCCCATCCTGGAAAAAGAATCAAAAATAGCTCAAAACCTATTTTTCTGAATGATTAAAGTAGGCTGAAGAGATGACAGAAACGGCTCTGTCCGGCTCTCGCTGTTTTTACGCCTCGTTGGGCAAGACTGAGTGGTGTCAGCGTTGTGAATTTAAGTGTTCTGGTGGAGAAGGCTCCAGCCACAGCTCTGGAGGGTTCAAGGGTGAGTTTTCTGGCAACAGCTACAGCCGTATCATACCTCCCATGGCTTGGCACACCCCGTGCAGTGCCGTGAGTACTTCAGCATCACTGAAGCCCTTATAGATGGTTGTTGTGGGGCGGTGCTTTTATCTGATTTAAAAAAAAAAACAAAAACAACCAAACAAACCTTAAAATCTAACATAGCATAAAGTAATGGAATCACAGAATGGTTACAGTTGGAAGGGACCTTAAAGATCATCGAGTTCCAACCCCCCTACCCTGGGCATGGACACCTCCCACCAGCCCAGGTTGTTCAAAGCCCCCTCCAACCTGGCCTTGAACCCCTCCAGGGATTGGGCAGCCTGGGCCAGGGTCTCACCACCCTCCCACCAAAGAATTTCGTTCTAGTATCTAATCTAAATCTCCCCTCTTTCAATTTAAAACCATTACCCCTCGTCCTATCACTCCACTCCCTGATCAAGAGTCCCTCCCCAGCTCTCCTTGAGCCCCTTCAGGTACCGTAAGGTCGTTATAAGGTCTCCCTGGAGCCTTCTCTAGGCTGAACAACCCCAGCTTCCTCAGCCTGTCCTCCTAGGAGAGATGCTCCAGCCCTCTGAGTGTCTTCGTGGCCACTCCATGGTGGTTTAGAAAGAAACACCAGGAATTTCAAGGGAAAAGAAGTGCTGCCTCCCCCAGCTACACATGGGGCTCCATCTCATCCCATCTTCAGCATAAGGGGGTACCTCTTACAAGTGCAGTTGTGCTTGGTTTAAATTAAAGCCGTTTTGGCAAGGCTGATAGGTCAGACAAGTGTAACATAGAGGGATTTAGTCTGTATTTTACCAAAAAGTTGGGTTTTTTTCCTCTCTTCTCCTCCTCCTGTTATTTCCCAGCCTGCCAATTCCTTCAGCCGTGCCTTAAAGCCCCGATTCTCAGCTGGCAAAATTCCCCTTGTGCCTGTGATTTGACCCATTATTTGACTTGTTTGCTCTTGGCTCTTCTCCAAATATGCCTTGCCTCCCAGCTGCCACCATTTGGGGATGCTTTGGATTGAAAGCTAACTGTGCGTTCTCATCTTTTAAATATGACCTCAACAGGTTTGGGGTTTTTTTTTTCGGGGAGGGGAAAAAGCCTGGCAGCCACTGAAAGGGTAGGAGAAGCGTTTATGCAGGGCATGGACCTCAGTGCGTGGCTGGGTTTGGCTAGTGGAGGCTCAGGAAGCTTTGCCCAGCGTTGGGGACCTGCTGCTGGGGATGGCCACAGCCACCAGCCCCACTCCAACGGCATCCTGAGCCGGAGCGAGTCCCTGCAGATCCTGTAGGGACCCAAGAGCTGTCACCCCGGGGCTGCCAACTTCTTACACAGCATTGGGCAAAGCAACTAACACAAAGCGGAAGCCCTCAGGAGGACCAAATTCTTCCCCAGCCTTTCAATTAGCTTCTAATCCCTTCGCTCCCATAAAATCTCAGCTGCAGGCTGCCCCTGTTTGGATATTTCCACTGGCCACGGAAGCCACCTCCCTGAGCATCTGTCTGTGCGGTTTGGGCTGAAAGCTCTCTCCCTGCCAATGGCCACACCTCTCTGCAAAGAACATGTAATNATGACACAGAGGAGTGTGACACACTCGGTGCTCTCAGTGGGTGGGTGCAGTGTTATTTCATGTTATTCTTGTCGCTGGGCCCAGCATTACAAGTGCACACGTTATTGGTGGCGTCTGATAATAGTGTGTGGCACGGCTGCCTGCTTCCCAACCTGCCCCGAGGGGCTTGGGGGCTGCGGCGGTGGGTGCAGGGGAGGGTTAGGTGGGTGGGTGCCCCGTGTTGATGGTGCAGGGGTTGTTTTAGCCACCGAGTGTTATTAGGATGGGGAGGCTCCAAATAAAAGGCATTTTCGTTGCCTTGCCCGTACTGTGTTTTTCTTGGGCACATTCATCTGAGCTGGCGTTGTTGCCAGGCCATCTTTCCATGTCCACTTGTCCATCTGAGGACTACTGGACCTCGGGTGGTGGTTTTGGAGATGATGGTGGAGGGAGCCTGGACCATGGGTGTGTAGAAGGTGGGGAGGTGGTGAGGAAGGTGGCAGAGGCTGACGCCGGCCAATGTCTGACAGACTTGCATATGAACTTGTGGTTTTATAGCCCTATAAAAGGCAGCTGACAGAAGAGGTTCTGATGGTGGAGGCTCCAGCTGAGCTGGGAGGAGCCGGCATCGTCTCCCGGCGCTGGAGCCGCGTCTGCTGGTGCTGAGCCTCGGCTGTGACGTTGGGGAGAGCGAGCCAGGCAGGGATTCCCGGCGTGCCGGAGGGCAGGAGCTCACCCTGGCCATCACCATGGCCCTGCCAGCAGCGCCGAGCTCCTGCTTTCCTGGCTGGTCTTTTGGAGAATTGTGTGCAATGCTTGGAAGGGACTTTCTCGCACCTTGCTCCGCGGGGTGGGCACGTCATCTCCCCCCTTCCCAGGGTTCGCTCTTGGCAGCTGGGTTGCAGGTAGAGGAGTTTGCAGGGAAAGATGAGGCCAGCTGAGGTCCTGGGTCTCCATTCGCTTCCAGCACACGTGTGCCAGCCTGATGGGCAGAGCTGGTGTAAAGCCATGCAGCTCCATGGTCTGGTCCACAGCTGCCTTCCTTAACGTGGCCTCTTTTGCTCTCAGATTTGCTTTCCCCTCCCTGCCCTCTTCTCGCCACGTCCACTCACGCATTTCACTTCTGTCAGACACCTAAATACCTCCCTGGAGCCAGGCCAGGGGGCTTGGCTGGGGTCCCTTCTCACGCTCACTGCTTTCTTGGGGGTTGCTGAGCCCTCGGTGGGACCATGCCAGCGCTGGAGCAGGATGGGCACAAAGCAGGATTAGAGAAGATCTCCTCGCTTGAAACCTTGGAGGTTTCGAATCAGGGCTGGGGATGTGGCTTTTCTTCCCCATTACACTTGAGGCCATCACAGAAAGTTCTCTCTCGTTGCAATGTTGTGCCTGTGTGAAGGTTTAATGATGGATTTGGGGATGCTCTGTCTTAACCTGGCTTAGCCCTGAGTTACCAGCTCATCCTCCTCATCCCAAAGCAAAGTGAAGGCAGTGAGGAAGAGCTACAGACTCAGATAGGGGAGAATTCACCTTTAAAGCTGAATTTCTGCAACATCCTGTAAGATGTGGATAAAAGGAGAAACTAACCCCTTGGAAACGTTCAACTTGGATAGGTGTGTTCTGTAAAGCTTGAAACCGGAGCAGGTTTTTCTTTTGGCCCCTTTCCCTATGAAAGATGGGGGGAACTCTCAGTAACGCTCAGCACGTGGGATGTGCCGCTTCATCGCCCGTTATCTGCAGGGAGCTCCTGCGCCTTGGCTGGGTGTGCTGTCACTGGAAACCAGGGAAAGGCAGTGAAAAGCAAAGCCCCGAGCTCTCCCTTTCTCCCACTCGGCCTCCTCAGAAATCTCCGTGGTGCTCCTGTGCCTTGATCCCCCACCACGACCAATGGATCCTGGCTCTTTTTTTATGGAGACTCCCCACCGAGGTAGACGCTAGTTAAAAGGTTACTACCCAGCTGTGAAATATGTAGACAGGGTAACAGCTAAATGGCGGGGTGACCTCATATCTCATATTTATTGACTAAATGTGGCTTGAACTAGTCACCACTAGTAAAATAAACCACAGCCCCGAGTACTGCAGGAATATTCCACAGCAGGCACACTCCTGGTTCCTTGTCACTCTCTTTCTTTCACTTGAAATTAAAAAAAAAAAAGGGCAAAAACTTAGTTGGTAATCTCATTTCATTAAAAGGTAAGTCCTGCTGAAACCCTTTCAGTACAAGCTTATTTTCTTTCCCAGGAGAAGACCTGGGAATCTCTCTGGCTTTGCAGTAAAAGCAAGGGAGATAACGAGCCTCTGAGTTATATTTTTGCCAACATCCCCCTCAAAAAAAAAAAAAAAAAAGCTTGGTCAGACTAGGACAGGGGTGTTAGGCTTTAACAGAGAGGGTTGGGGTCAGGTGGCTTTTTCTGTGACATCTCTGTCCATGTCACACGCGCTATCAGGGGGATGAAAAATAGCTGTGAGAAATCAGGTGGCTGCCTTAGGTTTTGTCTGCACACAGAAACTGGTGTGGTATGAAGGTAAAGTGATTAATTTCTTACTTCCACAGTGAATTAAACCCTTCACAGCATCAGAGAGAGTTTCCGGAGCATCTCCAGCTAGTCTGACCCCTCTGAAGGCAGGAGTAGGGAACCTGGGAAGTGCTCTGGAGGCTGCAGAGGGGAGCCAGAACAGATGAGGTACGTTGATAATTCTCCCAGAACCTGGAAAACAGCACTTTCAGAGCTCCGTGATCAGAAGGGGCTACTCACCTTCTGCTGCCTTTACAGAGCACCCAGCAGAGGTGGGAGAGGATTGGGAAGAGCCACAAGGGCTTGGTTTTTTGTTGCATAAAAAAACTAGAAGAAAGCTGTAACCAAAATGCTTGGAAGTAGCAATGAGAGAGGGTTTGTGGGTTTTGGTGCTGTTCAAGCAAAAAGGAGAAATCTGTCCCCCTCCCTGGCACCACAAATGCTTTTGGCATCTTTATCTTGACGTGGCACATGCCCTTTCCACCAGCTGATCCTGGCCTGGGGGCTGTTGGCATCGCCTTCCCTGGTGCCCCTGAAGTCGCCGGCCGGGTGACCCATTTCTCATTGCCTTGTGACCCAAAAAGCCTGCGGGGTGTTGTAAACTGTCTGCATTGGGGCTTATTAGCTGACAGCCGTCTGCGGGTGCCGGGGGTGGTGGGAAGCCCCGTGCCACAAGAAGGGTAGTCTGGGCTGGAAACAGGCGCCGCGCGTTGCAGGTGTTGCTGTAACGTACTGCCCAGGATTACCTTTTTGGTCAAACCCCATGATGCAGTGTTTCCTTTTGGAGAATTTACATGCACATGGGGGAGACGCCGAGTCTTGGAAAAAAGGTCAACTTGGCACCGGGATGGGATACAGATGTTACAGCCACGGACCCACGTCAACACGGGCTGTAAACTGCAGGCTGGGAGCCCAGCAGCTCTATGTGGCTGCCTTTCCCTAGGGTGATGGGGCAGAAATCCCCTCCCTTGCCCATCCTTCCCCTCCCCACCCATCTGAGAGGCTCAAAATTCAAGGGCTGGCTGATGGAGGGTGATCGTTTGGAGGTTCCTAGTGATGTGCAATGTTGATATGGAGACCGGTCAAAAGTCTTCTTGGTCAGGTCACCTGGGATCTTATGCTGATTGTTACTGTGGTTAGCTTTTCCAAGGTAACACAGAGATAGATAATGAGGGTCAGAAGAAGGAGAGGAAATTGCCTCATTAATGCTCTGTAGAGATAATCATTCCTGCTTCTGGCTGGGGGCAGCTTTGCCAGCAGAGGACAACAGAAGCATCTTTCCCTGCTGCTGTGACATCCTTTCTTCCCGAGAAAATTGGATCACTGAGACTAAAGCCCTCTCTCTTTCCTTTATTTTTTAGCAGAAAAAAAGCCCTTTGTCTCCTACTCTCTATAATATTTTGACAGGAGAATAAACATTAAACTGCCATTATAGATGTCCTGAGATACCATAGCGCTATTGCAGAATTCTGCATTTAGGGAAGCACTGATCACAAATGGGGACGCTAGCGAATTGCTACCCTTCAATCAGAAAGAACGAACTTTATTGCTTGCCTGCCCTTATTATTCTTTGATTTGTTTAATTTCCTGTTGCTGACTTGGGCAGGACTGGTTTGATTTGTGTGTCAGCTCCGTTTACCCAACACACGGTGAGCAGGGTTTGAAGGGTTTGTTGAGGTGTGTTTGTGCTGTTTAACTTCTCTCTGTCCCAGTTCTTTGGCACCGAAACCAGCCACCCCTGGGCTGGGGTAAATGACCATCCTCCGGTTTGGGGCTGAAACCATCGCGTTTCATGGTTTCCACCTGAGGTCATAAATCATGCCCGAGTTGGACTAGAGCTTAGGTTAGAGTCACTGGCAGTTTTGCTGTTTTCGCTGAACCTTGCAGTGATTTGGACGTGAGCTGAAGATTTATGCGTATTTGCAGAGCCCACGGTTCCAGGTCAGAGCTTGGACTGAGGCATTACCAGGGAATTATTGCTTTTCCGAACATCTTTGGTGGCCTCATGTGAGGCAAGAGAGACATCATTAGGAAAATGCATCCAGCGCTTATCTCCCTGCCGAGTCTCCTTCTGAGAAGTGAGAAACTCGATAAAACAAGCCCAGAAAGTGCTGATGTAAACGTGGCTCAGGAAAAATGCGATCTGCCCTCATCGTTCTCAACTCGGGCAGTATCAGTGCCTGTGTGGAACAATGCTGGGAAGAGCATATGGGCAGATCACGAGCAGAAAATTAGAAATGGAGTGGAATGCAGGCTTTATTTTCCTTTTCTAATCTCCCTCCATGCAAACGGGAGTCAGAGATGGATGGGACGTCCCAGGGAAACCCCAGTTCTGTGTCCCTGACATCAAGGTAAATGGGCTGATATGATACTAGTGCTTGTGATACCCTCCGAAATGCCCTGCCCCAGGGCAATCCCTCTCCCAGGAAAGGTAATTTAGATGACCTGTTCGTTGTAGCTGTTCCCTCTGGATTTGCTGAGTGGTTCCCTGATGTGATGCGCGTTGCCTTGTAAATGTGGCCTTAATTTTCCTTTCTGTATTCATCCAGACATCGTTGTCAGAGCTCAGACCACAGGTGAGACCTTATTTCAGCCTGTGGGCAGGGGGACCGGGCTTTGCCTGTTCCCTTGGGATGCTGCTCCCCCGGCTCACGCGCCCCAACCCACGCACACACCTTCCCTCGCCACCAATCTCCAAATCTGTTCTGGAGGAGTTGGAGCCATAACAATATAGCAGTAAAAAATAATGAAATGCCATCATAAAAAAAAGATGTGGAGCAGCAATTATTTATTTATACCTAGGGAACTAGGAATAATACACCTGTTTCGTAGGGATGGCTGGCACAAAGCTGGCATTGCATAGTGGTACTTAATAATTTTTTACCACACTTTATAGGCTCTTTCCTGCAATTAATGCTAAATAAAATCAACATTTCTCCAACTTGTGTTTCTGGCTCTCATTAACTCCCTTCTTGCCATTCACCATCTCTTTCCCTCTTGGTGTCTTTTCTTCTTTCGTGTTTTTCTACACTTTTTCTTCACTCTTCACTTCTCATAAGCTCCAGCATGTGGCAGCTTCGAAGAACAGGACTCTAATTGAATTAACTGAGATTTCCCAGCCTGGTGCAGGATCCTTCCAAACCATAGGGCTTAGCGAGGGGCAGCTCTACTAGGTGGAACATAGACACCTCCCCACAGTGTGGGGATGAGCCCTAGAGCTCTGGCAGCAGCCTCCCCCTCTGTAGGACCCCACAACAGGGAGGGCAGCAAAGCAGCTTGAACCACAAAAAACCTATTGGAGGACCTGATGGGTGGCAACACAGGAGGAAGGCTGGAAATTTAGACCATCAAGTGCTCAAGTGTATTGGTAGATAAACGAATGCGTGGAGCCAAATGCTATTGATGGTGCTGGGAGGTGATTTCAGGACAAAAGTGGTTCTAAACTTTGTGCTGAATTAATCATCTTTCTCTGGTTTTTTTAGGAAGGAGAAACTTCAAGGACTCACAGCAAGCGAGAGCCACCTAGAAGTGCTGGAAGCTCTTGGTCGTGAAATGTGTGTCCAGGTCGTGGATGAAGTGAGTCCTCTTGCTCTCCTGCTTTTGCCCCCATCCCCAAATTTCTCACAGATTTCTAATTATCAGATTTCAACATTTTCCTTTGTTGTGAACCCAGAGGACAATACTCCCTGCCAGCAACGCTGGCAAAGGGAGGGATGCAAATTATAAAGAAATAGAAACGGTCCTAAATGTCCATTTTGGACTTTTTGCATTTTCATGTTACAAATATGAGGCAGAAATGCCTGATGATGAAAATGTCCCCAGGTTTGTTGATACTTTCTCTGTTACTTCATCAGGAAATTTGTTTTTTTGCTGCGTCCCACCCTCATACCCCAAATAATTTCTATTAACTCCCACCCCAAAAGAGGGAAAAAAATTGCTTCATTAGTCCCTCCCTCTGATTTTAAAATTGCAAATGTTCTGGCTTTATTTTCTGTTCTTTCAACCAAAAAATCCTCCTGATTTTTCACACAGAAAAGCATTTTGGATGAAACACTCTTCTCCTCTCAAAATCTCCTACCCCTACATGCACGGATTTATTCCTAATGCCACTGAAATTATTTAATGCATTTAATATTTGTTTAAGTAGATAAAGTGAGCTGGGAGAGTAATTAAAAGGCAGGCTTTTCCTGGAAGGGTACTAAAAAAATTTGGGAACAGATCCTTAACTGGTCTAATGACTGCAACCCAGAGCAGCTTTGCCAGTGAACCCCAGGTGAGAAACTGGCCCGAGACCTCGAAGGGAGGAGAGAACTGGCTCCAAGAACAGGCACCACTAAGCCTGGAACCAAAGTCACCCAGGGCCCTTGGTGATGGCATGGGGAGCCCTCCTGAGCCTTGCATTCAGTACATTGAGAGGGGTTTTTTTTCTTTTTTTCTTTTTTTTTCCTTTTTTCCTTTTTTTTCTTTTTTCCTTTTTTTCCTTTTTTTTCCTTTTTCTTCTTTTTTCCTTTTTCTTCTTTTTTCCTTTTTTGTTTAATGAAGAGCAGTTGCAAACATGCCTCAGGCGGCAGGACGGCTTTATCTGCCATCTAGTTCAGATGTGGGGAGGGCGGGGGGAAATAAGACCCACATGTTATCAGCTGATATATGAAATAGAGAGAGGATTATTAAGGAGGATAAAGGCCATGAGGAAAGTGGAGCCTTGCCTGCTGCCGAGACCCATCTCTCCCTCCAAGCCTATGCTCCCTCCTCTCCCTCTTCCCCACAAACTCCAGTTAAATGATGAAAAGGCTGGTGTCAGGGCTTCGGGATTTATGTGGATAATGGCGCAGCGAGGCCTGGCATTAGAGAATTAGATCCACGTGTTGCTCCTGCTGGATGATCTATAGGCAGGTTTCTAGGGATCAGCAGAAAAGTGAAATACGACAGTGGCTTCTCCGGCTGGCTCTAATCTCGCCCCACTCCCACGTCCCCTCCCTGCTGGTGGCTCCTCCCGGTTGTCTGCCATCACCCAGCCCACACGACCGTCACCACCTCAATGAATTTTCAGTGTCTCATGGGTGCTCCTCTTGGGTGGCCCATCCATGAGCAGTGGTTCAGGAGCACCATCCGGGGCTGGACATCCTGGGATGCTGCTGCAGCTCAGGGCAGGCTGGACTCCATGGAAGGGTTGGGATTCTGCACAGCACCATGGCATAAGAACTTTTTGAGCCTTTTCAGAGGCTGTGGAGTTCCAGCCAGCACCTCTGAGACGAGCAGAGTGTTTTTTCACAATATTTCTGGCAGCAAATTGGCTTCTGTGGGTGGGCAGCACCACAGCCCCTCGTGTGCAGGAGTCCATCCTTCCAGTCGCATTGGGGAAGGGGCCAGGTTTGATGTCAGCATCCCTGGTGGTCCCTAGATTTGGTAGCAGGTCTCCCTACCATCTTTTCCTCCTGGCGGAGAAAAGAAGGATAGAGAAGTTTGCAGTTGCACCATCCCCACAAGAAGGTGGGAGGGCAGCCTGTTCCAGCCCCCTCCTACTCCCTGTGAGCGCTGGTGGGACTGCAGGTCCTTGATCAACTCCCTGCACAAGAAGATGTTGTGCAACTGCTGCTCTTCTCTGGTGGGCTGGATTCCGACCGGCGGTGCAAGACAGCATATCCTACCCCAGGACCTGTTTCCCTGCAGGCTGTGGTCCTCCTCCTGTGAGTCTGCTGGTTAAAGGCACACGCCTCCGCATAACTATACCTGAGGAGGTTATTCTGTGTCTCTGGAATCTGATTAATCTCAACCTAGACATAATATTAATAATTTAATATTCCCCTGCATGTAACATTTTCTCTTGCCTCCCACATAGTCCAAGTAAAGGGTTAGAGATTTGCCTCAAATAATATTATCTTGCTGTTTATCTACTGTGAGCTTTAACCTTTCCGGATTTTCCCATTAAGGCACTTGGAGGAAGAAAAGAAGGCAGGATCTTGTCAAAAAATAGGACCCTCTAAACCAGTCTCGTAAGGACTTTGCAGACCGTTTATTCCTCCTGGTCCAGTGGTTGCCTTTCTCTCGAGGGCAGATGGCTGGTGACTCCTGCACACGAGCCGTGCCAGGCTTGCCCAGTGGTCAGCGGTTATTCCCCGTGTCGGCCATTCCCCTTGAATGAAATGCCTTGTGTTTGCCCTTAGTGAACTGTTTGCGACAGTGTTTTTTTTCCAGGATCTTGCTCCAACTTTTTTCAAGGTCAAGCTAAATGCCTGATTTTGGCATTGCTGTTTAGGCATTGTCTCGCTCGGACTCTGCTTGAGTTTATCCATCTTCAAAACAGGGCTGACACTAATTGCCCATTTGCAATGCATTTCCAGACACGTGGCTGTAAAGTGCTATACGAAAAAAACAGGCATTGTTATTATGAAACCTTCAGGAAAAAAAAAAAATTAATAGATTCATATAACTCCACAGTCATTAAAACAAACCGTATGTGGATGGAAGAGACCAGAACTGAATAAACCTTGAGCAAACACAGCCTTTCACAATGAAACAGAAACTGGTTTTAATCAGCAGAGCCAGTAAGCTTTATTTTCCGTGGTTTCTTTTTCCCCTCATCTCCTCTCAATATTAGCAGTTGCAGAAGAGCACACTGGCCTGACGAAAAGAGGGGAACTTTGCCCGACTCCTGGTCTTAATGAATATCATTTTTACAAAACAACAACAAAATACTCTGCTTGGGCTGGCCAGGTCTCAAGTTGCTTTCAGCTACACTAGGATCTCAGCCAGCCTTCCTAAGCGTGTTAGAGCACTGCTATTTGTCCATAGATTCTGGACAATATTGGGCTTAAGACCCATCAGATGGTAAGACAGGGCTGACAATCACCTCCTTGGGCTCTCTTCCTTTGGGGAGGCCACCCAGCCGTTTCTCATTCTTCCTCACCAAGGCATCTCCTGTGTTTGTTTGGGAAGCAGAAATAGCCTTCTGCAGAGAGGATGATGAGGTTGCACACCCTGAGCTGACACGGTGAGTCACCCACCTGGAGCTGGTGGGGCTGAATGGTGAGGAGTGGGGAACACCCTCGGAGGGGAGTCTTCTGGTGTCCACCTCATCTCTGCCTGCACTGGGGATCTCTCCAACAGGATGCCTTTCACACCGGGATGTTCTCATCACTTTTGAAGTGTCCTGGCTCCTCTATGAGATTGGTGGTTTGATCCTGAAACGGCCACCCTCCCTAATTTCACCAGCAGGAGACAGCCTCCAACTGGAAAAGGACAGGATAATGACATCTATCTGTCTATCTATCCCTTTGCCTCTCCCATCCATACTTTAGACTCTCCATGGACCTTGTCACCACCTGCCTAATGACAGATGCTGGAGGCTGGGGCCATCAAACATTTACAAATAGTTACTCCCGTACAAAGCTGTCCTTGTGCTGATCACCCACCATCATAGACTTTCCATTCTCATCTATATCAGGTGACTTCACTGTCCAGGGCAAAAAAAAATTGCAAGAAGGTTGTGTTGTCATCCGTTTCTTGATGTGAAAAGGGACAGCTGTAAGTCACTGGTGGTGGGGTTTGTTGAGGAGAAAGAAAAGGGAACAAACTTTCTCACTTTACTGTGCTTTCCTCACACAGAATCCAAGCTCGTTTCTGGGATGAAGAAGGTGGAGACTTGGCATCTCGTGGGCTGTCCAGGAGAAAAAGTTGGAAGAAAACGGCCCAGCAGTTCACATCCTTGCTAATGCACACCTAATTTT
The DNA here is from genome assembly GCA_013400055.1 of Nycticryphes semicollaris. NCBI lineage: Eukaryota > Metazoa > Chordata > Aves > Charadriiformes > Rostratulidae > Nycticryphes > Nycticryphes semicollaris. The sequence continues at coordinate 60,199 of VXBJ01005089.1, forward strand.
TAGTGAAAGCTGTGATGTCTGCTTGTGAGTTCAGTTGTAAGTACTAAATTTAGTGACATGTCTCGTAGTGACATTCGCGGAGGAGGGCTTTGGGACGATGCATGGGCCAGTCTCATTCCTGCATGGGAAAGTGCCTGTCTGTGCCTGGAATAAATGAGCACCCTCCTAGGGATGCCGTGAGGCCATGGGAGCACCGGCCAGACCTGGAGACGAGCAGGTTCTTGGTAGCTGTAGGAACGTGAGATTGTGTAATTTGTTGGCAAAAGCGTGTGTATCTCTTTGCAGTCTGTTGTCTCCTGCTGCCAGGTTGAGGCCCAGGTCAGTAATGGTATTTAATCACCTGCTTCTTTGTTATTATGTTCGTAGGTAGACATTTAACTATATTTTGTCCTCAACTAATTTAGGTCTGTTGTTTTTTGTTTGTCACTGGCAAAGTCTGTGCACAAAGATGCATAATAACTTTTAAGCAACGGCCAATTCCTGGTGATGCTGAGACCTTAATTTTTCAGCTCGGGTGGCCAAAACATATCTGCTAAAGCTGGTGATCTTGCTGCCAAATTTAACCCAGCCTGAGGTTCACAAAAATGGCACAGTCATTGCACTGCCAGCAAATACTCTCAAACAGCAGTGACAGTCCCCTACAGCAATTTCCTTCTGACGTTGGCTGCAGTGATGACAATGACACGTAAAAGTTAGAAGCCTCCAGATTCTTTGGCCAGGTGAGGTGTCCTCCTGACGCTCTGAGGGTCTTGCACGTGGGTGAGACTTGGTGTCCCATCAACCCAAAGGATGAGTGAGTGAGCGGTGTCTGGATTAGGCTGAGGACAAAACCCAAGACTAGAATTGTTGCTAAAGCAGTGGGATGAGTTCTGGATTTTGCAAGCAAAATGCACATTCCTCTCTTCATCATTTCTGCATGGACTTTTTTTTTTTTAATTATTTTATTTTCATTTTATGGCACTTCTGGAGAGAGCAGTGCAGGAATATACTGCCTTCTCACTGAGAAGTGGGTGGCAAGCTGCCACGTCCCTTCCCCAGTGCTCTACCAGCATAGAACTGGGCAGATTCCCCAGCGATGAGACTATACCACGATGCACACGTGCCTGTTGGGTGGTTTAAGTTCTCAGTAGCTCTACTGGAGCATGACTAATGGGTGAGGCAAAGTGAAAGGTGCAAGAGAGGGGCTGCACAAACACTGAAAGAAGAGGAGCCTCCTTGCCAAAAAATGTGCAGCCCAATGAGACGGGGACAGGGCCGGCACTGAGGAGCAGAATAGAATCATAGAATGGTCCAGGCCAGAAGGGACCTCCAAAGGTCATCTAGTCCCACCTCCCCGCAGTCAGCAGGGACACCCCCCAACTAGACCAGGTTGCCCAGGGCCTCGTTGAGCCTCCCCTTGAATATCTCCAGGGAAGGGGCCTCAGCCACCTCCCTCTAACCCAGTCTCGGACCCTTCCCAATGACGCTATTCGAGGAGGTCCATCAACCCACCATGGATGATGGTCTCACCTGCAGAGATTTCTCTGTACAAACTTGCGAATGCGAAGCACAAGCAGAACATCACCCAAGACAATTCCTTGAGGCAGCTGGTGGCATCAGCCAGTCACTCCACGGCGTTTGTCACAAATCAAGTTATTACACGCCGCATCCAGCGTGACTCTGGCGTTACTCACCGTGTTTACTTTCCATCCAACTCACCGCTTCTGCCGCACAGAACCAGTCGTGCCAGCTACCAAATGCCATCTAAACGGTCTGGAATGGACTTCTCATGTGCTAGATACGTTAGGTCATGTAAGTCCTTCCCAAGGGGTATAATTAGGGATTACCTCACCCAGCTCACACACATCGAGCTTGATGAGGCTTGTTGGGCTGCGAGCCCCTCCACCCCCCCTGCCCCAGTAGGAGAAGTAAACAGCTTGCAGTGAAGGCTGCCCCGAGGGCTGGTGGTTCCATCACTGGGGCACGTCGCCCCCATGCCAAATTCATGGGCCAGGGATGCTGGCCCGAGGGTCTGCACACATCCGTGGTGGCAGCCAACTGGGGCCATGCTCCCCGCTCTCAACCCGGACCTGTTTGCTCCCTGCTTACACGTTGCAGCCATCGTGGGTTGGACAAGGGGAGAAATACCTTTCTCTTCACACAATTGGCTTAGCCGTGAATATTTTCTGGAAAAAAAAGCCCAGGCTCTCCAAACTGAAGATATTTTACCTTTTCCATTTGCTGCAGCTTCCTCCCATTTTCCAGTAGCAAAGTAGTGGAATATATATATATATATATATTTTTTTTTTAACTTCAGATTCTTATTTTGTGGAAAGCCAAGGTAAATGCATCTGTCAAACCTGTCACCTATTTTAAAAAATAAATTGCCCAACTTGGAAGGACATTTCCAAGAGAAGATGCATCTGTCAAACCTGTCACCTATTGAAAAAAATAAATTGTCCAATTTGGAAGGACATTTCCAAGAGAAGATGAGGAAACGTAATGAGAATAACATTAGCTCTATCTGAAAAGGAATTGCCATCTTTAATTGATAAGGGGCAGAAAGGAAACCCTTGTTTGGATTTAAACACAGCCCAAACCTGCAGTTTATAAACTTCCTGTCACTCTTGGGCTTGTGGTTCCTCTTTCTTTTTGCTTTGCATCTTCAAAAACATTTTTCCCCTTTTTGTTCTTATGCCTGACTCCTTTTCTCCCTCGTTTAGGAGAGCTTTTCAAGACTGATCATACCTCACCTTACATCCAGAGTTAGCATCCTTGTGTCAATCCATCCCAGCATCCTTAGGGAATTTTGGTTCACGGAGGCTGCTGTCTGTGAGCTGTTTATGGATCTTTCTCTGAAGTACCTGGTCCAGGCCACACAAGCGCCTGGGCTGATGCAAGCTGGAATTACCCACGTTTTTACGTCAAACATCTCAGAAGAACTCAGGTCCTCCAGACAGAAAGCCCACAGCCTTCAAAAGGTGAGGAGGATGCCTCCAGTTAGGCTTTCAGGGCGGAAAAAAAATTCCCATTTTCCTTTTAATTGTTTTTTTTTTTCTTTTAATTTTTCAAACTCCGCCCTTCCAAAAAAACGAAATAAAACCCAAGGTGCGTGGAGGTATGAAACAGAGCAGGATGTGAAATACGCGGCCGACGTCGGCAAGGAGCTTGCTCTTAATCAACCATCCACCTGAAATACCTGGGGGCAAGGAAGGAGGCTGCGGGAACATGTTGCAACAGAGCGAAGCCACCTCCGAGGAGAGCGGCCACACAACCGGCGAGCTGGAAGGGTGGCTTCAGAAGCCACTTGTTAAACGTCTCCCGTTTGATCCCCATGTAACAGCGTGCCAGAAGCGGGATGAAAATGTTAATTCCAAGTCTCCCCCCCCACCTTCCTCACTCCTAATTAGTTTGTTCTCCTAATTGACTTGCGGCGCTCGGTTCTAAATTAGCCTGCTTGGAAATGTGATCAGCACCGGTAATTTTCCACTTTATGGCGTACTTTATAACAAATAATTTAAAAAATCATAAATAGCAGTAGTATTAGATCACCAGTGCTCATGAACTAGCCCTCGTTTAAAGCACGGTGTAGAAAAGAGGTTTTTTTTTTTGATGATGCATCTTTAGAACCATGTCTGTTACTCTTTTTCCCATAATTAAATTATTACTTGTAAGAACTTTTGCTTGGTCAAAAAGAGAAAAAAACCCCAATTATAATAATTCCATTTCAGTGTTTTCCATAAGCTCCTAGCCAAGTTGGCCAATAACTAAGGCAAAGAGCGGGGGGAAAAAACCAGTATGTATTGTATACTCACTTAAAACTTGGCTAGAAATGACCTTTTATTGTCTAATTTTTTTTTTTTTCCGTGCCCAACTTGGCTACTTGAAGCGAACTCATTGCCAAGTTTCTACAGTGTGTTATTTTCCGATGTGTTCAAAAACATTTAGGAAAGCTGCCCTCCCAAGTGTTGTGCAGGGGTTTTGCGGGGATGAGGGCAGAGGAGGCCGGGTTCGACAGCGACACCAATGAAGATGCTGGATATATTTTGCTTGGGGTTTTTTATCTCTTGGTTGGTGTTTTTTTTATTGTTGGGGTTTTTTTTTAAATTTTTTTCCCCTCCTCTTCCCTGTGCAGCAAGATTTCCAAATGGGCTGGGCTAACAAATGCAGCTGAAGACAGCCCTGGGATGTTAATATAAACCTCCTCCCTCAGCTTGGGGTGGCGCTGGGAAGCACTGGGGGAAGAGGGGAAGGGAAGGGTTGAGTTCGTGCAGTGTCCCTCTATAAATCCAGCTATGGAAAGGGAATAAAAGTACAACAGTCAAAGGTTTTACAGGCTTCCTCTCTGCATCTTGTCATACTGAACATCTTTTAAAACCCTACCCCAAATGATTTAGGAGCAGAAGTCCCACTAACTGAGACAGGAGCCTAAATCAGTCAAGTGTGGCAGAAGGTGATTATATTCCTGATGTGTCCTTTTCCATTTTCTGGCTCCTGTTTTCACAGGCCACTTTTTCACTTTGATGTAGATGGACTCACTCTTTGTTTGCACGTTGGTAACCGAGGGCATATTTAACTCCACGACGTGCACTGATGGCATTTGTTGGGTTACTCAAATGTAGGTCAAATCAGAAAGGACTTGGAAGAAAAGCGGTGGAGACAAAACTGAGAGAGGCAAGGTCGAGTGCAGCACGATGCACACAGATGGCTTATTATCGCTACGACCATGTGGCAGAATCCAAACTCATCTGACAGTCTGTTTTCATGCTACAAAACTCTTTCAGGGACTGCTGAACCTCTGAAAGTATCTGGGCGTGTTCTGCGTGATGTTCACACTCCGCTGACCTTGCAGAACCCTTGGAGTAGTTGCATTTTCAAATCTAGTTTTGCAAACCAAGAGGTTTAGCGCAATGCTGTGGTGGGATGGAGATCCAGCCAAGTATTTTGGTGTTTGCCAGGTCTCTTAATCCAGACAAACCAGAGTTCTAGCAGGTCAAGGGAGGTTATCCTCTATTTTGCCCTGGGGAGGCCCCATCTGGAGCGCTGGGTCCAGTTCTGGGCCCTCTGGTTCAAGAAGGACAGGGAACTGCTGGAGATGGTACAGCAGAGGGCTACAAAGTTGATGAGAGGCCTAGAACACCTCTCTTATGAGGAAAGGCTGGGGGACTTGGGTTTTTTTTAGTTTGGAGAAGACTGAAGTGGGATCTGATCAATGTTTATAAATACTTCAAGGGTGGGTGTCAAAAGGTGCCCAGTGACAGGACAAGAGATAACGGGCACAAACTTGTGCATAGGAAGTTCCATCTAAACATGAGGAGGGACTTCTTTCCTTTGAAGGAACAAGCTGCCCAGAGAGGTGGTGGAGCCTCCAATCTCCAGGGACGTTCAAAACCCACATGGACACATTCTTGTGCAACCTGCTGTAGGTGGACCTGCTTTGGCAGAGGGGTTGAACTGAATGATCTCCAGAGGTTCCTTCCAACCCTGTATCATTCTGTGATTCTCTTCTATAGGTTTCCAGAGAGCAGGTGGACTTTTTGTAGGTCCCACCTTATCTGGTGTCTCCACAGGACTGAAAGTAACTCAACAGAAGCACTTCTCCTGTGGATCCATCCTTACCTTTCTCCTGCTCAAAGACTATGCAGAAAGCAAGAATCAAGCGACTGAAGGATTTGTGTTGGAACTAGATCCCCATGGATCAGAACACGAATAACACCTCCATCCCCTCCCAAATCTTCCAGGCCTGACCTTTCACAATCTCCCATTTCCTGACCAATGACTCCAAAGAAAATAGAGCTGCTAGTGGGTATTTAATGGAAATCTGCGCAAAACTTGTCAAAATACACCGCCAGGCCTGTCAGATGCCTGGGACAAGACCTCTACAGTAGTTTCCAGAAACCCAGTGCAATTACTTACATTTTAAATTATCTTTAATTGTCGCATGTGAGCTACAGCAACATTTTTCCCCACTCTCAAGCAAGACCTCGCTATTAAGAGTCACCCCATAATTGCAGCTTTAATAGGGGCCCGCAGCAGGTCGGCCGCGAAGGTTAGCGCGGGGCGAGAGCGGCTGCCGAGTGCCTGTAAGTGGAAGTGACACATCACAATGGTCCCATCAATTATGTAGGGGCAGTTTGGAGTGTAAACTTTTTAGTGAATCTAATTACCTCGCCAGATGTTTTAATCCAATCTCCTTGCTCCTCCTCTGCCATCAAGTACTACATTGTTTCCTGAGTTCCTGACGTGAAAAAGTCACCTTAAGCGTAGAATCAAGAATAAACTTGTTGAGTTTGTTTGGGTTTTTTTGTTTGTTTGTTTGGATTTTTTTTTTTTCCCCAGGAACTCAGCATCCTTTTGCTGCCTGAGAGATTGTTCAGGTTCACGTGTGACTCGGTGCTCAGGGGGACTGCACTGAGCCAGAATGAACGCGCTCAGGAATTGAGAGGGGTGTCACGAAGGGTGCAAGACTGATGAAAAATAGATGAGATGGTGTAAATGTGCTCAGGAAATGAATGACAACTTGTTAGCCTGGCAATGCCGAATTCAGGCAGGCCCTGTCAATAGCATTAGAGATGCTGCACCAGATTTTCCAAGGCTGTTTGCAAATCGACCTAATGTTCCTGTTGACACAAACCCTTGACAGCGCAGCGAAAAGCAGCTTTGCTGAACTCTCCCGATTCGCTCACAGATTGCGGTCAGATATGAGCAAGAGAGAAAATCCTTGCCTGTGCATCCAGGAGATGGGAAAATAGTGAATTAACAATGCACACAGATGTATGATATTACCTTCGTGAAGCGTAGAGCAGGGAGGGAACCTACCAGCATCGGAGAGGAGTTTCCTTGTTGTTCAGTGAACTGTGTTTCTTGGTTTGGTGGGAAATCTGGATACGTGCATGCAAGACGTTGACCAGTGTTCAGCATGGACTTGCAGGGCATGGAAAAATCTCTGTCTTTGACAAAGAAAGATCCTAATATTAAAAAAAATAACCCACCACAAAACAACCCAAATCAGAATCATCTCAAACTGTTCTTTGTTACAGCTCCAGTTGAACAATTTGATGGTCTTTACTTTTAACAGCTTATTGCTGGTTCTTTTCTTCTCTTCTCACCCTGGCGAGACCTTGTACCAGGGACAATGTTAGTGGTGCATGCGTGGGATGGAAATGTGCAGGGCAAACAATCAACCAAGGCTGTTTATAAAACCTTCAACACATCAGGCAGTGGAGAAGAGCCCAGGTTTCCATGTAAAGGCCTGAACGGACAAGAATGACATGAAACGCATGGAAAATACGGAAAATGTGGAATAAGTAATAAAATTATAAATAAAACAAATACAATAAATTGGGAATGCAGTTTTACTCATAATGATTTGTGTTCCTAGTAATCCAAGACTCCCTTACCTTTGGAAAATTGCGTGTTTTTCCAATGGGGGAGCTGACTGCAGGTGACAGGCCTGAAGGGTTGTGTGGTGGGTTGGATCATTGTATGGCTCCAACGTGCAGCAGGGACTCAGGACTCCGGCAGCCTTGTCTAAGCCCTCTTTCTGACAATGACATGCATCATGATCTCAGGAAAAATCACTTAATTAAGTGGGTGGTTAGTGTTAGTGCAGGAATTTTGGCCAGAAATGAATCTTGGCTTGTTCTGGGTAGAGAGATTTGCCTGGAAGAGTTACTCAGATACATTGCGCCGGGTTTGGTTTTGTTTTTTTTCTTTTTTCCCCCTGGGTTTTCGTGGTTATTGGTGGCAGCACTTCATGTGCTGCCCTCCGTGAGTGTGCTCTCCCAGTGATACCCCGTGGGTGTACTGGTGGGATGGGGACTCCAGTCTGCTGTTGGCATGGAAGCGGGCAGGTACTTCTGGCTCTCACACTGCAGGGATGGCTGAAAAATCTCTGCTTTCATAAAACAGTCGTGCAGAGACTCTCTTTAACAGCTTCAGTATCTTTTCAGCTCCAGAAAGCAATGCTCAAAAGCCAGTGCTGAAAAAAACCATAAAAGTAAAGTGCTTGTCTGCTTTAACCACTGCTGATTGTTAGATTAATAATAGCTAGTGTTAGAGAAAAATTAATAACTATTATTAGAGACAAATAAATAATTATCAAATATAGGAAATATGGCTTATACTCCTAAACTAGCCAAAGGTCCATTGGAACCCAGGGGCCAGCATGGTTAAGAACACCTGTAGCAAAAGCCAATAGGATGGAAAGAGTGATGAGGCTGAACTCGTCTGCCTCTGACCCTTTGTCTCCATTAATTAGATAGAAATTTAGATGTAGTCTATTGGGAATGGCTTTGGCACAAGCCAAGAAAAAAGGCTTATAATCATGACTTTCAGCCAGAAGATTTTACCTCCAAACAGACCACTCAAAAGGGCAGCAGAAGCCCAGCAGAGTGAACAACTTGCCCACAGCCGTTATGAGAAGCAAAGCGTGCACTCAGAGCAGAGTCTGGGAAGATTAACTGCTGAGTTATAGGAGACTGTCCCTTTGCTGCATGTCAACAGCTTGGAAAAGTTTCCTTTGATGCCACTGTGGTAATTTGTTTTGCTGTGTTAGCAATAAAAGAAAAAAAAAAATAAAAAGAAAGAGGAGGGTGGGGAGTACGAGCAGCTTATGAATTGCAGCTATTCTTTAAGGTGAAAGATCTGAATTTCCATTTCCCTTTGCCATTAGGACTGATACAGGTCTGACTGGCCACTGTATGGTGACAAAGTCCCTCCGTGTGCCAGTATTGAAAACTGTTTGTGCATTAGTTGGAGCCTTTGCCAGTGAAATCATATCGTCCCCTTTGTTTGTTATATTGAAACTCGATAAAAGAAAACGTCAGAGGGGAGAAAAAAATAAAAAAGAAAGAGAAAAAAGTTTGTGGTGTGAAATGAAAGTTCTCGTCTGGGCTCCAGGATGCAGCTGTGAGTAACGTCTGTGGTATCGCTGGGCATCCTGCTGCACAAAAACCAGTTACTGGGAGGGGGATTTGCTGGGAGAGGGACAGGCTGTGTTTTGCCAAGGGACCCCCCCACCCCAGCCCCGCTCCATCAGTTATGAGGGCTGTCCCCTTTTGGGGGACACTGCCTCCTGGGGTGATGATGATGGGATAGACTCTTTAAGAACCTCAAGTCCAGATCTAGACGTGTCACACTGTTGTTCCCCATCAAGGCGTGCTTGTTTGGAAGCCCAGCATCCTCTTGGTGCCCCGACATTCTGAACTGCTTCCACCTTCTCCTTTTTTTTTCAGCTGAAAAAGGGACTGCATGTTGGAGCTGTGTCTGGATCTGCATCTAGCTTTGCTGCATTTCGAATCAGCCCATTTTCTATTCAGAAAAAATCCCAATTAAATGAAGTGTCCTTTTCAAATGCGAAAGGCAGACTCTCTGTGTTCTCAGCCTCCTTTCAAATCAATGGGATCCCTTTACAATACAGTGGCAAGAAATTACTTTAAATTGCAAAATCAAAGCGAAGCCAAAACTCAACTTCCCAAGCCCACGAGATCTCTGTATAAAAATAAAAAGAAATTAAAAAAGAAAAGGATATAAGAATCACACATGGCTGAAACACTGCAAGATTCCAAAATATTGGAATGGAAAGACAAATAGATGTTCCCACCCACCCTTTGACATGGATTCACAGGGGTGTTCTCCAAATGTACAGCCCCTTAATGCTTAATGTACAGCTGGAGATACTACCTGAGGTTTGGGAACACAGTGGCTGCTCCACAAAGAGAGCCTGGCAAGGACAGATGAGGAACTATCTCGCTCTCTCTGCCTCCTAACCTGGGCAACCCCTGTGATTTTCCACGTTGGCGTGTGTGACCTGGGATTGCTCCCCAACCTTCCCTCCTGTGGCTGCTGCCAAGGCCCTCAGGGCAAACCCGCATCCCCGCTGCCCCAGCACAGAGACTCGTCCCCAAGAGGTTGTTTAATGACTTGTGTGTTAATTGGGGACAGCTACAGGGTAACATGTGCAGCCAGATGCTCATTCTGCTACATGGTGAGGTCTTTAAGCTTTTAAGCCCTTTGCTCTGAAAGTCTTGCAATTAAAAAGACCTCTGTGGTGTTGCCAGTGCCATGTGCTTGCTAGTCCTTAACCACTACGAAAAGCTAGACTCCAGTAGTCACAAGTAGCCTTCTAGAACTTACAGACATGTGAGAAGGGGGTGTGTGGCACGATAAACAGAATAGAGGTGGGCATCGTCCCTGCTTGCAGCTCTCCTGCCCACACCAGTAGCCTTGTGTCCCAAAGCTGCCACTCCAGAGCCGGGCTCTGCAGATTCCCCCCTTCCCCGCCTCCTCCTCCAGAAACACCCTCTCCCTCCTGCTACCGCATCCCCCTCCTCTGCCAGCATCCCGGGAAGGACGGCTCCAGCTTCTGGTTGGAGATCTCCAGCAGGGAATTAGCGATCGGGGAATTGCCCTCCACCGCAGCCGTGTGGGAGTTTGCGTCATGTTCTAGCACTATCAGTCACATCACTCATATTTACTTCTTTTGGCCCGATTCGCTGCCTGCCGAATAAATCTGCAGCTGCAGAGGCTGAGCTGGAGTAGAAAGCTGAAGGATTTACTTCCAGCTATTGAAAGTTTTATAGCTGAGAAATGTTAAGTTGCACAGATTCTGCTGCTGGAGACACATCCTCCTCCTCTTCTATCTCCTCCTCCTCCTTCTCTTCCTCTGCCCCCTGGAATATGGAATCAGCTTATTCCAAATTAAACAAATTCCACCTGAAACATTATTTGAAGGCAGAAATTCAGAGGCAGAACTTGTTGCTGGTGCTGGGAGCACAGTGGATCGTTGCTGCGTGCGCAGCAGAGACACCTCATGGGCACCATTTGAAGATGAGCTGGGATGAAAAAAGAAATACCTCCAGGTGTTATTCTCAGCTGTCCCTGTTGTCTCTGGGCTGGTCCAAACATCTTCCCTCCGAAGGCATGTGTCCGGGGGGAAGAAGCCCACCAGCACCCGTTGCAGCAAGGCTCTCCGAGTGCTTTTGTTTGACTAAGAGGGGTCTTTTGTACAGCTTTCAAATTCACATCAGGTCAATTATGAATATTTCCTTCCTGCTTTTGATTTATCATCAATAAGGAGAGACTGTGCTTTTGCAGGTAGCTGAATCCAACAGGACCAGCTCCTGTTCCTGGTTCTGACCAGACCCTCGGATGAGACGTTGCCGTCCCTGTGCCTCATACTCAGCCCTTGGTCCTTGTCTTACTGCAACCGCTACAGCCCCTGCTTCACTGAATTACCCTGTTTGGCTCAGTGCTGCCCTAAAAGAACTCCCAAAGCACAAAACCCAGAGCAAGACAGACATTAACACAGACAGCATATAAACAGAGTATAAAAAGCAGAGAGCTGAGGAGGGAGAAGGCGCCCAAAGAGCGAAGCAGTTTGCCAAAGAGAGGAAGATGTGGCTGAGCAGAAGAGAGAACTCAGGTAGCTTTATCTGTGCCAGGTTCAGCATCCCTGCCCAGGAAGAAATGTGAAGAGATGCTTGGCAGGATGAAAGGTGGGTTTCTTGCTCTGTGAAGCTCCCGGGAAACCACAGGACAACTTCTAGCTTTTACCCTAGCTTTTACCCCCAGGGTTCAATGACAGTCAAAAGAGATTCACACTAACAGAACTGAAATCCCTGAGATTGCTTGTCCCAAAACTCCCTTTTCACAGTCCTCCTCCTGTCCCCTCCAGGATGTGGGACCTGGGGGGGTCTGGGGACACCTGGAGCAAGCAGGGCTTGGAGGGTAACTGCTCCCTTGGTTTCCCTTAAACCACCCTGAAGCCCAGCAGCGTTGGATGCTCCCTCCATCCATCAGGACGCCAGCCCTCAGTCAAGCTGTCTTTATTTAAGCAGTTGGTGCTTCACAGATTATTTCCAGGCCCCTCGAGGGTAGAAACTCTTTTACCTCTTCTGGCCCCGAGACTGTTCCAACAGCTGTAACTATTTCATTTTTAATTTACTTGATACAACTTGTCTCTGCTTAATCCATCAGGACAACTTTGAGGGTTCCTGACCCATAAATCCAGAGTGAGGAGGTGGTGGGGACTGGGGGGGAGGGGGAAGAAAGGATACAAATAAAGGGAAAGAAAAGAAAAAAATGCAAAGGGTTTTGAAAAAATTAATCTAAAGTGTAGCCAAATGTATCTTCCCACCCTAAGCCCCAGCGAAGCAGCCAGGTCTCACCTCAGTGCTTGGGGGTGACACAAGAGCTTTGCTTTTATCAAGGTGACACAGACTCTGCTATACGAAACTTTTTCAACGGCTTAAACCTCTTAAATTTGTCCAGAATGGGCAGCTTAAACCTGCTAAAATTGTCCAGAATGGGCAAATTGAAGTGTTTTTTTCTTGCTAACCAGTTGCTTTTGTTTAACAAAAGGCTAAAGGGGAAAAACTGCTTTCTGCCTCTTGATGTAAATATAAACAAATAGGGTTTGCACCAGGAACTTTTAAAGGCAAACCACCCCCTCCTTCAGGTGCCACTTCCCTCTCATTGCCCACCATCAGAGGCTCTTTTTCGGGTGGGTGGTAGGGCTGCTCTAAATCAATCCAGTGACATTAGGCTAATGTCTAATTAGCTACGGGTGGGCATGTGCTTTGATTATAGGAAGAACCTCGGGCAATGACTCGTGTTTTTAAGGCCCACTTCTACACGTATCAATCATGGTTTGACATGCAGAGCAAGAGGAAAGAAAAATAAGCTGTAATAATAATCATAATAGAAAATAATTTTAAAGAAAGAATTCTGAAATATTGATGTGTACACGAGTGTGTGTAACCCTGTGGCTACGCTGCAGTTGGGGCTGAAATGAATAACACTTTTTTGTACATTAGCATTAATAACGAGGGTTTTTCTCATTTAGGAAGAAGGCCAAGAGCTAGATTTTCCCTTTACCATCCTCTGTGATTTTAAGCAAGGAGAGGGGTTTCCTTTTTTGGGAGAGAAAGGTGAGATGCCTCATCCCAGGGAGACCTGGTGATACTAAAGCTGTTTTAAACAGACTTCTCCCATCAGTGTAACTACTTTGGGAGATGTAAAATCAGGCTGCACTATCCATGTCTCCTGCTGTGGTGTCTCATGGGTCTCTCTTTCTCCTACATTTTTCCTACACCATGCTGGGAAGCCTGAGTTCCCCCTTGGGCTGCTGGGCATTTGAGTGTTTTGTTGGGTTTTTTTGCCCCCAAATCAGGTCTTATTTTGCCACGTTAAGAGCCATTTCTCTGCTTTTTTCATGGCACATGATGACTTACCAAGGCTTGGCCATATGTGTGTGTTCTTGTGCGTGCTCCTTGTGTTTGCTGCTCTCCACAACTAGCTCCATCTTGCTTTCTTTGTGGTCACCCTGTGCCTCCAGAGGCTCCCCAAGTGTGGACAGCAGCGCTGCGAAGACAAAATTGATGCCAAGTGAGAACATTGCAAGTTGGAGAACTTTTCTGCCTCAAAAAACCCCAAANAACCTACCCCTCTTCAAAACCCAGTGACTCCATTTCTCACTTTAATTGCTTCACTTCAGTCTGTGTGACAATGCTTCAGTTTATTGGGAAAGACAAGAGGGATTTTTTTTTTAGAATTACATGTAGATATGGAAACCGTATAGGAAAGGTTCTAATTATAACTATTAAACTTGGAGAATAAAGGGATACAGTATTCCTAGCTGGCTTGGTGGTTAGGAGTTATGCAATGCTTTCTGTGCTTTAAAACGTGTGGCAACCGACGTGAGTTTTGTAAAGGAAGAATTATTTTTATTTTATCAAACTTGCCCTCAACGTTGTTCTGCTTTGGGTGATTGGCTTTGCCTCTTCCCTGAAATTTGCTATGCCCAGCAGATGGGAAAACATTTTTTGGTGAGATATGCCAGAGGTGTACTTTAAGTAATAATAATAATGCTAGTAATGCTCATAATAATAAAGCCCTCTGATGCGCAGACTCTGATGGCTTTACTCCAGGCTCCTCCTGTAATTCTCTGAGACCATGTTTTAAAATGGTTGGGTGATGATTATCCAGGGATTAGGGATTAGCACTGCCTGTCAAAGCCTTAAAATAATACACAGATTAAAATAATTCAATTTTCTCATCAATAATGAAGCAGATGATTTTAAAGCCCATGTAATCTCTAATGGAAAAAAAAACCTGTGCTGGGTAAGGAGAAGAGACAGATTTTTCTGAATGATCTCACGATCTCTGTCTCAACCTTAGTTTGGTCTGATTTCTGCAGAAAGATTTAATAGTATCTAGAGCACTCAATTAAATCTCAGAAGCTCTTTAGGCCGGCAATCGCAGTTAGCATGCACATGTCTTGAGAATTTAGAGATAAATGTAATAACTAAATATAATAGAGCAGATCACTCCAAGCAAGCAGCTCACTCCTTTTCCAAAAAAACCCCAACCCAACGATGTTTGAAAGAGAATGATTAAACCAACAAATGAAACAAATCAAAGTTTTCCACTGAAACTTACTCACCAAACCTTGGACTCCTCCCCTCCTCGTGACAACAGGGACTGGAGGAAGAGGAGTGGCTGGGGAAGACAGTGCTCAGCTCAGATCTCTTCCGAATAAAAACACATGTGTTTTCCTAAGGGAAAAAAAAAAGTCAAAAGAGGCAAGTACCAGGGCCATAAGTGTTCTTAGCATTGGAAAAAGAGGGAATAAAAATGAAAAGATGCTGAAAACACAGATGAGCAGGTACCTGACTCCTGTGCAGGACACGTGGATATTGCTCTTTATTACTGCCTGGAAAATAACTCAGTCAAGAAGCACAAGTGAGCAGAGCTCACCCGTTTACCCCTGCTCCAGATGTTGCTTCCTGAGTTATCCCTGGGGGGCCGGGTTTGCTGTCTTGGACTCCAGAAAATGCCCCCTGATCCTGAGTAATTCCATGAAGACCAATAGTGTGAGTTGGGCTTCAGGTGAGCTTGACTGACCTGGATTCAGCTGAATTCTGAAAATGGTGCCCTAAAACAAGAGCTGATCAGGCTGCCCTGGACCAGTATCAGTGTTGGAGATGCCACATCTGCACATCTGGAGGGTGGCTCAGAAGAAGACCTTGGTTTCCTGAGGGATTAACTGCACGTTGGAGATGGAGAGAACTAAAAAGCAGCAACAAAAAGAGCACAGTACTTTCAGAGAAGCTGTGAGGCAGTGAAAGGGTTCAAATTCTCCCTCAGTGTAGCAATAATATTTTATCATCAGTAACATTTATATCATTTTATATCATATCATATCGTATTGTATCATATATCACATATCATATCACACCATATCGTATCTAGAAGAATACCAATACAGACCCAACACCGAAGAAGAGACTGGTCAGGAACCCCAGAAACATAGGAATGCTTTTTCTTATAATATGCTGCAAAGGAAGGTTATTTTTTTTTTTTAAAGTACCATCATGCTGCTTTAAGCTGTTACTCCATCTCACAGCCTGTCTGCAGGGAAAACTGCTGCTCGGTGGTTAACGTCTGGAAATGAGAGTGAAGACACCTGGATTATGTTAATGGTACCGCCACTGACTTACGGCTGACAGCTCTAAACTGGGAGGACAGCTCTTCTAAGTGCTCGTTGTCAGAGGCTGAGTTACTATTAAAGAGGTTTTCCAAGGAGGATTTAAAGCAAAGAGAGAACAGAGAGGCTTTATCAGATGACAATAAAATCCAGAGCGATGAGCCCGTGGCAGAGTCCAGCTATCGCGTGTCCTGCACGTTCCCACCTATGGAGGACACGGAGGAGGTGGAGGTGATGATCACCCTACGGTAACAACCACTGTCTGGGAGAGACTGGAGGCAGAATAGAGAAACCAGGGACACCCATGAGTCCTCGCAGCCACGCGAGTGGCCCTGGATCTGCTTTGCATGTTGATTCACAGCTTGGAAGAAGGTCCCAAACCACAAATCCTGCAGTCAACCGCTGTACCAAGCTCCTTTACTCAGACTTCGTGCAGGGAGTTTAGGCTTTTGTCCATTATTCTATTTATTACCAGACATGAAAATAATAACTCCTTCAGCCGAGGCTACACAGCCACAATCGGTCAATTCAGTCCATGGCGTAGACATTCTCCTGGACTCCCTTCTGACTTCAAACTTCACTGGATGGTTTCTGAGAACAACTTTTCCTGTCTTTGCTCAGCTAGGAAACTCCATCCCATCCTGGCAGACAACAATCTGGATGCAACTTCTCACATTATAGGCCTGCTCTGTGAGACTACAGCAATAAACGTGCCTGGGAATGACGCTGTTAGCATCTGCAGCGCTCCAGGTGAAGCAAAGCATGTATTTTGCCGGTGGTTCGGGTGTTGAGAGGCACCACACAACTTCTGGGACTTCTCCCTGAGTTGCAAAGCTTCCCTGAGGAGACTGGTCCTCATCTGCAAAGCATTTCACAGAAATGCTGGCCACTGAAGCGACCTTGCAGAGCTCGACGCCGAAACCTCTGCTGTGCCATGCATGTCCCCTTGGCCAAGGGGACAGGAGACCCAGCAACAAGGTGGATGCTTATCCTGAAGCTCAGCATGTTCCTGAGAGACCTCCAGGCTCCATAAGTGGCTCAGTGTAAAGAGAGACATAGCTCTGAGCAAGGGAATAGCTCTCGGTGTGTCTGGGTCTTAGATAGGTTTCTTTTGGGTGGCTACAAGAATAGACCAGACCAACCTGGCTTGACGGCTACTTATCTGCTGGATGGGGCTTTACTGGAGCCTGCTTGTCTCAGAAAACACGCTGTCATGCCAATACTTAATCTCCCAGGTACAAAGTTGGTATTCAAAAACGCTGGAGGCTCCTTGGGTTGCAAAAATCTAAAAAAAAAAAAAAAAAAAACCAAGAAAAAAGTTGAGAGCCTTTGGTACGGGAACCACTGGGTATTTCAGAGATGACCACAGAGGCAGGTTGTGGAATGGCTCCACACGGTGGGCTTGAGCTTCCAGATGCAGTTTAACGCATCCCCATCACCAAGGAAACCACTAATGCTGAAGCATTTTTAAAAAAAAAGAAAAGAAAAAGAAAAGAAAAAAAGAAGGCAGCCCATGTTTCCCTGCTGCACAGATTTCCTCTCCAGTTGCTAATTATGAACCCTGCACAATCAAGCAAAATGCATTTACGGCTTTAAATGTGTCACGACTTTGAATTGCCCCACAGAAATTCCAGGTTGCAGTTTTATTCCTCTTCCCAGATCTCATGTTTGCTCCTTAATTAGCGCTAGTTTCAGGAGATTAGATGACTTTTTAAGGTTTCCCATGTAAAAAGAACAGAAAGTGAGTTTTTTGTTTTTTCCCTTCGCAAATGGAAAAGTAAAGAGACCTTTTTCATTTATACGCAGCTATTTTTTAATTTTCTTTTGAAAAATGTTGCCAGTACCCAGAAGTGTCAAATTCTAACACGCAGGGGGAATAATGTTGTTTTTTAGCTGGTAATAGTCTGTGTTTTTGTGGCTGACTATTGGGAAATTTTTAACATATTTCTTCATCCTGTATTTTCAGGAGATGAGATGATTTTATAATGTTCCAGGGTAGAAAACCCATAAAGAAAGTGCATCTTATTCTCAATAACTTTAAGGACATATTTTACTTAGAAAGTAAAAGTAATTACATAATTTGGACTGGTTTTATATATCTCCTTATGTTCAATTAACAACCAGAAACCTAACGACGCGGGTTTCTGTAAGGAATCGAACTACTTGCGTACTGTGCTCAGGACTTCAGGGTGTGTTCTCCATCCCTGGGACCCAGAACACGTTGGTCCCTGAACCTTCCTATGGAGCTGGAAAATAACAGAATATCTCATGGAATAGCCTTGAGGCAGCTCCTCTGTGGTCAAGGCAGAGTGGGAGCCATATCTCAACCCTGGCAGGAGGTAAGCAACCAAAAGGCGTGTGGGCACCCTGAGACTGACCCAGCTGCTCTGCTCAGGGTGCCTGAAGGGTAAAAGCTCATTAGCTAATGAGCTCACGCCCGGTGCTGTGCTGGTCTGAGATTTGGGGCTGGCTTGGGAAGGAGGGAGGTCTGCTCTGTGCTTTGAGAACTTGACTCCCAGACCACACGAGTTTGACTTTGTGCAACCAGGAATTCAGAGTGAATTCCTAGAGCTCTTGTGCCGGCGCTTTCCACCAACACTGCAGTGTCTCATCCTGAGCTGGGATGTTGGGGTCTGATTCTGCTTACTCTTAGCCCAGCAAAGGCCAGGAAAACCTCAATAACTCCATTTAGGTTTTTGCTTTGGGCACTGCCGTGAGAAGAGCACTAAACCGTGGCGATGAGAACTGGAGGCAGCCCTGGGAGCCAGAGATGCTCCTTCTAAGCACTTTGGACCAGCACACAGGCGTGGATGCTTACCCCAACGCCCTTCTTCCTACAGCTCATCTCACTGAGCATCTCACATGTGCATCTTTAGCCTCGCTCAGTGCCGTATCACAGCCCGTGAGACCAAAGGGGCCGAGGAAGATGAAGGTCCCAAACAACCTACAGGATTTCACCCCTTGTTTTCAGACCACTGGCTCATCTCCTCAAAACCTAGAGCACCACGCAAACCTGGGGACACAGAGCCAGCCCCTGTGCCCTCTTCTCCATCCCCGTACCAGGTACAAACCCTTCTAGCAAGACAGGAAAGACCCACACTGCTGCAGCTCCCGCCTGCTGCTCTGTGACATGTCTCAGGATTTACTTACGTGACTAAGGACACAAGTCTGGGCCTATTTCTTGATCCCTCTGTGCCTATGAAACAAGCCTCCCTGGGCACTTTCCTTCTGGGAGTAAACTGTCATTTTTCACCACATAAAATTTTATAAGTTTCAAGCGAATGGAAAATGGATTTTATTATTTTATTTTTTTTNTTTATGGCTGCGAAAACAGAATTTGTGGTTTGAACTGTTAAGGTTTGATGCAGAGGGCTATGGAACCTTTTATGTAACCCGCTGGCCTGAATAATTATCAAAATATTTTGCTTTCCACTCTTTCTAAGCCTCTGCATCAGAAAAAAATACCGTATGCAACCTTTTGACCACAAAATAATAATACTAAGAAAGCCCCCTTCAGAAGCTGTGGTCGCGGAGCTGCCCCGGGGAAGGCCAGTAGCTGGTGGCGGCCACGGTGCCGGGGCTTATCGGTCCTTGGATGGGGAGAGGGGACCCGGGGGATGGACCTCACCTCGAGAAGGACTTTCACTCAAAGTGGCTGGTTTCTAGAGGGTGAGGAAACTGCTTTTTGCCGAGATTAGAGCCACACAGGAGAACCACGGCCAGCTCAGCTGACAGCAGGGACAGCTTTCAGGTTTTCAAAGCACAGCATCATGTCCAGCCTAGCTCTGAGAAGCACCTCAGGTCTACTGCAGCTCCTCCGCCCTTCGGTCAAATACTGTTCCCATTATTATTATCAGCCTGACAAGAATATTCAAAACCCATCATGCAAGCCACTACCTGCAGCTCATGGCTTTTGCACACAGCGGCAGAGATGGGGACAAATCCAGTGCCCAGCACAGATTTTTATAACTGGATTAACAGTTATCAGTGGGGAGGAAGCTGTCTCTGCGGACAGGGCTGATGCTGAGAACTCCACCCCAGCAGGATGCAGTGCCCTTTCTGCCTGGATCCTGCTGCTCCTCTGCCCTGAGCTCACGGGGATCGACGCAGCAGGGAAGCTGTAACACTTCTTCTGGCAGACACAGCACAAAGCATGAAGAACCCCCCCCAACCCCTGTCTCCAGTGTCTGGCTGTGATTTTACTCCCAGAAAGAGTGTAGTCTCTTAAAGAAAAGGCATCGCACTTCCACCGGTCCCTGCAACTCTGCTTTTTACTGTTCTGTGTTTACTTACACCTCTATATGTTTAAATATAGAATTTTAAATGCTTTTAGAGTGAAAGTGTGTGTTATGTATTTTTGCATAGCAAGTAGGGAATTGCTATTTCCAATCTGACCCACTAATTTAATCTTGAAATGGAAAGTTAGGGGCTTGATTGCATTAATGGCTTTCTTGTATCTTTCCTTTCCTAGAAAATATGTTGGATTCTTTTTTTCTTCCAAATTTCTTCAATCCTCTAATCTTTCAGGCAACATTTTTATTGCTAGAAATCTGAAAGAAACGTTAAAAGATTTTTTTTTTTAAAGTAAAAGCAGTCAGCAAGGGTGATGACATTCCTTCTCATCAGCTCACACAGAGATACAACAGTTGCTTCTCCTCAACCTGAACGTTCCAAAGGCTACTTTAAAAATGCTGCCTGAGTTTGGTTCCATTTGATGCAATTTCAGCATTAAAAGCTAAGGGATGCTCTGCCTGTGCTGGGAACAGCAGGAGGATGCCCCATCCTCAGCACAGCTCAAGTCTTGGTTCAGCCCCACAAGCAACATTCATGACATTTTGGACAAGATTTAATCAGGAATGGCTTAGTTATCGCTGCTTTTACCCTGGGGCAAGGGAAACGGGCTGGGTGACCTCTGAGGGTCACTCCCCATCCTCCAGCTCAGGATTTTTCATGCCTTCAAGGGGACGGAGGATTTTTGCTCTGGCCCCTGCAAGCCCTCCCTGCGCTCTCTCCTCCCGGCTCCTGCTGCACAGGGCAGGGAACACCATCTCATTCGGCTTGTGACAGCTCTCACACACCGTCTCACAGAGCCTGGAATGACACGTCCCCTCCAACATGAAGATACCTGCTCCCTGACCTTTGCAGAATTACCTTTTTTGTTTGTTGGGGGGTGCGTGGTTTGAGAGAGTTCGGTGCTGACACTCTCTATTTCCCTTTTTCACCTTCAAAACAAAATAAACCCAATGAAAGGGGTTTCTCTTTTTCTGTTGAGCGCTCCCACAGCAAAAGGTGGGCTGAGGACAACCAGGAAACCCTTCCACACGTGTTGAGCAGATGTCTGTTCTGTTTCCTCCCGGGACACCCCTCGCTCCCCGCACTCACTTGGTCCAACACGTTCTGCCACGAGGCATCTTCCAGAGCAAGTTTTCATGGCCCCTCCCTTTCCATGTGCTGAAAGTGGGGAAATTATGGGGAGGGTGTGGGGGTGTGGTTGTGGTGGGCAGCCCTTTATACGTCCCCCGTGGAGTAGGATGAGAAAAGCTCCACTTTTCCTTGGTGTAAATCAAAGCAATTCAGTGAAATTCATGGGACAGCAGCAGTTCAGATGAGAAGCCGGTCCAAGCTTAGGTTCCACCCTTGCACCCAGGGTCAGGCTTTGGTTCTTCTTCTGCCTTACAGCACTAATTAGACAGGGTTGTTAAGGAAAGGTGATGGTGGGGGAAGAACGGGAAATTTGTCACTGATCTCATTCTTGTGAGCACCCAGAGCAGGATAAGGGTGGACAGAAATCCCAATTAGATGATTAATTTAGCTCCTTGAGCAGATTTTAGCCTTTGGCCCTGGAGCCAGAAGCAGCACTTATTGCTTCTGGGTTTGCCATGCTTGGCTGATTATTGGTTAATTGAGGCTTTTCACTGAAAGGCCTGGAAACATCAGCTAACCTGGAGGAATGTGTCTTATGCCCTGGAGTCATCCTTGCTGGCTCTACCTCCCTCCTGCTTCACCCAGCAGTTAAAAAGAGCTGAAAAATAGAAAATAGCTGAGGGGAAAGCCCCCCAGGCAGAGGAACTGGGATCCCAGGGGAGGCAGAAGGACTTCAAAAGGTCGGTGTCAGCAGGACGCTCCCTTCTCTTCTGCTCACTGTGCCCGAAACCATCTGCCTGGGCAGAGCCAGAAAGTCCTACTCAATTATCCAGAGTTTAGTAAGAGCACTAAAAGAGGCCTCCCAAAGCCACCTCCCTCTGCACAGGTCCATCCATGCTGGAGCTGTGATTCCTGCCAAGGTGATGAGGTTTCCAAAGCCTGATGGTCCCCGAGGTACACGCAGGTGAGCGATGCTGCATGTGCAGGGACGTGCTGGGAGGGTGGCATTCCTGCTGTCCCCATTTGGGGTCTGGTGGGACCAGTTCCCACACATTTACACAGCTCCTAAAACCAGCTCCCAAATCACCTTGTGTCCTTCCTCCCTCCCCTTTCTCTGCGGGTCACAAATATTCAGTTGCTATCCTGAAGTATTTTGTGAGGTTTTGCAAAATCCTGTGAAAAAACCTGCTACCTTTAATGTCCTTTCTACAGGGAATGTTCTACAGAAGTGGCTGGTTACAATTTACTTGGATTTCAAGTACAAAACACTGTGCCCTTCCTCGCCTCCTCCTACATCAGTCAATCACTACAAGTTGTTTCTTGCTGCAGTGGCAGAAACACACTGCCCCTTGGGCCATGTCCAGAAGAAGGGCATTTTCTTCCTTTACAGCTCTAATGGAGAAGTTTATAAGCCTACAAAAAAATATTCTGTAGCTTCTAGGGCTTCCTACAGCGTTGCACACCTCAAAGGTCAATATTCTGAAAAACTGGGGTGTAGAAAGAAGGGGAGGGGACAGGTCTCTTCCCCCAGACTAGCCCATCTGTGAACAAGGGGTCCCCTTTGGCTCAAGGGGATACAGCAAAGATTTTTGGACTTGTCCACCAGACAGAATGAAAACCTTCACTTCCAGCCCCAGCAGTGCCCCAAAGAAGACTCCTTTAAACATCTGCCATATTCTTCTACACATGAAAATAGTGATTTCAAAGAGTGGCTTGCCTTTTCTTTTTTAAAAAAAAAACCAAACCAACAAAAAAATCTACTCAGAAATGACCAGCTGTATTGATTGGTAACATCAACCTCAAGCAGTGCTACAGATTCAGAGGCAAGTTGAAAAACGACTACTTTCATGAGAAAACAAATGTGGTGTGAGTGATAGTTCTCATAGCATCATAGAATGGTTTGGGTTCAGGAATGGGACTTTAAAGATTAAAATCAAGAAAAGTTTTTTCACAACTGAGCATTGAATCCTCTGAACTTGCACACCTGATGCTCTTCATGAACCTGCACCTTTGTGAGCCTTGGATGAGGAATTCAGATTTTTTGGGACCGTTATGAATAATCACAAATACCAGAATTAAGTCTTATGTTTATGGGAAAAGCCAAAAATTTTTCCACTATTGCTTACCTTCAGAGCAGGGACTTCCAATCATAACATCGCATGCTGGGAAGCTCGCAATTAATAACAAGTGCTGGAAATCAGGGTGCTCCTCCCTCTCCATCACTGCGGTTCCGTGTGAATCCCTGCGCATCTGACAACTTTTAGCAGGTTCCTTGTGACAGAGTAGTCTTACAGCTAAAATAAAAGCTAAAATAAAGCTAAAATAGCTCTGCTCCACAGGCTCGTGCTGTAAATTTTTTTAGTCTGATTAGTGGGGCTTTTTTTTCACCGATGTAACTGGATTTCATCCCTACACAGCACTGCCCAGTTAGAAGTGGGTTGCAAAAATACCCACTTTTGCCAAGATATCCTAAACACCATTTTTATAGGTAGAATATGCAATCCAGACCCTCAGCTGGTGGAATCTGGCATTGCTCCACTGGAGCCAGTGCAGGGACGTTGATTTACACCAGCGCGGGAGCCAGACCATGAATTTTCTCAGCCTATTTGGTTATCTCAATCTTCTTCCAACACAGTGTTTGGGTTTGTTTCAACCCTACTGTAGGAGCAGACCTGCTTTGGAGCACTGAGAGCGATTAATCTGCCTCTGCATCGGACCCTGACGCTGTTTCAGGGACGCAGAGGATACTTTTGGTTCCTGTTTGCAAAGGGACAACCTCAAACTGCTGGAACTGGAAATCCTGGCCCCCGCCTTCTGCTTCTTTCCTGAACTTGCTTCTCTCCCTCAATGCAGGCAACAGGGAAAAGGATGAAGATGGATAAAAAAAACCCCCAAACCAAAACTCTTTTCTTTTTATGGAGAGTCTTTAGAGTATTTCAGGAAATAATGGTCTCAGTAAAACCCAGACCTCACGGAGTTGATGGACAGCCTTAGGAACAGGCATGGAGGTGCCAGAGTCAGAATCCTAGAGAGAATGAGGCCTTCAATTACTGCAGTGATATAATTAATTAATTTATGACTGTAGCCAGACAGCAGCGACAGCAATATTGACTGACTTCACTGCAATCTACATTGCTGACTAATGTTCATATCAACACCTACAGCAACCAACCAGCCACCAGCCCCTTTGCTGGCTGAGGTCTAGCTTGATTTCTCCAGAGAGAACCTTTCCAGATCATTTGAACTAATTGAGGTAATGGAGAAATTGTTCTCATGCCAAAACACTTTCTCTTTTTTCCTCCCCCTCTTCTTTTTGTAAGATGATAATATTTAGAAAGCTTCTGGCTACTATTTAAAGGAGCAGGGCAGTGCCTTTAGGAGCAGCTCAGCCCTTTGGTGCCACACTTCATCCTCCTCAGGGTGCCGGCAGCCAAACTGTACCCCAACAACTGCTAAAGCAACTGGAAACACCCCTTTAGCAAGGGCATGTTGCCCACTAATTGCGGCGATTATCAGCAGCCAGCATTTACAGCCTCTCTGGACACAGGGGCCGAGGGCAGCAGCAATGTGGTTTCCATCAGGGCTGTCAGAGGCAGCGTGGATGGGGATGTCCCTCTGCCTCCCACCTTGTGCAGAGGCTCTGCTCAGGGCAGGGGCTCATCCCTCACATAGGGGTGCACTTCAGGCACATCTTTAGACACCAAAACAACATTAAATTCTTGTCCTAAATCAGTGCCTCAGTTTACCAGGTTGGTTCCCCCTTGGACTCTGCTGCTCGGTGGCTCTGCTTGCCAGGGTATTGCTCATATGGCACATTTAACCAGGACACTCTGGCATTTCCTTCCACATTGTCCCACCCTTTGTCATCAGTTGTGTAACTCTGAATGCATCAAAAATGGGTTGTTTTGGGACAGCACATTAAGAAGAAGCTTAAAAATCCACTCACGACTAGAATAGCTGCTGCACAAAAACCTACCCAGGTGGGTCCAACACAGGTTTGGGACCTCAGTAGGACAGCGCCTT
Source organism: Nycticryphes semicollaris (assembly GCA_013400055.1). Classification (NCBI taxonomy): domain Eukaryota; kingdom Metazoa; phylum Chordata; class Aves; order Charadriiformes; family Rostratulidae; genus Nycticryphes; species Nycticryphes semicollaris. Next base: position 85,055 of record VXBJ01005089.1, read on the forward strand.
CAGAAAACATGTTGCCTCTTGCAAGTTGAGTAACACGGGGATCATTGCCAGCCCATCTGGATGGATCAAGGTTTTAACAGACTGATTGCTCTCAGCAGCAGCCTCAGCCCTTGGAGAAAGGCTCCGTAAGCAAGTGTCCTGCGTGTCCAAGCTGGACTGATCAGATGCTGGGGGAGGGACGAGGGAAAACCAGAAGAAAACCCGGGACTGGCCAGTGCTGGGAAAGCAAACTGGCCTTCAGAGCACATCCCTCAGTCCAGCCAGGCAGCAGCATGAAGGGATGAAAATGAAAATATAGCTGGGAGTTCAAAGGAGGGAAATCTTTTCCTGCCTATAAGGGAATCAGCCTGAAGTCTCCAGGAGAAGAGCTGGGATGGAAAGCAGCAATGAGGGCTCTAGGCACCACCGCCTCCTAGGTCCTTTGCCTTCAAGATGTGTGGGCTTGTGGAGTCTGAGGACAGAAATGCAATACTGGGTGGGCCAGTCCAGGTTTTAATTATTTTTTTTGTGCTATAACACAGATATAAACCACTCATTTTCATGTTTCATAACTTTTTCTTAAAGCACATTTTTGATTTGTGTCCAAAGACATAGCGAGCCCCCAGATGAAGCCTGTGTGTGCTTGTACACACACACACGGATGGCTGAGGAGGAGAGATTAACCCCAATCTCTGTGGAGCCAGCTCCCCCCAGCTCCTGCTCTCTTGTCACCTGCCTCCTCACCAGGCCCCTTGTGAGAAATTGCACTGACTCCCATGGACAGCATTTGGAAAGGAGAGAAAAATCAGCCGAATGCCATCAGTTCTGCTCTTTTGCTCCAAGTGAATGTTAATTACACTAGCATTAGTCATACCAGAGTGTCTAGAGGCCTCTAGTGTCCAGAAGCTACAAGAACCAGGCCAGCACCTCCCTATGGGCAGGGACACTCCTGTTCCAGAGCCACACTTAAATAGCTGGAAGTGGGATGGGGTGGGGGGGACAGAGAGGCAGTGCCATCAACAGGAGCCCGATGGAAACTCATTGCTTTGCTTTGCTACAATAGGTGGTTTACCCAGGAAAAAAAAAATCATCATGGATAAGGGCTTTTTTTGCTACTTACACACAGAGTAAATCATTCAATACACAGAATGCTGTAACTCCATGATTACACATTCATGCCAACATGAGCTACCTGTACTCCATTCCCCCATGGGTGATCTCTGCAAACCTCCCTGAAACTGCACATTTCTTCGTGTCTACTAACACACAAGGCAAGAGAAATCCTTACCTTAATCATACAGGAGCTCCTAGATGCTTAGGTTTCCTCAGACTGAGGCCTTTGACATGAAAACAATTGGATGCTCCCTGTTGGAGAGAACAGCAGTGAAGACAGAACCATCCCAGGACAAATGCTTCCACCTGGGAAATGGGGAAAAATTGGGAAATGAGATTTTTTTGGTTCCCTATGCAAATACCCTGGCTGTCAAAAATAACTGTTCCAGGAAATGGGGGCAGCAGACATCCCCTCTCCTCACACTTGCCCATCCCAACAAATTGTGCTCTGCTTCTCCATTGATCCCACAGGGAAATGCAAATAATCAGAGGCCACTTTCTAAGGAGCAGAAAAGGCTCCTGCTTTGCCAGTAAGTCAGATTAATGTGAATTTATAAGAGGTGGTGGGGGATGGGACTCTAACAACTCACTGTTTTCCAGAACTGCTTCAATTAGCAAACATCCCGTACGGGGGGAGAGGGAGAAAGAAAAGAAATTTCATGCACTGACACAGCCCCAGTCAGTGGCAATCGCTCCCAGCTCCTGCACAGGGAAGAAAGGAAAAGAAAACAAACCCACAACTTTCATCTCCCCTCGCTCACTCTTGGCATTACATCAGCCCAGAGCATCCTGGGCAATATTGTTATGCTAATGGAGCTGCCCATGAGACTGGATTCTCCTGCAGCCTCGGAGAGACATTCCCACCAGGTCCTAGCACTCCAGCTCATTCAGACCGGGCTGAATTGCCTCCAGAGAATAAAAGACGCAGCCTTAATTAACTACTGCTCCGGGTTCCCAATCCCAGCTCGATTGTTGTGCTGGTTGCTCTGGTTGCTAAAGAGGCAGTGCCAGGATGCCCGATACTGGGGCTGGTCCCGGCACTGGGGCTGCTGGACCACAGCGGCGCTGAGGCTCCCCTCCTCTCCTCCCATTTACTGTTGTTGTGGAGCTGCGGGTGTTGCTTTTCCGTGCCAGTGGCTCGCAATGCTCAGATCAGTCATGGAAAAATTCAGGACCTCTGTGCCAGTTTTATCCCCTTTTCCTTGTTTTCACTATTAGGTGCCTGTCTTTTCCGGTTTGGACCTCTTTAAGAGCTTTAATGACTCCAGACAAAAAAAAGAGCCAGCTTTTACATCCAGCAGCATATTTAATAGATTTTACTAGCTGCCTGTGCTACTGATTTGGGAAAAAAAGCTGCATGCTTTAAGGCACAAAAGCAGAGAAGTACCATCTGGCCTTCCCTGACCCTCTCCCCAGCTCTCCTCGAAAGGAAAAGCCTGGCAGGCGATGGAGAATAGGGGCTGAAAGCACAGACGGGGCAGTGCTGGGGTTTGGGAGGGAGGGATCCACGGGTTTTCAGGACATCGAGCCAGGCACGGGGAAAGGAGGCTGAGCAATGCCCCTTCCAGCAGCTCAGGGAAGGGGTTGCAGTTCTGCAGGGTCCTCCTGGGGACCAGCCCTGGAGCAGGGATGGAGCTGAGGTTTGTGTGCGGCTCCCCATTTCTCCAGGCTGGGCTGGAGGGAATGGTGGGGGCAGCAGCTGCTGAGACCTGGTGCTTTTCCTGCTGGTCAGGAAGGTAAAGATTTAGCAAACAGTCTCAAAAAAATCTCCACAACAAGCAAACACAGCAGGGCAGACATTTAACACAGAAAACTGTTTGCTGCCTGGCTCCCCAGCAGCCTCCACTTTTTCTCTGCACCTTTAGGCTGACCAGAGAAAATAAGGCTTTAAGTCACTCCCCTTCCTAAGAACTCTAGAACTGGGCTGCTGCCTTCCCTCAGACCTGACCATCCTCTGACAGTCTTGGACAAACTCACACAGGCTCCATGAAACCAGGAGGCTGGGAAAAAGAGAGAGGCTGATGGCAAAGGCACCACTGAGGAAAGCACAACCTCTACTAGCCAACAGAGAATCTATCAAACTCCATCCTGGGAGCTGAGGGAAGGCCCTCAGGCATAGCCTGCCTGTGCTGACAATGAGGGATCTCACCATTTGACATAGTGCAACAGGACCTGAGCTGCTTGCAGAGACTTTGCTCCAGCAGAGCTGGGAGATGGTCACAGCAGCCATCGGTTCAGAGCTGCTCAGCATCCCACTGGGAGCTTCCCTGCAGACCCAGATGTACCCTCAATTCAGAGGCTGCAAATAAAAGAGAGCAACAGCCTGGGTATTGGCTGTGGGGGAGCTCAGGGGGTTCACAGCAGGGTGAGGGTCCTGGGACTGGAAATTGTCCCATCCCGGGGAATGAAGCTCTCCCATGTGCACAGCTGGGGCCCTGCCCCTCCAGTTAATCGGCAATTAGAGCTGGAGAGGGCACTTAATGGTGCTGTGTATTAGCTTATCTCCAACGGCAGATCAAGGGGGAGACCACTTTAACCATGAAGCTGGTTTATCTCTTCAGGAGAAGTGCAGTATTTCTTTCTCTGTCCCCTGCCCCTGTGATTTATACCGGTCTGACATCTGCATTTACACCCCTAAACCAGGTTCTGACAAGAACCTCATTAAAAGTTGCTATAAATCTGTTCCTCTGACAAGCATCTTTTTACTGCCTTTAGAAATGACAGATGTACCTTTTCTGGGACTTAGGCACACGCATGTACACACACTCAGGCACACACACTCACACACAGACAAACACACACTTCTTGAAAAAAAAAGACCTTGGCTCAGCCTCCTGAGAGGCTTTCCAGGACTGAAACACTAGTCACACTCAACAGCGGGGGGGAAATGCAAGTTAAGAGTTACAGACAAGGGAGAAGAGAGGCACTCAAGGAGAAGTGAGATGGGTCACCTGCCAGAGGGATCCAGGGATCCCTTCCAGACCACAGAAGCTCCAGAGGCAGTGGCTTATCACACCCAGCGGGCTCAAATTGCGTGAAAGTTGGGACAGGGCAGGAGCCAGAAGGTATATGGAGATGTATATTTTTAAGAAAGGCTAGAATTAAACCTTTTGGAGATTACATTCAGAAAGTACACAGATGTTAAAGTGAGAAAGTAAAGCCAGTTAAAGTTGGTCAAAGTACAAAATTAAAAGAAAATAAACGGTTTAGAAGCAGCAGCTACAGCCCTCGCAGGAGAGTAACTCCATTTTCAAATCCTAGCAGATGCTATTGCAAAGACTAAGCATAAAAGAGCCTGATTAAGGGGGAATTATTATTATTATTATTCTATGTAAAAGAACAGAAACACAACCCTCTCCCCTTCTTACCACTTACTAACTGTGACCTAACACTAAGGACTTCTTCTAGTTCAAGTAGATACACGTCAGGTATTTGAAGTGAGATGGATGCACCCGTAGCCCTGGTCCCTCAGGAGCACAGCAAATCAACATCTTTATCCTCTTGAGGAGAAAGTTCCATATTAATTTCACCTGTGCAATTAAGCAGCTCAGATGGAACGAGCATTTTTAAGGGCTCCTGACCCTGGCAATGAAGGCTCTAATCCCACTCTCAATTATAAAATGCTGAAGATTGAGCCTTTGCCTGTTATCACCATCATGGTTTCCCTTTCCAAAGGCTGTTGGATGGTGAAAGAACGAATGGGCATTAATTCTGTCTATATATCAAGCCTTCAAGTTTTGGAAGATGTAGGTTCTCCATCTAGAAGATTACCAAAGACAATGGGGACAAGACACCTCACTGCAGGACCTGAGACACGGATGGCCCTAGTCCTACTTGCCTGTATCTTCTCCCTTGCCAATCGCATGATGCCTCCTGACATGGAAAGGTCATTTCCCCATTTTGCCATAACAACATGGTCAAAAAATAAACTCTTGCCTTAAAAAAACATCTCCATTGGCCTTAAAAAGAGAGAGAGGGGGAAAAAAGAGGAAAAAAAATGAGTGAAGGAGAGGAGAAGGTAAAAAAGAGAAGTCATAAGTTGTGCTGTTCTTCCTGCCAACATCCACAATCCCTCTTCCAAATAACCTCTCATTTACATGCATGTTTATTTAGTTTTCATGGCTGTCTGGAAGTCACAACTTTTTTCCCCCTTCTTGTCTAAGACAAAGATGCAGAGGGGTAGGGAAACATAACCTCCATTTGTCAGACACACCACCACGACCAACCACCGTGGTTGGTTTTCTAACTGCCCAAACTACCAACTCACGTGGGCTGAGGGTTTATGTACAGGGAAGGGGTTTTAAAAACGAGCTGATAAAGAAACAAAAGAAAGAAAGAGGGATATGCATAAGCAACAGCCCTTTCAGCTCCCTCCTAACATCCATAACAATGTTTCTGAGCTTTTTTAACCTGGCCTTGCTTTGTGGGAGATGAGTTTTCCCCTGAAAAGCTTGGCATTGGTTTAATGAGTTTTTCTTGAATGCCTTATTTTATTTGCCTTTATTAATCACATTGTGACAGTGCTAAATAACTCAGTGAGTCACTGGAGCTAGATCCTACATTACCATAGGGTCTAGAAGTGCTCTAAAGACACATGAATAGTCTTACTTCTCGATAAAAGAGGCCTTGGATAGTATTTAGAAGGACAAACTGCATTCTTTGAGGATCCAGAAAGTCTAAACCACCGAATACCATTTACTTTCGAGACCAACAAAAGCTGCACTGGAGTGTGAAACGGAGTAGGTGTGATTAAATATTGAATAGGCTATTGATGTTCTTTCCTGGTATTTAAATCACACCCCATGTGGCTCTCAACACCCAAACACTCACACACATGCTTAAATTTGACCATGCAAATACGCCGAAGTGGAAGTAAGAGAAATACCTCCATGCACAGGAGAAGTCACAGTTCATGGGATCAGATCATGTCTCTAACTTGCTGCGCCCTTCCTTTTCCTCCCAGAAGGTGCTGGTTTATGTGATCTACGAGATGATCTCCCTAAGCCTTTTATTATTTATTTTTTTCACTGAAGGTGCAAAAATCTTCAAAAGCACATGGGTGTCAGGGGCCAGATGTGGTCATTGCTGGTGAGCAACACCTGTAGGAGAGCTCACTGATGGAAAGGGGTCAGTGTGCTCTGCCTCAGTGGTCCTTCTGAGACCATGAACTAGGAAGAAAGAGTGGAAGAATGTTTCTATCCACACCGGTTATTTTTAAGCTTTTGTAATTCTTCCTCTGGACCACCTGATGGATTGAAACTGGGAAGTGCAGTCAGAACCTATTGTAATCCTGGGGTATCACATCTGGGCCTTGATTTATCCTTTAACACTGGTTTACACATGCAGAGGGCAGACTGAACTGTTTGGGGATGCCAAATACACAGGCAATTTTTGTACTTTTTAGGAAACCCCTTCCTTTAACATCTTTAAGCTCCATCTGGCTGTGTCAGCCTGGGCAGTCAAGAAATATTTTGGTTATCACTACCTACCTCTTAAAAGTTTATTTTCCTTTGGATGGCTAAAACTGTATAATTTCCCTGATGTGGGTGAAGCTCTACTAATATAAAAACACTTACATTCGTACAGCTTATTCCTGTATGAGAAAGGGGAATGAGCTTAGATGGTATAAGGCACCCTTATGCTGTCCACACTACAGGATATGCTGCTATAACTCTATGGGTAAAATATCACAGCCGTAGCCAACATAATTACACCAGTACAAAAGATACTGTGTGTAGACCAGAGCTACATGTGCCACTTCCTAATACTTTCATACGCCACTTTTGGCCACCGTTGTACCCCAACTAAAACACTTCGTTCAGTCAGGTCCTTGTCGGATCCCAAGCAGCAGGGGAAAAACTGGCCAATTTACCTGGGTCAACAGTTATTTCTGACTTGGAAAAGCAGAGCCAGGGCAGTTGGCCCAGGGCAGTCCCATTGCTGGAGCAAAGTGACTCCCTCTCCTTTTGCCGATTGAATTTATGGTCTAGGACTCTGCTCAAGACAGAGGTTGAGACTAGAAAGGGAGAGGTGTCACAGGGCAAGAAAGCCAACCCATCTGAAAAACTGCATTGCCCTTTGTTGTTTCTGGGGCTCGTTCTTCTCTGCTTGGCATGTTGCACGTCAACCACCACATCAGCCATTGTGGAAAAGAGTTTTTCTTTGAATAAACATTGGAGAGCCACTGCAATGGAGAAAAGGCCATGTGAGGTGGGAAGAAGAAGACCCACCTGCTCTGCTCCTCCACGGATGGCAAATTCAGAATGGCTGGTGTTGCTGAAGGGCTTTGTCTTTCTGGGAGAGGATGAAGGGCAACTTAGCATAGGTTCCTGCAAACTCGGGAGTGAAGTGGCTCCATTAGACACCCTGTGTGCTTTTGGGCTGTACAGGCTTTTTTTCGGATGTTTCTGCCTGTGCCTTCGTTCAACCTCCTCAAAATGGAGACAGTAGTTAAGTGAATTGCTTGGATTTGGGCCAAACAGGCCGGAATACACTGTACTCATCTAATCACGGAAGTTAAGTAGCCTTAGGCCCCTACAGTGCTTGGATGAAAGGCCAGGCCAAGCCAAGGGGTCATGATGGAACATTAAACCAAATAAATCAAACCAGCTGGGAGACTCCATTTGCTCTCAGCGTTACTTTTCAGCTGACGGATGGGGAGGAAAAAGAAAGGAGGAGTTCATTTGCTCGCTCCCTGGGAATGACAGCTGCTCACCCATCCGAGGGGGAAAGAGAGCACGAAGATCAACTGCTACTATCAATCAGTTGGTCCTGGGGTGGAAAGAAGGCTGGAAGAACACATGTTGGATCCTGACAAACAGAAAAAGAGGAGTTTAAGGAAGCGTGGCGTGTTGTGTCCGTAACCACATTGAGACGAGGAGGCTGGGGACTTCCTGGCTGGTTTGTGTGGCTCATCGTCGAGCTGGACTCCCTGGGCTGCCAACATCTTCCCCAGCCTTTTCTATAGCTCCAAGTGTAATAACGTGATGCTAGAAATGCTGAGTGCTTGAGAGCTGTCAGCCCAGCTGTACTGAAGGGCCTGAAAGACACTGAAGACAGCCCCTAAAGTGCCATGGAAGAAAAGGACTGGCTTGGCATGCATTGGAGTGAAAGAAAAGAGCCTGTGTGTCTGAAGGCAAGAGCAGAGCAGAAACAATTGCTAAACTGGGATGGTCAGTCAGTCTCTTGTATCTGCAGAGAAGCTGGTTCTGGTAACACACTCCCACTGTGGGATGCTCTTATTCTCACAGCAACTTCCATACCAAGTGTATGAAGAAGGGCTTGAATACAGCATCAAGTAAGACCCCCTCCATGGAGGACAGCTGAATAGAGTTGAGTTATAATTTCAGCAGCATGGGATACGTAATACAATATATTTATGAATATCAAAAAAAAGTGAAACCCTAGAAAAACAAGCTTTTGGAAATGCTTCTGAAAAACCAGGATGCTTTCATTGGGAGGGTTGGGTACTGTTTGTGTCATAAAAGATAATCCTGAAAGGACTGTGGTGGAACTGAACCATGTGAGCTGGTAGAGCAGGAACAGCAGGAAATGCTGAGATAGTTCCTTTTCCCCGTCCCAGTTTGTCTTGTTTGTCTAGGAGCTGCTGAAATTATTCTTTGAAGATGTTCCTTAGGAATAGCTTATTATTGTTCAATCTGAACGAGACAAAGCCATTGAAATCATAGTGCAAAGATCCCTGTATGGTCAGGGCAAACACATCAGTGCCTCTGAGACTCCTTCAGCGTAAAGCACCTTGTTGCATTTTGCCTCTAACTCCTCTATATGATGGTAGCAGTGACTTGATGTTGAAAGATGCCTGTGGCAGAGAGGGTGCTTCATGATGTCAGATTCATTCAGATTCAGTATTTTGTCCCCCAAGCTGTGGCCAAGTTACTCCACTGGATGGACCTGAGGGCTGACCTAGTTTGGAAGCACTTTATCCATACATCCATCCTCATCCCATTTGTCATGTTCTTCTTGCTTTCTGTTGAAGCCCTTTCCCTGTAAGTCCTACATTCCTGTATGTTCCCTTTATTCACCTCCACTGTGTATTTTTTTATAATTTGCATGGTGCCCTTCAAACTTGGAACGGTCCCTCTGATTTCCACTGCTCCTTCCTCTTTCCTGCATCTCTATCCACATTCTCCTGTTGTACCTCTTTTGAGTCGAGAAAAATAAAGGGTAGCACATGATTGCCTCTCCACAGGAGTGTTGCTGCGCTTGCACGGGGAACAGTAGCTGTGTCTCACTTCAGCTTTCAGATATGACAGCCTGTAACCCCACAGGGGATGCACACACTGCAAACGAGCATCAAACGCTGAACTGGCACATCTCTGCAGCCCTCGTCCCCCGGTGGCACCTCTTTCAGTCCCTCCTTAATTTTGCCAAGTGCACTTTTTTTAGGTTTTATCATCACTGTATTTATAAAAGAGAATTGCTGTCGTCACCAAGTTTGTTGCACACAATGCACAAACCACCTCCAACAGTGTACCAAGGAGGGGAAAAAAATATTTCCTGCGTTAGCATGCACTTCAAAAATTAGCTTAAGCTTACCAGGAAAAAAATGAGTCTGGTCCATCAGGAGGCAATAGATACAGAAAAGTAACCCAGATTTAAGAATTTGGTAAGTTATTCACGTGTCAGGTTTGCACGTTACTTCGATTTGTGTGGTAAGTATCCAATTGTTTGATCACACGTAGGAGCAGGGAAAAACACGGACACAGCATTTGCCTTGCCTACTACTGTGAGGATCCCGAGTACAGAGTAATTAGTCTTGGACTCCCCAAGTGTGGAATTAACAGTATGTTTGGGTTAAACTCTTAAGACAAATCATAGCCGGGACTTGTCTCAGCTTCCCTCTGCCCCCACAGCGTAACCAGCCTCTGCGTTTTGAGAATATTTCGGTCTCCAGTTCTGTTATTCTATCACTTCTTATTATTAGAAGTTTTTCTCATATCCCGATTGGTAGAAAACGTCATCATCGATTGCCAAGAATAACCTAATATTGTTTAAAAACATTATTGCTGGGGCTGACCCAGGGCATGTCGTGCTGTGAGCGGAGTAGACTTGGAATCACAAACTCCTTCCAGCTTATGGAAGCAACAAGGGCCGATGTGTTTCATGTGCTTTCGGAGGGCAAGCAGGAGAAGGAGGCTACACCCGGCTTCACGTTGGTGCTTCCTGCCAGTCAGCAAAGCAGCAGCGTCCCCTGATCCTGGAGAACACAGATGTTCCTCTTCCCCAAGGTGAGAACAGAAGGGGGAACGAGAAAGCACAAATCCGAGGGTGACAGAGGTGTTCACGCTTCTGTTTCGCCTCCCGTGTCACTGTCTCCATCACCAGCGGTTCTCGCCGAGGGCTGGCAAACTCCTTTTCAAAGGAAATAAAAAGCATCTCACAAAACTCAAACCACATCTTTAGGGATTTTGAAAGGACCTGGATTGCATTAGAAAAGTTTTGCCATTATATTTTCCCCTTCTCTCCAGTTACTTCCTGCCTTGTGCGCAGCCCTGGACTTGCCTCATGCTTTCTAGGACAGGAAACATCACAACTGTTATTGCTGCTTAACTTCAATGTGACGTGCACCAACTGTTTCTGACGGGGCCACCTGATGCCAGGTGTTAACCCCCGTCAAGTCAACCCCTTCCTGGTGGTTTTATGCCATGAGTAAGGATGACACGGGACAGGAAGAAAACGCTGTAATTATTTGCGCTTTACACGCTCCACTGGAGGCATAGGGAGATCCAGTGGTTCGCCCAAGTACCCAGTAAATCAGTGGCAGAGCCAAAAGTCTTGAGAATGAGCCTTGTATTCTAACCAAAATACCCTCCTACTGCCAATTCAGGATGTTTAAACCATTTGGAGGGGAAGGGGGGGGGTACAATCGCATCCATGCTCAGTCTAAAGGTGAAGGTGCTGACTCCAAACTCCTTTATTTGACCCTCCAGAGAGGCTGGCCTTCCTCCACAGGCTATTAAGTTAGTCCAACACAATCCTGCTCTTAGCTCCTGAGTTCCCAGAAGAGCAGCTCTCCCCCACCCTCCCCTTGCCCCATTACAGCTATTGAAAATGGATGAAAATGGATGTGTAAACAAACGACCACGAGACAATTTATTTCACCATCTCCACTAATCTCTTCTTCTTTTTCCTTCTTCGTCTCTGTGGTCCAGTTTTAAAGAATCCAACATGCATTTGGAAAGTTGAATATTCTGTGATTTATCCATGACTATTTCATGGCAGATTAATGTGCTGTGATAGCGAGAAGACATAAATAATTAGGTGCTTTTTGATTTATTTGTTGCTGTTAATATTTGTTCACAATTCCGGCTCTTTTCTTTTCTTTTCTTTTCTTTTTCTTTTTCTTTTTCTTTTTTCCATGAATTGTTCATAACTGACTCGGGTTTTGTTATGATAGTAATTTTTTTTTAGATGTTTGATGGAGAAACTGGAAGAAACATCTCCAGGCTGCATGCGATCTGCATGACTCCATCCTTTGCTGCTTCCTGCTCTCAGCGCGTGGCGATCGCCTGAATCACGGGGCACAATCTCTGCTTCTGGTTTGGATCGTTAGTACTTCTTGGAACAAAATTTTGTTATTATTGTTTTCATATGTCTTTGAAATGTGTTTATGGCCCTCACGAAAGAAACAAAGGCTAAAATTCTTACTGAAATAACAGCTACGAGGGGAAAGAACAAGAAGACAAGGCGGTTACTCAGTGTGTTGTCACCTCATCTTGATTTTGTCTAATCGAGGTTGCCTTTCAGATTCAGCCTTTTCCATTAACTGGTTTGCAGTTATCCCCTGGCCCAGTGGCTTTCCCCGCTCTGCCGGCTGCACGGCTGTTTGCTCTGTGCAAATGGCAAAGATCAGCCTTAAGCGGTGAGTCATGGAGGTGGATTTCACCGCAGCTGAGTAACGGGGCAAGACAGAAATCTGACCCTGGTATTGGAATAATCCTACAGTTTGTGGCTTCAGAATATTTTCTTGATTAAAACAATTACTTCCAACAGGCCATTGTACTGTTACACAGCATATTAATTTTCCTCTTCATTAGTTTGGCCATGCAATTTATGTTGTAAGCAACTAAATTCACACCTGGTTTGTCATCTGAATATAGTAATTTTTTTTTTAACTCTTACTGAAGTTTTACTTAACATACGTCGGGATAGAAAGACTTTGGAACCAGTGATTTTGCATCGTTTAAGAAAAGATGGCTGACGAAGACAGCATTAACTTCTACAAATAAATTATAGGCCAGTAATAGCTACAGCAATTCATTTGTCATCTGAGATGATGGTGAGACAGGAAAGAGCAAAAAAGGAGAGTCAGGCCAAGGCTGGGAATTACAAAACATATGCTCACAGTGAGAGCAGTTTGGGGTAACAGGATAATATCCCCCAGGGTACGCACAAGAATTCATCGCCGCGGAGATCCAGCAAAAAGCGATTACACAGAGCGTTACTGAGTGGCTCTGGACGAGGCAGAGCTCAGACGGGACGGCCCATGGGACCTGTTTCTACTCTACTGTTTACGATTCCATTAGCTGAGGTTGCCAATGCCACTCTGCAGCGATTTTGTTCCAGATCTTGCTGTTTGCAAACTGAACCGTGTATCAAAAGGGAACAAATTTGTACGCAATGTGTAGCTTATAAACAGGAATTCCCTGAATTTGCTGCCTCCCTGAAGCAGCCTGAGCTTTCGAACTGTGGTGGGCCACTCATGCAGCTTCCCATCTTCAGGGCCTCACTGCCAAAGCTGCCGCTGGAGAAGACGCGTTTAACTGTCCGACAGAGAGGATACAGCCACATCACTCTTCAAATTCCCCCTGCCAACTGTTCCATGGTCAAACGATGCTATGGAAAAAGAGCCCCTTTTCCAGCCCTAGAGGGAAACTATAATGCTTCTTGCCAGGTAGATGGAAAGAGAATCACGCAGCCCACATAAATGTTCCACTTTGATAGCGATAGAACAACTTCTCATACTTATTAGGGTTTTTTTTTCCATTACCTGTTGATCAAAATTCCTTGCCCAAGTTCTTTCCCTTGATGTTGAGCATGCCAATGGGATGGTTGTTACCAAAACCAATGCATCGACCCAAATAAAATCATTTTTATGTCACGTTCTTTGTAGCATCGGAAAGAGGGAGATCAGTGGGGAAAGCTCCCAGCTGAATCAAATATAGTTTAGTGAAAATAAAAATTGTAAAGCAAACTGGAAGAAAATGGAAAGACCTGCCCTGTGTGGACGAAACCCTCTGGAAGAGCTGCAGAGAGCAAAGGCTGAGGGCAGGCATTGTTTTTCATTTTGGATCTGATCTCTGCTGGAAGGGAACTAATCCCAATGTCCTTAATCAGCTTCAGCACGGTGTGACTGTGAACACGCTCAGCCATGACCGCTTGGTGGATTAAACAAAGGCCACCAGTTGCTTAGATGCTCCTGTGATGACTGACGGATAATGTCTGTCTGAAACTGTCGTCTCTGAAGACCAGTTTTTCATGAGCTCAGTTGTAAGTTTGGGTTATTCCAAGTTATTTCTTGTTTTCAGTGCATCAGCTTTAGTAACAGGGCTAATATTCTATCGTATTCTCAGTTTAGATGGCTGTGTGACAAATGCTGGACCATACATACGCTTAATCTTTTCCAGTGCCTGGAAAAAAATTTACTTCCCTTATGTTCCACATTTTTCTGTAGTGATGGACTGAGTGAAACTAAAACTCCCCAGCTACGTGCTGGTCCCTTAGCAAAGGGCTGAAGGTTGATCGTGTACGTGTTCAGGGGGACACAAGTCCTTGCTCAGGATAATTGTAGAATGAAGATCTCTGGTTTTCAGCCTAAGCCAGAGAGGGGAGGAGGAGTAGATCCAGGGCTGCAGGTGAAATAATGCTGGTTTTGCCCGCTGTTGTCAGTGTTTTGTCTCTGCCTTTGGGAGGACTATAATTCCCCTGATTTATACACAATGGCTGTCCCAGTCTGAACGATAATTAAACAAACTGGGCAGGCGACTCGAGCCGTACAACTGGCACCAGCTGATCCACAGCTCCTTTCAGGTGCCCTCGAGCTTGCCCAAGCTGTGCTGACCTTCTCCCCCCGAGCAGCCCAAGCAGGCAGATGTCTAACCACCACTGGCCTTGCACCAAACACCAATAATAGAAACGGGGCTGGTTTTGTAAGAAAACCTTTCTGAAGCCATGGTAGGATCCTGGCAAGCCAAAAATGCAACACAACAGAATCCACAAACAGGCTCCTTGAATCAAAAGATTCAGGGGGGCAGACGACAGCATGGGGCTACTTCCTTCAGTGAAAAGCGATAATGAAACATTCAAAACAATGCCCTTGTCTCCCTTTAAGCTGATGGATTGCATTCGATTTCTCAAAATGCTGAGAGCAGCATTCTATGAGAGAATATACCAGAGAATATTATTTTCTTTCCCAATGGGAACTAAGCATCACGTCTAAGTCTCAACTGGTGGCAGGGAAAGAAAATCACCCAATGCTTTCCTGAGCTCTGTTTTCATTTTGTATTTAAAAACCGAAATTTCAACCACTGTGAAATTATCTTGCAGAGGTTTGTTTGCTTTCAAGATGGTTTTTTATCCTGTACCCTCAAGGCTAAAGATTCATATAAGCCTTCAATCCTAAGTACCGGCATTGCATAGCTTCTGATCAGTACTGCCATTCTCAGAAATCCACCGCAACGCAGCTAAGGACAAATAAAGACAGGGCTAAAAAATGTTTAAAAGCATTTAACACTTCTCAAGAAACTAATGCCATTCAACACAACAGAATAAATGTGTAAAATTCAGTACAATCTCTGTGCTAAGGAAATCGAAGCCAATATTTAAACAGGCCAAAACAGTCATCAGACAGATTCTCGAGAAGATAAAAGGAGAAATATCTCCTATCAGCACTTTAATCCATTGCTTCCAGAGTGCTACTGTGCACTCTTGACCTGGGAAAGGAATGAATCCTGAAGGGGAATAGCAATCATTGCAGTGAAATTGGAGTTCACAACTGGAAGGTGCTAATTTTTCTTAATCTCATTCAACTCACTTAGTGAGTAACAAAATATTAAAAATAACACTTTCATTTCATAAAAAAAGATTGGCAGCTCCAAAGCTGGGAGCCCCTCTGGCTCCATTACCAGCACAACAGAAAGTGCATGGATCAGATAAGGGGATTAATCCAATTTGAAACTCCTGGGTGAGCTCAAAGACTGAATTTTTCCCATGCACCTTGTGGGTTTCCCACGTGCCTAAAACCTTGAAAATCGGTGTGAATCCTGAAGAGCACGATGGTGTGAGAGTTTGCCTTTTGCACACTCTTGCTTGTAGACAAGACAATGAAGGTAAAGGTAAAACCAGCTTGTGTGATTCAGGAAACTCATCTCCTGTGTTGCTCTAATGAAAACATTGGTCCCTGGAGTAATCCTTGTCTCTTGCTTGTTTAGCAAGTCTGTTAATTTAGGGGAGAGCACAGGTATTTCCATAACACAGGCTAGTGAAAGAACTTGGAACAAAACAAAGCGAAGTCATCGGTAGCCGATGATTCTCCCAATTTTTTGCTGACGCTGAATGTTAGAAAAACAAGACCATTTCCCCTTCCATTTTTCCCTCGAAGCCTGAGGTTGCCCGCTGGCAGCCCACGGCTGGGGGCTCCGAGTGAAAGCTGTAGGCTGAGTGTTAATTTTCATGCTCGTCAGTCCCTCCCGTGCCAGAGGATAAACACTCCCTTTGACCATCCCCTCCATCACCCAGCTGCGAGGAGGCCACACGCACCTGCACGGAGGCAAAGGGCTCTTGGCTGCCGCGTCCTCAAACAAGAGCAACGCCTCCAGCTTTCCCAATTTTCACTGGGTCTCTACCCAGCTGCTCGTGTCTGGCCACAGATAAGCACTTCATAGGGAGAGGAAATGAAGGGAGATGGAGCCGTCTTGGGATGACGGCAGAAGACAGTTGTTTTAACAAAGAGCTTTCATGAAACACACCAGCTTAAGGGATCTGCCCGACGCTATCTGCTCCGTTGCCCTCACTGGGAAGCGATCTGATTACAGGGTAGCCGACTGGCTGGGTTCCCTCCAGCTGACCACAAAGCAGCTGGCAGGAGAAAATGGCTTTAAACAGCTCTTGTTGTCAGGCCACAAACAAGATGTCTGTTACGCAGGACGTAAACCTCAAACCAAATGAATTAAACAGCAGCGACAACGCTGCTGCCACTGCTAAGGCATCCGCCTTCGCTCCCAGTGAGCAACTGGGCACAGAAAAGCACAGAAATCACTGGTTTCCAGCTCAGCGGTAGAGTTGTCCACAGCAAAACGATTTATCAGTGCTCTTAAGGATATTAAAGCTACACTGAACACCAACCAATAACTCTTTAACTAACTCTATAACTCTAATTCATTTCCTTTTTGGTGTTGTCCCACAACTCAGACAGCTGTGGTGTGCAGGCATCTTCATCCTTCATGCTTAGCCCCCCCCCACCCCAAAATCTCTTCCCCTTAAAGATATTTCATCCTTACCAGCCAAACCTGCTTTATGCAGCTTTTACTCAAATAATATCTTTGATTTATAGACACACAAAAATCATATAAAAGAAGCCTACCTGGGGCAGTTCTTGAAAGACTTTTTACAACTGCAGCATAAGCAACAACGATCATTTTTTACTGCAGAGACAGATCTTAATAAAAATATCAAAATCTAGCTGTCAATACGTTCAGAAATTTTTATACTCGCTTTAACATCCATGCTATGGTAATACGTCTTTATTTTAAAGCTGTTTTTTGTTAAGGAAAAGTTAGCTCTACCAGTTAGATCCAAAGGAAATGAAAAGCAAGCCCTTCTCTGGAAATCCACCCAGGAGGAGACAGTCCACTTTTGTTTAGCGGCGTTCAGAACACAGCTGCGGCTACATCTCGGTTTAAACCAGTTTTCTGCGACATCCTAACAATGACTTGCACGTCCTGACCGGGCTGTGGTGAGAGAAACAAGGTTCTCAGTGTGTGTGGGGTGCCTGGGAGAAGGTCTCCAAAGCGGTGGGGTCGGGGGCTCGGGCCCAACGCGTTGGCTCTGACCTGTCCCGGCCGTGCCTCAGTCCACTGCGAGCCTGATTCATTGCATACCTTGAAGTGACCCATGGTACACCGCCTGCTTGCCTTGGCTTGCCTGAAGAAACCACAGTGCCTGCCTTACCCAATACACCTACAGGAGAGGCAAAAAAAAAAAAACAACCCCAAAACCAACCCCAAAATCTTGGCGAACCCTTCTTCCCACACGTACCCCCTGTTCTTTCCCCCATTTGGACCTTTTTTAATGGTCCCAGTGTCAGGGCAGACTCCTCCGGAGCAAACGAACAATATTCATTTAGAAAAAAAGATGACAGGAAAAATCTACATCAGGTCTGGAAACTTCACTGACCTGAGCACCGGAGACGTGACCAGTTCCCTGGGTGGTTGGCTGAGCATCAGCTGGTGAATTCCACTTCTATAGCTCCCCATTCCCTTGCTTCAAAACCATCCAAAATCCAGGCTGTCAGAACAGCACCTACTCTGGGGAGCTCAGAAGTCAGACGTCAGCACGGAGCAAAGCAAAGCATCTGCCTGGAGCTGCTTGCACCCCTTACCCAGACCTGTAAAGAAAGGTTCTGAGAAGCTAAAGAATGAAAGACCTGAATGCACTAAGCAATGTAACCGCTTAACTCCAGCTGAAGGACGGGTAACATGGGATTAACAACGGGTTACTGCATGAACATCTCAGAGAAGATGATTATTGAGGACAGAAGAGTCCCATAATTTGCATTTTTTTACATCAGCGTGGAAGTCTAACAGGACAAATCTCTCTGGCTTTCCTTGGCATTCCCTACTTTGTGCCATTTATTAGGCAGCACCAAGATTTACTAATAGATAAAAATACCAAAAAAAAAAAAAAAGGGGGGGGCAAACTTCACTAATTAATCCTTTACCAGAGTTGTTCTTTGATCCAAAATGCATTAGTCTCTCAGCTCTGAGATGTCCTTACCAACATTTGTCAGGAGGAGAGGCCTCCATCTGCCTTCCCTTGGGTAGTTCTAGGGTGTTCGACCCCTCAGACGAACCGCTGCGTTTGCATGTTTCGCTTCTTTGATCCCAAAGTCCATGGCTGCCCAAATATGCACTTCCATGGGGAGGAACGGCATTCCCCGTCCAAGTCAGGCCAGTGGGAAAACAAACAGTGAGGGAGCAAAACAAACCTATAGCATCAAAAAACATCAATCACCAAAGGTGTCAACTCCAGAGGCATTTGTACTCGCACCATCAAAGCCGAGCAATTGTTTTCCATCCAGCAAAGCTGGAAGGGTTATTTGTTTTACTCTACAATTTAAGCAAATGTAGTTGTGAGACAGGGCTACGATGACGTAGATTTATCTTTTAAACATCTTGAGAATCCCACAACTTGACTGCTAAATATTTACAGAAGATAAGGAAACAGGCACAGAATCTACAAGCGCTTCTGGTGAGGGAGGGGGAGTTAACATCTCCCTGTTGGAGCACAGGAAACCTGCAGGTGTACACAGAAGTTTGAAAGAAGCAGAGACGGGTCCCTTCAACACTGTAACCACACAGGGAGATGCTCAGGGTCTGGAGGAATCACTCTCCAGTAACGAAGCTGATCGAGAGATCAGAACCTGCTTTTGAAGCTGCCACGGGGAAGAGAAGCTAAACTCAAGCACAGTCCCCAGCGGTGGGCTGAGACAAGGAGGGGGCAGTGGGAATTCACTATGATTACATTTGAGATTGAAGAAAAAATTCCTTCAGGAAAGTTTGGTTCTTTGTTTTAGAGGAATGGCTAAAATGTAGTGCTTTCCAGGAGCTGGCTCCAGTTCATACTTTTTTCCCCACTTTCTTCATAAAAGGAGACCGGGAGTTATCACCCTTCTAAACGCTTTAGCTTTCCATCAGCACAATTTCCTCCTCTTGGAGTTTCCTCACTTGTAAAACACCATTTAAATACTCAATCATGCCATGAAAGTGTCACAAGACCTTCAGTGTGGAAGGAGCATTGTCAGTACAAAATCATTTCTGTTCTGTTACTTAGGATGCGATCGCCAAAGCTGTGGTTACCTGATCACGTCAGAGCAGACATCGCTTTTCTTAGAAGCACAGCTCTCGGTGAGGATGGCAATGGATCAAATTCAAACCATCCCGCTCCATCCTGAGCCCCCATTATCTCTGAGCTCTTCACAATCCCACAAGGACCTTGTGGAGCAAAGAGGGATAAGGAGCTCCCACCTGCCGGAGTGTGACCAAGGGGACGTCCCCTGCTTCCAGCCGATGCCCACGATGAGGACATTTCTTGATCACACTCAAGGGAGAGGAGAGGAAGGAAGGGATGCTGTTTGTTTCTCTTACATCTCCCTCCTGCACTAGAAATTTTAAATTGGTTTATACGAGTTGCAGGCTAAGCTAAACATTTTACCTTGTCAATCAACCTCTGTTTGTTGACCTAAGATTGGCAGATACGGGAGACAGTTATTAGGAAAAAAAGTGAGCACAGTGGAAAAATCTTTTCTTGGGCTTTGTTTCAGCTGTATCATCCTGGCATCAACTCTGAGTCTCTTTTTCTTACTTGGTTAAATAATGCTGTAAAAATAAACACACACAATCAATTCATCTCCTTAAAGAGACACGTGTGTGTTTAATAACTTTTTAGCTTGTTTACTGCAAGGAACTCACAACTCCTCACTTTATTTCACTGATTAAACCCTGCTTTGGAGCCAGTGAAAGTTAAGGAGGTTTGACATCCACATTTTGCTGTGCCTTTAGCATGCCCCAGAGTAAAACATTTTGTCTTCAGGGGAAGGGAGCAGGCAGCTACTGCTGGGGAGCTCTTTGCAGTTGCTTTGCAGGGGTTTGGTATGAATCTGCCTTTCCATTTTGCTCCAAGAATGTTTGACATAAGCTTCAGGAAGAAGCAGGTTAAGGCAAGCAAGTGGAACCTCAGTATCTGTGGTCCTCTTTCCAGATCAGCTGGATCCACTGATGCTCAGACACCAAATTAGACACATTCACATCAGGACCAAGCATTGCCACAGGTTTGTCACCCATCCAGTGTATCTGCTGGCAACAAGACTCCTATTTCTCTAAGCTGCTCGCAAACATCTACGAGCGCTGACTAACCAAACATGGGTGACCACGCACGATGGCCCACCCCAGTCCCCGAGGCCACGTTACAGGAGGCAGAGAAGTTCCCCTCACTCATTATTCTGCTGGCCAGCACGGTGGCTTCTCGTGGTCCAATCTCGTATTAGAGAGGAAAATGGGAATAAAGCTCAGGGAAAGTGGTGGCAACAACGAGCTGACTCCACTTGGCTGAGGGTGTGGAAAGACAGCAGGTATCACTTTTTTGGGGAGTTGCTATACCCCAAAAAACAACACTGCTCATCCTGAGTTTTTGAAGCAATAGGATGGGACAGAAACCCGAAAGCACTGTAAAACTGAGGTAAACAAGAACACAATATTCCCAACAGCCCTGTCCTCCTTAAAAATGAATTTAAGTTATCCTTGGCAGTTTATTTAAACCCTGGGCCACCAGCAGAGCTGATGCAGACCAGCACAGTTCTCTTGAAGTCAATAAGGTTTATATCAGCTGAAGATTCCCTCCCTCGATCCTTAATTTCCAAATATTATTTCTTCATCTGGCAGACATTAAAATTACATCATAGCTGGATGAAAATCGACTTTAAGGTCTCAGACAGGCAATTCCCACAGGCCAGAGGTGTCATAAATGTGGTTGAATATTTAGCAAAGGGCCACCGCTGGCAGCAGGCTTAGAAACGCCTTTCATAGTTGGACACATACTGTGCATAAGCAGAAGATGACTCTACAGTTGGTGGTAACCTACCTCCAGCTGCATTCCTTCCATCAGATTTAGCAGCAGGTCAGTTCTTAAAAATCTCATACCGCTGATGAAGAGACCGGGTCTGATCCACCTCCACCATCAACCCTCTGTCATAGAAACCTGTGCAAACTATTTCCAGGTGATAACGGCTGCATATTAAAGGTCACTGGTATCACTGCAAATGATTGCAGTGGGTAGCAGGAGGTAGAGAGCTAGGGTGAAGGTTCTGGTGTCAAGGATAGTGCCTGAAGGTCACCTTGTAGGAAACAGTGATGTGTTAAAATAAAATACAGAGAAAGAAACCACAATCGTGTCTGCTTCTTGCAAAAAGGCAACTCCCTGGCAGCACAAAAGGGTGGGTGTTTGGCTGTTATCTCCAGCCACCATAGGTAGGACAGGGTGTCAGCCTCTGCTACAGCAAAGGAGATGCAGGTTCTGCACAAGGATTTTAGCCCCAAAATAACAGGCTGTGTGTTGCAGCAGCCAGGTCTCCTCCTTGGGAGGTTTATGTGAGCTAATTAGGGTCGTAAACATTTAGGATCTGATTGAGCTCCAGCCACTGGCTGAGGCAGAAGCCTTTTCTGCACCACTTCCCTCATTTATATGATGGGGACAACAGTGCTTAGGACAAACCTGTCCCACCTACCCTAAGAGAGGCATCACCCCAGGGGATGGGACACTCAGCTCCATTTGCTGCGTGTTGGATCAAGAAAAGTCATGTTCCCCGTTTGCTTCTGGGTCACACACACCCCCTGGAGCTGCATCAAGGTACTGGGTAGAGACACCTCCTTGGCTGCTGGAGTTTGGCCAGAAATAGGGAAGAGAACATCTCCTCCTTCCAGTTATTCATCCTGCTAAGCTTTAATTACTGGAACATGATTGCTGAGATCTTCCAGCTAACGGAGGAAGACACCCGTTGCTTTAAAGCTGTCCACGGCAGAGAACATATTCTTGTTATCCCAGCACTACATGTGTTTCCAGTTGGTGTTCAGGTGTTTATGTAGATCTATAAAATCCCACAGTTTGACTTCTGAAATCTTAGGCATGTTCTGCAGACAACGTTGCATTTATGTACCTCCAGCCATGCCTTTAAATTGGTGTAATTAACCATGGGATACGCTCATACACACATATAGAAGCTTAAACCGGTATTTTGCTGGCTCGACCTGCACCAAAAGAGCTCTAAGGCATGGCTGAAATAGAGATACAACATTCTGTTGTCCTCACTGGTGTCTGTTGAAATTGTTGTTCTTATTCCTCCCCAATTACAGTGAATCTTGTTGATCTTAGACCTCAATGGAAGTGTAAACAAGCAAACACAACTGAATATACTGCTCTGGAAGTAGTACTTGTGCATGTGCCTGAAGGTTTAGGGGCTAGCACATTTTAGATATTGTAAAGATAAAATAATACAAGCCTCAAAAAGAAATATTGAAAAGTTTATGAGAAATACGTGTTATTTCACATGGGGCGTAACACTGCAGTCAGCAGCAAGATAGCACTTTTTTAAAGAATAGCGTTCAGAAGCATTTCAGATGTTCATTTGCCCTGACTTAAATACTCCTCCAAGGTGCTGAAACTTTGGTCCAGGGAGAGAGGAAGTGGCTGATTTCACATTGGACAAATGATTTTTATATAGGTCTGCGCTGAATTAGGCGCAAGAAAAAAGGCGGCTGAAAAATCCAGCCAAGAAGAACTTCTGATGCACCACCAGGAACTGGGTTTGGTTCTTCTTTAACCAAAGTGCTACAACGTGAGAAGATCAGATGAGACATTTCCTTCACTTCAAGATGCTTCTTCCAAGACAGGGGAGAAGAAAAAAGGCAAATTATGGTACAGTCCCAGCGAGGAAAGAAGGCCGAGGGCAAAGCATTTTACTGGAACTACCTTAAGTTCTGATGAACTCCAACAAGCATCCCCCTTTCTGCTCAAACAGCCAAAGGACCAGAGGTGCTGTAATTACCCTGCAAACCTGTATGTCATTTGCTGGACCACAATATTTTTCTTGCTCACTGTGCTCTCTTTCTTAAAGACAAATTTGCTCTGTCGATGAAGACATGAATTATCCTGGTAGAGGCTTTCCAAAAAAACATTTTATTTTAAAATGGCTGGGGAAAAACCTAAACGATGCCAATGCAACCTATTTATTTTGTTTTAGAGAGGTGGTGTCCCTCCTCTTTATGCCAGTGACATTTAACTGCAATATATATAATATTAGGAGCCTGATGAAAGCCTCCATGTGTGGAAGGAGGAAGGTCACAAGGGAGATGAGTTTGCAGTCATTAGCCCTGGCCGCAATTGCAAATCTCCCTCAGAGGTTAACACACCTTGTTACAGTGGGCTTTCAGAAGATGGACTGTAGGATTAAGTAACCCCTGGGTGGTCCTTCAGGGGCAGATGAAGGGATATTTCCACTAGCCATATGGCAGGAGGGCTGGTTTTAAAAGGGCTTCAGTTTCCACTGCTTTGGCACCAAAGCTGCTTGCAGACTGTCCCCCCGCTGAGTGACCACAGGGACAGGTTACAGCCCCGCAGGACCCAGCACCCCCCAGAACATGCCTGGGGGTGGGCTTACAGCATGTCCAAACCCCACTGGTTTTCTGCAGCAGCCAGGATGGCAGTAGCCTTGGAGCTACGAGAGTGGGGAGAGAGGGGGTGGGCTAGGAACTGGCCCAATTAACTGGGATGGTAGCCCCCTGTGCAAAAAGCAAGAGAATAAGAGAAGGAAGAGAGACAGATACAATATTTAATCAAGTCCTGGGCAGAAAACAGCAGCCCTGCACTGAAGAATCACAATACAAAAGACTCTGCTGGCTTCTGGCAACAGAAAGGAAAGTGTCTGCTGTATCATGCAAACATTTCCAGCTTATTTCTGGGTGTAGGTCTTCTGGGGCTTCCTTATTTTCCATCTCCCCTATAATTTCCCATGTCACCACTTGCAAAACTCAGCCAACACAACTGCCATGCTCTCTTCCAGCATTAAGAGCAAGACTTTTCTCCATTTATTTTTAAAATCTCCACAAAGCCTAGAGGGTCCAGAATGGGAGATGATGCCGGTTGTCATGTTAGTGTCACACTAAAGTGATAACGGTAATTGAGACAGAGTCTGCTGTAGTAGCTGTTCTTGCTCTAAAAAAAGCTATAGGCACAAAACAAATGAAAAAATGGAATTATTACTGCTGAGAGCCAAGCAGCAACATTCTTAGACTCAGTACAAACATTGGCTGATACAGTCAGCCCCGATTTCAGCCAAAAGAGCAGGCGAGAACCGCAGACTGTTGAGAACCAAAAAAAAAAAAGAGTTGAAATAGAGGCAGGACTTGCCCCTACCCTTTACTCAAACACAGTTTGTCATCAAGGTTTGGGGATTTTGGTACCAAATACACATGGACCAAGAATCCAATGGCTCTGGGAGTGCTATGGAGCCTGTTCCCACACCAGGTCTGTGCTCCCCTGGCAGATGTTCACATGTCGCTGCTGGAAACGCAGCACGGGGCTTCGGCTGCCCCAGCCCATCAGTGAGAGCATCTCCTCTGGGATACAACAGCAGAAGGTTGGAGGCTTCTGGGCCTGTATCAATACAAAACTAGTTTACTTTGGAGATGATAAGTTGTACAACTGTACTTTGGTTTGAAATGGCTCACTCTGCTCTTTGCATTGCTTGCCACCAAAGGAGAGCCGTCGCCAGGAGGTCCTCGGTCTGTTCTTGGCTCAGCCAAGCGACATTTGCTGATGCAGCCTACTGTTCCTACCCGAGTGGTGTATCCCCAGCTGGGCTACTTGACCAGAGTCCTTCATTTCTGAAAGGATGGGCTGAAAGCACCTTGGGTCCTCCACACCTATTCCAGAAGCATCATCTGCAGGGCTGACTTCGTGTCCTGCTACACGTTGCAGCTTTTTTGTCTCTTCTTTCCCTCCAGCAGACGGGGCGATGCCTCATGCTCAGTAAATCACTGGTGAAGCGGCTTGTTTACAGGCAGCACCAGCTCATGTGTGACCTGAAGAGCTGGTCGGATTCAGCTGTGCTTGGAAAAAACAAGCAGGGCCAACATCAGGTGGGAGCACGGTCCATTCGGACGCTCCCCTTTGGCAGCAGTGGATGAAGATCAAATAAACTTGGCATGAGATCAGGTGGAGAGGCCATAAATCTCCAGGGTTTCTTAGAAACTGCCCTTCTTTGTTTGCTTTCTTCGTTTGTCTTCTTGATCCTTCTTCCCCAATGTTTGATTTAAAGGAGTAGCTCGAAAAGTCTCACCTCAGCTTGGGTGCTCAATTGGCACAAACAGGAAACTCGAGCTGCTGGCAGCAAAAAGCATTCCCAGCGATGAGAGTATTTTCCAACCCACAGAGCTCTCTGCTCGTACCTGCCCAGCCTTGATTTACAGCCATAGACTCCACAATGAAGTCACCTTGGGAAACAGCTGGTGGCCCAGGTCCCTCTCCCTTGGCTGAGAGACCCTTGGCAGCGTCTTGGACGAACACGGCGGCGACGCTGTGATCTCACACAGGTTCAGGAGCGATGACGGTGTCCAGGCTGAGGATCATGCTCAGGCTTGTCCTGGAGTGAGTTTGTGTGAGCCCCTTTTGCAGGACGCAGCCAGGAGGACACTGTCTGGCAGCAGAGAACACCTTCTCTGGGCTGCAGGACAGCACTGCCTGACAGCAATTCTGCAAATGAACCCGTCAATCGATGCCAAAATTACTCACCGATAAACGGACTCTATTGAGTAACATCAAGTTAATGCTAATTGGCATCTAATAACAATGACTCATGCAGCCTTTAGATTGCTTTTAAAACCATACAGAATCAGGAGGTGTGGGGTTTTTTTAACCCTCAAACCGATGTTTGCCACCGAAACTTGCATCATGAACAGATGTGGAATAAACTGAGGTCATGTTTTTCTTCTGAAGTTAGTTATCAGCTGCTTTCAGTCCGTGTTTTACAGGCACACCAGGCGTTCCCCAACCTCCCCTCAATCACAGCAAGCCCGTGGGATGTACAGACGTAACACAACTGGGCTGCCCAGATGTGCAGAGCCCCTTACCCCGCAGTACCTCCAGGGAGAACACAGCCACGTCAATTAGAAAACAGAAATTTTCCTTTCTAAGAGCTGAACAGAAAGGCAAAGGATGTTCACAGCTTAACTGTGTGAGGGGGAGGGAGAAATACTGGTGAGTGTGCGATAGCCCCAGGCAGGGATGATGCCAGAGCCAGCAAAAGCTCTCTGAATGTGACAACTCAAAGCCTGTTAAACTCTGTGACCCAGGAGTAGCCAAATCAGGGTTGTTTTTTTTTTTTTTTTCTGGATACTTTCACAGATTGACTTTTGCTTGTGTTAATTTTGCAGCAGGCAAAAATCTGGCTGAAGGACCAAGGCAGAAGTGAGAAAAAAACCCTGTCTCTATTCCCGCTGCCCCTTCCTGCCCGTTGTTTTGTCTTGACACAGGGAGGATCCCAGGCCATAAATTAAATGTCCAGGCTTTCTGGACAAACGGTGTAAACAAGCCATTTTACTGGGGAATTACAGCAGGATTGAATCTGACATGATATTCTAAATCTACCGGCAATTTGTTAGTATAATTAAAAAAGCTTTCCTTATTACAAGCGCAAGATATGGAAATTCACTGCCTGGTGTGGTGTTTGCTGTCTGTCCTACAGCAAACGGAAGATCATCCCTTTAAGGAGAGAGGGAACCTGTTTGAAGGAGCCCTCTGCTCAGCACACAACGTTCAGAAACCAGTTCCTTGAAAGGAAAACCCCAAATCGCTCTTCACTTGTATTTTTCCTCTTAGATAAAGATACATCCAGGAGATTATTTCAGGAAGGGGCTATTGAATAATAATAAATATTTGTGAAATTACCCAGTGCAGCTCCTTACACCCCGAGCTGCAAAAAGCTGCTTCCAAGAACGTTTCTCTTCTGCAGCTACCTCAAACCAGCTGCAGTTTGCAACGGCGCTTTCTAGTTGCCTTCAGAGGCTCCTCTGTTTAACACCAACGCTCACCAGACACGGGGGTTCCTCTGCCTCACCGCTTCGCCTCGGAAAACATTTCAGCTGAGAAGATTTCATTCCAGACCGACTTCACAACGTGTTTCTGCTTCTGAACCTGTGGAAAAAATCAGAATGGAAGGAAATTAAACCCAGCTCTCATTTTCTTATCGTTTGTCATAGTCACTGATGTAACGTTACGGTCAGCTACGTAGCATGATGTTTGTCTACCCCGCTTTTTCCTGCTCAGAGACCTGGGTAACTTGGTGCAGCAAGACTGCTATTGCCAATGGTTAATTAATGCCATGTCCTCGTCAGGATTCCCATGAACACCCAGCATCGGGTGGCAGGGATGGCTGGGGGGTCCCCAGAGCCTGGGCAGCACAGGGTTCCCTAGCTCTAAAGAAAGCCAGCTGGAGTGGCCCCCAGCATCCAGAAAGGAGAGCTCAGCCATAAAATAAAGAGCATCTGAAAGGTGAAGGGATTTACATCTGAGCGGTGTTTTCAACATCTAGGCATAAACCCACCATTAAGTGCAGAGCTACAAAGGAAGAAAAGCTAAGGATAATTCTGGTAAAGAGCCACAGGGACACGTGGAGTGAAGTCCTGTAGCTCTAGACTCCCAGTGAAGGCACTTCAGAAGAGTGGTCTGAGGGCTGAGCAGGGGGGTTGTGGTAGGTCTGGTCTTCATCTCTCCCACCCCTCAGAAATGAGCTGCAGGACAGACCACAAAGCTGGAAAGCTGGTTTGTCTCTGCCAGACCTTGGGGGGGGGGGCCTGTTTCCAGACTTCTAACTGGCCATTCCTCTGGCTGGGCCAGTCTGACACTGCTTTGCTGCTCCCTCTTCTGATCACAGAGGGGTTCATCCTTTCACAACATCAAATATAGGTTATCAAATTCCTGTGGGACCACCATGTATTTCTGCCAGAGGAGCAAGAAGACTCCTTCCCCCCAACCTGCTTGTGGGTCTGAAGCTCCTGCTGTGCAGGAGAACACAGGGACATTCCCTGGGCCCAGTTTACCTTATTGCTCTCCCTCTGGTGGCAGTGGGACTCCCAAACACTGACATCTGACCCCAACCAGAGTGAGCACTTGCAGTATCTTGTCTGGACAGACACCTACCTTTATCTCACTTTAACCTGAAACAAATCTGCCCACAACACAGATGATTTCAGCTAAGAGAGATGAGCTCTTTTTTTTTTTTTTTGAGGTCAAACTATCCATATCCATTCCTCCGAATTTCCTACCCAAGCCTGCCATCTCACCAGACTTAACAAAAAAATACAACTTTATTTTGGCTGCAGAGCTTTCCTGCCCTTTGGGGACAGGGAGAGGAATTGTACTGTGTAGCCATTGTTTCTGACAGTTCATTTGCTGGAATGAAACAATCCATTCATCACCAGGAGCCCATCAAACAGAAACTGTCTTCAGCTCTGGCTTGTACAATAAATATACAGTATTTCAGCACTATGGATTTACATTCAGCAGTGTGTATCCAATACAACACGCATTTGCCTTAGATCCCTGGATAATATATTCATAGCCTTCCTGGTTTTGCTACTGTACCAGCCCCGGAGAAGCTGTTCATTCAGCTCAAAGCTGCCTGCTTTTAGTCATACAATATCCCTTTTGTCACAACCAATTCCTCTCTCCTGTTCCACTTAAAAAAAAAAAGTCAGAAAATTGATAGCAACATCTTTTCACCCCCCTTTCAAATACAATTTCATCAGGTATCATTCTCATTTCAGCCTCCCTTGCACAGGTGAGACAGGCTCCATCCCATTTTTAGTTTGCTGAACCTTAGGAGTTTTGTCCCAAACAGTTTTCTGTGGCTGTTCCATAGTCAGTGGGGAGAGAGAGGGATCTCCGGAGCGTGGCTCAGCCTGTGGGAAATGGCTGAAGTCAGCCAAGATGGAATATTGTTACATCAAAGGAATGAGGGTGATTCATATCAAATAGATAGGCAGGTTTTTTTTCTAGGGTAGTTTGCTGGGATTTTTTGTTTGTTTGTTTGTTTTGTTTCTTAACAGTTAAAGTTCAATCCTATTTCCAAGGTTAAACCGCCCAACACTTGAATATTTTGATGAGAGGAAGAATTAAATTTAGAATCATGAAGTGAAAAAAAAAAAACAAACCCAAACCAAAGTAAATGACAAGGGGAAGAATCTCAGGATGCACTGCTGAAAAAGAAACCTATAAACAACTGAAGAAATTGCTGAAGAGCAATGAGATCATGGTTTGGGTATTACAGACGATGGCTCCATTGGAATGATGATCTTCAAGGTCCCTTCCAACCTAGACAACTCTATGAGCCTACAATGACCTGTAATCACAAACACTGATCTCAATATTACACTTTGGTTTGATGGAATGAAATATTGTTTAACTGACAAACCATCACTCTAATTAAAAAAAAAAAAAAGAGGTGGTTTTCTTATAATTTGTTTTCTGATATAGGAAGTAGAGGATTTTTGGTTGGTTGGTTTTGTGAAAGATGGTACGGAACATTTCAAATGAGGCTTCAATGAAAGAAGATAAGACTAGAACACAAACGAGTTTGGTTTTTCCTTTGTCTTTTTTTTCAGTCCTGGTTTATTCCTGTCCACTTCTCAGTCAAATCAAGACCAAAACACACAGCAACATAATTCTTTTCCCTGGCAGGGCAGCTACCTGGCAACTGAGAAAAATGTTCAAACCCAGAAACTATTGCAATCCCTCCCCTAGATGATTGCTTTAGAGTAGGAAGGTTCCCTTGGGGCTGGGCTTCCAAACCACTGCCCTTGGGCTCGTTGCTGCTGCTGCTCCAGAGAAGTTACCTGCTTGCACGTGTGGATTTGAGAAATGGGCACATAGACTGAAAAAAAATAATAAAAAGAATCCCAACACAACAACAAATGGGTCCCTCAAAAGTCTTACTGTGTTCGTCAAAGTCTTTTTTATGTGCTTACATTTCCAAAGTTATTGCTGAGCATGGAAGCAGTTTCCTGAGAGACGTGTCCTGCTGTGGTGGGTGGGTGGATAGTGGATTCAGAAGACAAAAAAAACCCCAAAACCCAAGAACAAAAACATCTTGAAATTGAAATTAAATTGCTTTTCAAGCCAAAATGAGAAGGTAAACCTTTGGAGGAAGCGTGGTGACGTCAAACAGCAATGAGACTGGACATATAATTGATAAAGAACAAATTGATCATTATAGGAAGGGGGGCTGGTTCCTTTTCTTTCATCTTTCTGGGCTGTGCTCCTCAGCAGCACGAGAACACAGTCAGCCAATAACTCTTCTCAAGGCCTGAAGAAACAGTGTTCACCCAACACCCACACACTTGGGCTTAGTAGGACACCTCCACCACCAGGCATCCAGTCAGCTGGTGACCTTCTAGCAGCATTCTAGCTCTCAGAGGAAACACAAACATTGGGTATCTTACTCCAGGCCATCTGCATCCTCCCAACACTCAGCCTCACACACGCACAGAAGCAACGTGAAACAGGCTCCAGGTTCCAGAAACAACACCAGGTAGAGGGGGACGCCCGCGGGAGACAGCGGGACAGGCGTCCCAGAACACCACAAATAATCACTGTTGTTCTTGTGTTGCCTCCAGCTCCTTCAAAAAGAAGGCCATTAGGGGGAGAGGCAGAGGCAGGGAAAAGCTGCCTCACAAATCACTCCAATGAGACCCTGGAGTGAAAATGGAGTCTGCCTACAATTGCTAATGAGGTGTCAAGCAATTTGTTTCTTCTTCTACTGTATGTTTTATTTTGGGAGGAGATAAGTTCTGACTAGAGACTATTTTGCTTGATTGAATTTAGTGAGGTTGTGGCACCAGGCTTGACCCCTGCCAACTTTTGCTCTTTTTAAGGTGATTGTCTATTCTGCTAAAAGCAGGAGGTGGGAGCTTGCAGACACTTGTCCCTGGTCTCTGTGGGACTCTGAGCCCATACATCCATTTTTCCAGGGGAGCCTTCAACGCTGAGCTTCCTAGAAGATTGGGACAACTGTGTGTGGTGCTGGAAGACATCTCTAAGTTCTTGAGGATCCATGCATGGAAAACAGAAAAGGTTTCTGGTCTCAGCAGGTTCTCTTTATTAAGCTTGAAAAAAGAAACATTAACTTGTTCTTAAAGAGTCCTCCTCAAGCCACACGGAGTTTCAGTTCACTTCAGACAAATCTGATGCTTATCCAAATGGTAAAAACCTCAGAGGTCTGACAACTCCATACCTCTTGTGAGATCAGGCTGCCCAGTGCCTCCAGAGAGAAAAAGCACAGGAGCAGCAAAAACCTGATATACTTTGGCACTTCTGCTTCAGACTGCAGCAAAACCAGCAGACTACTCCATGATTTCAGAGCCCATCAAAGCTGGTGGGAGCCTCTACTCAAATCCTTGCAGGTGGTGCCAAATATAACTTGCAGCCACCATAACGCCCACTTTATCAAGGTTTGAGAGACACATGGAGAAGTTTGCAGCCTGTCTTCTCAAATCCTGGTGGTATCTACTGTCTTTGCACGTTCAGATCCCTGCTTAGATTTTGGGCTCCCCAAACCCCTGCAGCATTAGGCAGTGCTGGCAAAGGGAGGCAGAGGGAAGGTGGGCAGAGCTGGGCATCCCATGGGGACAGGGCAGGACATCCCTGTAAGGAGCTGGGGTCACCACGAGGTTCAGGAGGGAGGGAACTCCAGAAGAAAGAGAATGATTTAGAGCTGAGCTTGCAAGTTTTTGACAAATGGAAACCTGCCTTTGTGAGATGCTGCTTAAGAGCAGCAGCGCTGGCTTTGATGGACAGACACCCACAGCACACAGTGAGTTTTTGAAAAAGAAAAATGGGATGATGAATGAAGATATATAATAAATCTGATTTTTAAAAGGCAATTTAAGAAGACATCCTTCCGGCATGTTCTTCCCTTTCAGTTGCATGGAGTGAAATGGAACAAAGGCGAGGAGAAACTCTTAGTAACTCTTAGGAATGAATGATATGAGCTAGAATAACACTGCCTTCATACAGAACCAAAGGAACAGGTTTCAAACCTGAATGCTCTGGCCAATGCAAGCATGAGGCTTGTTCCAAGAGTCAAACACGCTTATGCTTTGGGGTGTTTGGACCAAAGCCTTTGCTATCATTGATGATGGCAGAGGTCATGAATACAGGAGCCTGGTGTAACTGTGCTGACACAGGGGAAAACCAGCCTCTGACCAGCTGCACCATCACAGGGAGAGCCAGCTCTTGGACATTTCAGCTCTTGAGAGTATGATTAGCCCTAACCCTGCTGCCCTCTCACAAGTGCAGTCAAGAAATGAGATCCCATATGTCCTCTTTCCAAACAGCCTGATCGCAATCTTCAGTGTTGGAGAGAACCAGGAGACAGGGAACTGGGGGAAGAAGGAGTGGGAGTGGTGGGAATTTAAAAGTGCCAACTCTTTGCCATGCAGCACACCAGGAAGTTTAAAAAGAGAAAAAAAAAAAAAAAGATTTGAGAAGTGACACTTTTGAAATCTCGCCAAAGCCAAACCATCAAAATGGGACACTGTCTCTTTAAGTGCAAGGCTGCACAAACGAAGGGAAATTAATTAAGTAGGGGAGGCTGGTGCTGCAGAGAGAATGCACAATCTGGGACCCCCATTGCAAAGCTGGGATGGAAAGGAAGATGATCTGTCATTTTCCGCTGTTTTAAGACAGAAAATATATTTTTTTGAGAATGGACTAAGCAACTACTCAAATTAAGGAAACTGGAAAAGCACATAGTGGTAAAAACATTCCAATTTTTTTTTCTTTTTTGGAAAATGAGGTGAAAGATTGAGGGTAGATTGGACTTGTTGTCCCAAGGTGCTCCCTATTAATACAATGCACAGGAAAATAAAACAGCAGCTCACAACAAACACTATTAAGCCTTTTAAGGTCCTGTCCTGCCAGGAAGGACTTCTCCATCCTTTTTCCAGCTGATCTCCTCCTCCTTGTAAGGAGGACAAGGCTGAAGACAGAGACACACCTCCCAGCCACCCTGCAGCATTGTCCCACTCGTTTCTCCGACACCAGCATCCCTATGGGGCTGCTGTCGATCCAGAGGGCCCCCAGGTTTCAGAGGAGGAGAATCAGAGGGAGATTTGGCTCTCACCTTCCTGGCTCATACCAGATGCCAACTGGCCCCTGGGCCCATCACCCTGAGCCACAGCCAGCTCCTAGTGCCAGCGTGGGTGCCGGAGCACAGCTGAGTGGCTGCAGCCGGGGGCACATGCCAGCACCACAGCAGGAAGCAAAGGCCATAAGCAAATTGCTGTGGGAAATGTGGATTTTCACACTGGTGGGGCTTACAGTTTACTGCAGCCACCCCATGGGACACACACACACACACCCCCACTGAGGCTGGCTAGAGCTGGGAAGAGTTTAGAGCTGCTTCCCCCCAAAGTTCAGGCTGGTGTCCAGCACAGGAACCCCAACACTTCTCCTGGGAATGCCATCCTGCTGCAACAAGAAAGCTGGGGAAATTCCTAGTGTTTGTTGAAGAAAAGCGCAGGGATGGTGGGAAGCCAGGGCTCTGCTCAGCTTTAGCACCGCTGTTTGAGCTCAACATCCCAACAGGACATGCCCAGGCCAGGGCTATGGGATACTGGGTCCTTAAGGGAGTTTATCCCTTTCTGCTGCTGCTACTGAATATTTAGACTGAAGGCATCCAATGGCCTAGGTTGTAACTGAGGAGAGATTCCAGCTCTAACTAGACAGGTGAAAACACAGGTATCAGTGATTTCTGTTGATACCCAACCCCATTTTACAAACTAGCCTTAAAATACTCCCATGAACACCATTGCACAGCCTTCCCAAATCTCACTGCCTTTTTTTTTTTAAGTTTTTTTTTATTATTATTATTTTTAGGCACAGGACATTCTTCTTCTTCAAAAAAAAAAGCTTCAAAGTCATAAACTGGGGCCCGCTCACCCAAGGAGGGCAGCGTTCAGCATTATAAAACTCAGACGTTTGTTTAAAAACACACTCCTTGTTTATAAACCTCCTCAGCAGGAGAAAAAAGCTGCCTTTTTTTTTTTCTTTTATGGATGGGTGACTGCTTCCACAGATTCATTTTAATGCCAATTCCAGGACACACGTTCCAACGGTGCATTTAGTTTTGTTTTGATTGTCTCAAATTTGTCACTCTCAAGTGTTTTTTACCCCAGTGCTTCTCAGCCTCCCCGGTCCCCGTGATGTCCTGCAAGTCGATGGGCTTTTATGCTTTTCAAATAACTTACCCCACTGCTCTGAAAAGGGAGCAGCTTATTTTTATTTCTATGGATTAAAAGGGTTGATACAAAGGTACAAATAAGATTTTAGGCTAAAACCCAGTTTTTAAGGTGGTCTCATAACGCTTCTGGACTTTCAGAAGTTTTCAGTTAAGTTTTTTATTTTATTTTCTTCCCGTGTTGGCTGTGCAGCCATATGGGTTATCTTTTCTCATAATAATAATTAACAGCAGTGTCCTGGCAGGGGCAGAGCCCTTTGGAGTCAGTGGGAACTTGAGAACTTGGCCCTCGAGAGGATCAGAGACTGAATTTTGTTTCA
Organism: Nycticryphes semicollaris; assembly: GCA_013400055.1. Classification (NCBI taxonomy): domain Eukaryota; kingdom Metazoa; phylum Chordata; class Aves; order Charadriiformes; family Rostratulidae; genus Nycticryphes; species Nycticryphes semicollaris. The sequence continues at coordinate 119,549 of VXBJ01005089.1, forward strand.
AAACTTACTTAGAAAACACCCAAATTATTGTTAACAGCATTTTTTTTCTGTATTTCTGATAGATATAAAAAAAAAGTGTTACAGGTTACATTTGGGGGATTTGGATTTAGGACTCAAGGAATATCACAGATTCTAATTATACTCCCAAATCAGTAAAATATTAAATATTATTTTACACAAATAAATCCTCTCTAATATTCAAGGTTCAAGTAATGTTTTATTGCAGTAAACACAGATTTGAGGGAAAAATCCTTCCCTCAAAAAAAGAACTGTAAATAACTGTTTGCCTTTTGTGAAGCTAACACGAGCCAGACCAGTGTGAACTCCTTCTTGGCTCATCCTTATGTCTGAGGCTACATCTGTCAGATCAGGTCTCTCCCCCACACTAAAGTTTGGTTTGTTTGGTTTTTTTCTCTGTAAATAACAAAGCAGAATGTTTCCTCTCCTCTCTGTAGCCTTGGCAGTAAGAAAAGTTTCTAATGAGTTACAGAACTGCATCTAGTGATAACCAGAAGGCCCTGAAGGCCAGCACACCTGCGGACAGACAGGCAGGAGCAGAGCCAGCAGAAAGCCCTGCCCCGGTGCCGGGTAAGGAGAGGACTCCATTCACCCAACAGCAGCAGCGCTTCTGCCTTGGCAAGTCTGGCTTTGCCATCTCTTGTCCATCCATTTTTGACGATGGGCTAGTCTGGGAAAAGCCAGGTGGGTACAGCTTGAGCCCAGGGTGGGCTCTGGAAACACAACTCTCAGTGATAAGGAGAACCTCTCACACACACACCCCAGTCATCTCTTTTGCTCATGGGTTTCAGTTTGTTTCTCCATCAGTACCTACAGGAGCAGAGAGGATTTCCATCCCCTCTGCAAGGAAAATGCTCGTGGGAGGAATCTAGCAGAAGAGAGTAGTGAGGCTTCCCTCCTAGAGCTCCCTCCTCTCCAGCTGAAGGGTGATGGGAAGGGAGAGCCAAGAGCCCCTCGGGCACTTCAGCAGCAGGTAAAGGTGCTGCCTTGGGAACGTGTCCTCAACCTGTTGTGCTCAGGGACTCCAAGAGACACAGTGTAGAGGACAGTGGTTGCTGCACAGAGAAGATTCCACACAAGATGCACATAGGGAGTTCCCCTCCACAGAATGCAAAATTATTATTAATAGAGAAAGGGGAGGGTGAAAAAATAGAAAAGCTGTGATTTTTGTCTTTGACTCTCTCAGCTCATCCTGAGAGCAGAGCCCAGTCCTGTAACTCATTCCCAGACCCAAGCCCTCACCCTGGGATTGCAAACACCACCTTTCCCCTGAGCGTCAGTCAGGCCAATGGAAGGAACCCTGGGGACACAGGGATAGAGGAGGTTTTGCAGCAAAGCACCATTTCCAGGCTTCAGGGGTGTTTTTAAGCCACAAGCTGAGCAACAGGGGCTTGGCTTTTCCCCATTGATGCACTGGGGAGGAAAAGCTCAGGAGAGAAGCATGAAGAGAGAATCCTCTTCATACCCCACCCTGTCCTGCTGCCTCCACAAAAAGAAGAAAATAAATTTAACTGCATTGTGCTGTAACGAGCCATGCCCAAACTACTGTTTTCTGGCCCCGTGTTTATTTTATTTCCTTATTGTAATGAAACTCAGATGGCTGCTGTTTACACTAGCACAGCAAGGGTGTGCTCAACTCAGTCTAATTAGCTGCAAGTCGGTTTTGGAATTAGGGCAGAGGAAAGAACAAATTTTTAGTAACTACTTTAAATTGAAGCCCTCATTTATTTTCATTATGGCTAGACAAAAGCAATATAATGTTTCCTAGCCCTTGCCATGCACAGTCTTTGCTCTCCTGCACGGGGCTGTGTTTTCTTTGCAGAGCATCCACCACCACCATCATCCACCCCCCTACCACCCTGATATCCCACCCTCCTGTGACAGCAGCACAGGAACAGAGGCTGAGGCAGCCTCAACACTCACAATCTTTAACCCCACAAGTGCAAGAGGATGCAAAGTGCTGCTGTCACCAGCTGCTGGAGTTGCTGTGTCCATCCTGCAGCACGGCCAGTGCTGGGGTCATCGCTGGAGCTGTGAGAGCAGCAGTTTCTCTTGGCAAATCAAACGCCTGGGAGCCACAAAGTTTAGGTTCTGGTTTTAATTCATCCTTGGATGGATCCAGCTCCTGATGAAATCCATGGAAAGTCTCCCACTGACTTCAAGCCCTGGACAACGTTGGATAAGTTGCATAGATTTTCTGAACTCTACAGGCTGCGGACCATACCATGTTTATTAGTGAGAAGCAGGCTCCAGGGCTGCCCCCAGAAGAGCCCTCAGGTTGCAACCCTGCACTTGACCCTTGTGTGGGGACTGTACTATGTTCAGCTCTGGGGCCACCAACATCACAAGGATGTGGACTTATTGGAGTGGGTCCAGAGGATGCCACAGAAATGCTGTGGGGGCTGAAGCCCCTCTGCTGTGAGGACAGGCTGGGGGTTCCACCTGGAGAAGAGAAGGCTCTGGGGAGAACTTAGAGCCCCTTCCAGTCCCCCAAGGGGCTCCATAAAAGCTGGGGAGGGACTCTTGATGAGGGAGGGGAGCCATAGGATGAGGGGGAAGGGTTTGACACTGAAAGAGGGGAGATGGAGATGAGATGTGGGGAAGATGGGGGTTCAGCCTTTAAAGGAGTGACTGTGTAGGAGTGACCCAGGTACAAACACAAATAAGTGCTGTAAATTAAATGAAATACCAATTGTAACAGATCCCAGAAAGAACTTCTTTGGTGTGAGGGTGGCAAGACCCAGGCCCAGGTTTGCCCAGAGAAGCTGTGGCTGCCCCATCCCTGGAGGGGTTCAAGGCCAGGTTGGAGGGGGCTTGGAGCAACCTGGTGTGGTGGGAGGTGTCCCTGCCCAGGGCAGGGGGTGGCACTGGGGGGGGTCTTTAATGTCCCTTCCGACCCAGACCATTCCACCCTACAGTGATGGTGTCAAACCAGAGTCAGTATTGGTCCCATGGCAGTGTGAGGCATTGGAGCAATGATGGGATGGAACTGAAAAGGAAGTCTGCAGGGAAAGATCCAGTCCTGCCTTCCTCACAGCCAGCACTTCCTGCTACAAATCTTAACATCTAGGTGAATTTTAAACTAGTTTTTCAGCTATTAAGTACCACTACAGTCACAGAAATATGGAATATAAAGATAACAGCAATAGGGTTTCTGTTTCAGATTCACTAATTTGATTACAACCCTTTATCAGATAATACAAATCAATTTTGACTGTCTTGATAAAGCGCCACCTCAACATGTGGATAAACCTGAACTACCTTAAATCAGGCTGTGCACAATAATGCACGAATGATTTCTCTTTACATAAACCAGCTCCTGACTGAAAAGCAAATAATTACTACTGACCTTAAAAGGTCAAGATTCTCCATCTATATGGGATACCACCAAGAGATTAGTTTGAGCTCCATGTTACTAGAGCAGCAGATATATGAAATACTCAAACAGCTCTAATACCAGAAAAAGGTAGTCTCAGAAGGTTTCTGTTGAGAAACAGAGACAGCAACTACTTTTTTAATATAGCTTTTCAGATACTGAAATCTTCTTTCCAGGTCAAATAGCTTTTTAAAAAATATATTAGGTAACACATTTGTTAGAACTACTTTGAGCTAAAGCATACTCAGATTAAGCTGCAATATATATTATTTACAATAGATCTATTTTCCAAAAGGGTTCCTGTGTGTTGGATGCAGTGTTGCCAACTGTCAGTAAATTTACGAACAGCTTGTAAATTTAAGTGCTTTCCAGAGAGCTATTGGTATGTGTGTAAAATACTCATTTTGTTCCTAAAACATGGCAAGACATTTTTTTCTATGCTTGAAAAATAAGGAAAAAAACCCCTCATAAATAATATCACTGAAGTGATGACGTATCAGTTTCTAAGAAGAAGAAACTGAAGTAACTCACTTGGAGAGCCAAAGTATCAGCTCCTTCTTGCCTTCAGTGGCTCAGGAGATCCTGATCCCTTGATGCAATTTCAAGGCACAAAACTCAAGGGCTGCCTCATTCCTCCCAGGAAGGTCTATGTCCTTGTGCTCCCCAGAGTGAAGAAAATTTGATAACAGCAGTAAGGAAGACAGTAATTCACTGAGACCCATGACTTTAAGCTGACACTTGGATTTGGAATGACTTCAGTCAAAATGGGTGGCTTGATACAAAAATAGTTGAAAGAAAGAGAGGTAAAAATCAGAAATAGAAAGGTTTGTCATGTCCATACCCAGAAGTGAAAAATGTTAATTTTCATTCAAGAAGAGGTGCCAAAGCCGGGAACTCTGCTACAATACTCCTTGAAAGACATGAGTGAAAGCCACTTCAGCAAGACAGTTGTCCTCTTCAGCAGCTCCCCGACAGCAACCCACCCAGGCTTGCTTTCCTCAGCCTGACTCTTCTAAATCCCAACAGCAACAACCCCTTTCCTCATGCAAGCGCCACCGCAGATCATTTCCTACAGGTTTATGTGGCCTGTTGGTGGACTTGGGACCCATGGCCAACAGAAGTATCTCCTTCCTCCTATGGGGCACCCACAAAGTCATCCTCAGTTCACAGACTGGAGGTAGTTGCAGGTGCCAAGATCCTAGAGAATTATTTTTAAGATTTACAGTTCTTTTGTCAGCCAGGTGGGGAAGGGGACCTTTACACAGACCTGAGCGAAGGTAAAGGACCTCTGGCTGCCAAGATGCAAAGTCTGATCCCTGCTTTACTCCTGGAACACCCGATAACAAGGCTGTTAACTCTTCAATTATCACGAGCACCTTCAGATATTTGGAGTAATCCTATTTATTATTTTAGGGGAAACTCAAAGGCTCAGCATCTGCCAGTAAAACAAGTGGAAAACTCTGTACAGCACCCTGTTTGAAACACATTTCATGTGCCTGAATTTTTATTCCTATGCATCAGGCCAAATTCAGCCAAAGTGATTTGGATTTGGGTGGGAAAAGGTATGGATTTGGGACAATCCAAAAAGTTAAGCAGATATTAAATTGGGGTAAACCATCATAATTTAATTTTTTTTTTTTATTAAAGACAGTCTGGGCTCCCCTTTGAGGTCCTTTAAGGAATGTGTGACTGTCTTTCCAGGCAGTGACCAAGGAGGGGACAGAAGCAGGCTGGACCTGCTCAGCAGCATCCCTCTCCTGAGCCACGGGGTCTGCAGCCCTGGAACACGCTGCCAGGGCTGGTTTTACAGCCGTTTGAAACCCCTGTTACGACCACCTAAACTTTACATCCTGCTGCAACAGACCCAGCACCCTGGCTCGAAGAGGGGCCCTATAACGCTCTGTATAATACTAATAAACACAATTGTTATAAAAAGATAAGGTTTCAGAACATGACACTTTGCCAAACTCCAGTTGACTGTAACTTTAAGTTTTGGCTGAGGAAAAAACCAGAGAGATTTTAAAATTCAGCAGTAGTAGCTATTCAGAGGGTTGTTCTAGTACTCCTGCCAGGAAAAACTTTGAGTGAAAGGTCTAATTTATCACACATCAGGGTTGCAAACCTGTGCTCCGGGTACCCAGGCAGTGCCTTGTCAGGTTTCAAAAAAGAAAAAAGAAAAGGCTGGAGGAATCCCTGGGTTCGGAAGTGGCGAGAATTCCAGGTCACTGTTCTGAGCAAGCAGTGCTGCAGGAAGAGGAACGTGCCCTGTCTGCACAGGCACACAGAAAAAGGACAGATTTGTCCCTCTGTTGCTTCCCCACCCTCTCCCTACCCCCCCCCCAAAAATCACAAAATAAGGAATAGCCTGTTTTGGAGACCAGGATTAGGTTATAATAATGGGATTTCCATACAAAGACCTGGTATGACAGCCCCCTGTGTTGACACGAAGGGAAAATGTTGCTGGAGGGAACAACTCAAGAAAGCCCTGATGTTCTTATAGATCAAAGTATTTAAACTAGGATTTATTCTATTTTTTCAAGTCTATTTATTTTTATTTCCTTTTCTCTCTCTGCAGTTGTCTCCTTTATTTACCACAGCAGGACTGCTCTGAGTTTCTTTTGACAGTAGCTTTCCCTCTTACCATGTTTCTTTTAGGCTGTCTGTGAATATAAAGCTTTTACAAACCACTTCAGACATGACATTTCAATAGGAAAGCCAACACACACCTTATCTTGTGGATCTGAGGAGCTGTTACACAACTCATGGCTATCACTGGCAAAAAAACCCCAACCCTCTTCAATGCTAATGGGATTGCAATTAAGCACGTAACACCTGCTTAATATGAACATCATAAATGCCACAGCGAGACAGAACTGCTCACCTGGGAGATGAGGAAAAAAAATAGGAGAGGTCTAGTCTGGTTGCACAGATTCCCACCCCCCAGGAGCTTTGTACCCATGGACAAGCAGTAACAACACCCAGACACGAAATCAACCTGTGGAAGGGCTCACAGACCCAAGCCCCTTCTTTTTCCAGTCCTTTTCACAATGACTTTCTGTCCTGTTAAAGCCTCCCTGACTTCAGGCAGACAAAGGCTCTGTGCCCCCACTGACCCACAGCACTCCACATGTCACCCAGCCATGGTGGCTGTCACCTCTAGGTGAAGTGACAATAACCAGCAACACCTCAAGAACTTTGCATCACAGATGGGAGGGAAGGCGCAATGTCAAAGTTCTTATACTCCCATATGACAATATATGGTATCATTACAGCCAGAGAACCTCATGTCCAGTTTCCACCTCCACCTGAGCTGACACCACCACTTCAGTCCTTGGCTGGGACTCACCAAGGACACAGATTTGCACACACACAGGTATGTTCTTCTCCACTTCTCTCTCCTCCTCCAGCTGGAGAGGGAAAGCGTGTGTTCCAAAGACAGGCTAAACACCTAAGGCTTAAGCAAAGCTGGTGGAATGCAGGCTGTCTTTTTAATCTTCTTGAGATCATAAGACAGAAAAGTCACACCCATCAGTTTCCAGGAAAGCAAGATCTTCAGACTCAGCCACAGAGAAATTAAGAAAAGAATAGCAGATTTCCCCTGCTGCTTCTCACTGAAGTTTAAAAGAGAACTACTGGCGCAAACATCTTCACCATAAAGATTGTTCAAGAAAACTTCTGACCAATAACCTGTTTTTGGATAGAATTAGAAGACTGTAGGGGCAAAAGTGGGGAGAGAAGAAAAAAAAAAGTTGTAAATCAGTGCAACCACGAATAAGATTTTGATCCTCAGAGGAGACATGGTCTCTCCAAACTCAGAGGAACATTCCATTGGGCAACCAAAGCTCCCTCCACACTGCCCACTCCCCAGGCCAGACCTGCTGGGACCACTCTGGATGCCAGTTCTCTCTGTAGCTCATTCAGCCCCAGGCCGTTCCTTCGCCATTACCAGCAGGGGTGCTAATTAGCAGCAGTTGCAGCAGACAGCATTTTGCTGATGTGGGCAAGCATCCACCAGGAATGTGCTGGAGACCACCAACCCAATTCGCAGAGATATTTTTATGTTTTTGCTTCCCTGGATACTGTGAGCTGTTTAGTTAAAGGAATCCTCCTAGGAGTTGTGTGGGAATATATGCATACCTATAGAAAAACCCAGGCATTATGCACACCAAATGCATATCACAGGCTAATTATAATTTCTCTGCAGATGCCAATCAGAAGACCAAGTTAAAGCCATTGAGGGGGGAGAAAAAAAATGCATCTGTGGTTTGCAAGGTAGGTGTACTTGACATGTCCTTTTATTAATTCTAATTATAGAGATTCCACAAATGGATGTCAAGCATTTTCAGGGTGTTTTGCTAAAAAATTTCTGTGATGGAAAAAGGAAGAACTCCACCCCAGCAGATCATTTCTTCTTGTTTGTTTTACTATTTTCACTGTTTTCTTACTTTTAGGGCAACCAAGACAGACAGAAAGCAAAAAAGGGAAAAAAAGTCCCTTTGGCCTGTGTTCAGTTGCTGTATGGCCCTCACCTGAGGCAGAAAGCAAACATTCCCAAAATGTGTTGAATTCAAACAAATGAACTGGGCAGCACCAGCCTGAGAGAAAGAGTTAAGTGGGAGCAGGAGGAATAATTCCAGTGGCTGTGTAGATGAGCCCCTACATCTTCCCTGCAGCGTGGTTTGCGCCTCCTGTATCTCACACTGGATCTAAGGGCCATGTTCTCACTCAGATTCCGCCCTTGGAACACAAGCTTAAATATTGGCTCAGGTCCCACTGGGTTTGATCAGACTAATGCAGGGGCTGGAAGTTAAAGAGGGATGAAAAGCATCCAACCATCCCATTTTTCCCTTTCTGAGAAGGGAGGCTTGCTTAATTACCACTTGGAGAGAATCAGACAGAGCCATTGCCCTTCCATGTGACTCCCTGGATTTATACTAATAGACATGGAATAAGAAAATCTCTTTTGTATTAAATCACAGAATGGTTAGAGTTGAAAGGGCCCTTAAAGATCGAGTTCCAACCCCCTGCCCTGGGCAGGGACACCTCCCACCACCAGACCAGGTTGCTCCAAGCCCCCTCCAACCTGGCCTTGAACCCCTCCGGGGATGGGGCAGCCACAGCTTCTCTGGACAACTTGAGCCAGGCTCTCACCACCCTCACACCAAAGAAGTTCTTGCTGGGATCTGTTACAATTGGATATTTCATTTAATTTACAGCACTTATTTGTGTTTGCACCTGGGTCACTCCTACACAGTCACTCCTTTAAAGGCTGAACCCCCATTTTTTTTTTGGGCAGGATTTCTCAGCTTTTGCAATGCGTCATGATGGATCACCAGCAGAGTCCCAGTTTGCCCAGAGCACACTCTTCTCTAACACCTGATGTACAACTGGTTGCTCTCCTCCTGGGCTCAGCCTCTCAGCACAGGGTTAGTTGCCACCTATTGTACCCCCACAGTCCATTTCACTGGTACAACAAACCTAGGGGGGGCCTTAAAAATGAGGACAGAAGGTGACAGCAGCTGTTCATTTACAAGTTAAGAGTTTAATTTGCAGCAGGTATAAGTGGAGAAAATTCCCCAGAACTATGCACAGCCTGCTAAGAACTGGTCCATATGTTAAACAAAGAAGGGAATATTTTGGCTACAGAATCAAATGGATTGGGGACACCTTATTAATTGCCCTCACACCACTGTCAGCTACAGCCCGAGGTATAACTAGACCACACCAACTATCCACTAAACCCATTGCCTCCCCTCTATCACTCCATGCACACACACACACACTTCCCAACAGAGGGAATGCCACAGCCTTGTACAAATCTAGACACCCTGGAACCCAAACCCCATCCTTTACATTCAAAAAAAACCCCAAAACAATCTATAAATAGAATCATCAGCTCCATCCCACAGCCCAAATCACACACAGGAGTAAACAGATCAAACTTCCCCAAGAGGAACCCAGCTGCATGTGCTCAGAGCAGCAGAGAATTTGGGCTGGGGCCCAGGTGCTCAAAGGGATTGAGCTGCCTGATTTCAATTGAAAGAACTTAGGGTTAGACACCTAAATACTTTTGAAAAGCCAGGTCCATTTTTTTTAGTTTACTTACAGATGTCCAGACAACATTAATACGAAAAAGGATCTTAATGGGCTATTCTGAAGCAGTACACTTGAGAGTTATTGCTCTTGACTGGCTAATAAATTATATTTTTATTTGCCAATAAAACAATAAGAATAACTTTAGTTATTCTACTTTCAAAAAATTATTTCTTCCCTCATAACTGTTGACAAGTGATAAAATACACTGAGAAATACCTGATGATTCATGTATCAATAGAGAAATAGGGGAAAAATACACAAACAAAGAAGCACTAACAAGCTGTAATCCACATCTCTGAAATTCATTATATTGCTGTTCCCCATCAGTGAATGATCTGTTAGAGGCTGTCTCAGAAAAAAGAGCATTTGCTGCACTACAGGGTAGGTGGGATTTACCCTGTGAAGCCAAGAGAGAAACAGCTGTAGGAGTGCAAGAGTTTTGGCTTTGTCGTAGGTAGTCAAGAGAAATGTTTTAACAAACTATATGGAACTTTGGAATAATAAATTATGCCTTCTGCTGAGGTCACCTCAACCAATCTGCCACCATCTGCTTTTGCAAGAAACAGCAGTTACACCCTGCACAATAAGAAAAACGCAATAAAACTGTAAAAAACCCAATCATTGATGCAAGATGGTCCAGGCAACCTCTTCCCAAAGGCACCAAAGTGCCACTTCACATGCAGTTGGCAGCAAGGCCTGTGGGTGAGCACCCAGGGAAGGCTCTTAAAATTCCTATTTCCTCTACAGTGTGAATTAAAGGACATAACCCTCAGCTCCCCAAGAGTAACACTCCCCTTCTGCAACAAGCAAAGGCAGAATTATCTTTTACCATCCAAAGCTGTTTTCAACAAAAAGAAAAGTTTTCCAGACCAGGCATAGATGCAGATACCAAGCTTTGGAAAGAATAAGAGCAAAGGCACAAAAGAACACAAATATTACATCTGATCATAATGGGAAAGAGTAGGTGCCACACAGCATATCATGTTTTGTCACAATATTTCATTGCTATTCAAGAGGGCATCCCCAGCTCCTCAATTAATAATAATCATCATCAGCTGGCTCCAGTGAAAATAATACTTGTACTGAGACAGTGACTTGCCCCTCAATACCCACAAAAATAAAAGTCAGATTCAGAAAACATTTACTGCAGGTATCAGTAAACTCATCTTTGCCCCACTAGGTCCTGAAAATCAACTGAGGAAGCTTTAGCTTTGTTAACCCAAAGTCACTTCCCCCAGACTGCAGCTTCTACAGTATCATCTGCTCAATCCAGGTGGTAGGACTTTAAGCAGCTCCTGGGATAAAGCCACCAAAAAGGCAATAAACACACACCCTCCCCAAGCAGGTTACTCTGAAACAGCCAAGTGGGTATTTCCATTCACGGTGAGATGAGTTTGTAGAAGAGCCCTCAAAAAACCAGGGGGAATGGCCAGAATCACAAAGCAAATCTGTGGCTACAAACCATACTGAAACCGAGAAGCGTTTTCTACACTAGCATCTCCAAGCTGGACAGAGAGAAACTGGTCTTTTATCAGAGCTAGAAAGACAAAACAGTACAGGAAGCCTCTTACCTTCCATCCATTGCACAAACTGTAGGACTCCAGGGAGAAAGCTGTTCCTCTACCACCCAAACTCCAACCTGGGGTAACGTTGCTGTAGCCTGACTTGCAGCACCACCACTTGCTCACCTTGGCCCATTTAATTTCCTGCAAACTCTGTTTAATTTCAAACACCTGGCAGGAGGACCCAGCCCAGAGCAATACAGCTGCTGGCAATCACAGCACCATCACTCCTTACCAGCTGGGACGGGGTAACGGCGGGGTCTCTTATTGACATGAGGGCGAGGTCAGAATTAGCAAGTCTACCTGGGAAGGATAAAATAAATAAATAAACAAACGATGTTTGGGTATTTCTTGCTGGCATCACTTGCAAAATGAGCAATCCCAGCCTGAGAAATGAGATTTAGCAGCTCCATTCTGGACAGGAGTGTTGGGGGTATCAGTACTTCAGCACTTCCCAATGGTGATAACCGACTAATCTGCTGAAAAATCAGCTAATTATGTTCATCGTAATGAAGTTTGGTATTGAGAAACTGTGCTTATTCTCTGAGTACATGAGCTAATCAACACAACACACAACTGCAACTCCCTCTGACTCTCTGTGGATTTTGTAGATGTGGGTTTCCCATCACTTGGAGATTGCGTTAGGGCTGAGGTTTCCCTCACAAATTTGCTTTCGTTTTCCCTCAGGGATTTTAAAGAGGGAGGAGGGAGTATCTTTTTCTCCCTCTTACAGTGTGCTTTCTTGATGAATTTAGAGTCATGCGTAGATTTAAAACCATAAGATTAAACTTTTCTCTATTGCATTACATAAATGTGTTTCTGATAATTACAACCATAAGCCTGATTGTTTGGGCTTTTGTGATCATGTTATCCGGTGAAAAACTATATGCTCACAAAGGTGTACTAAAATCTGTATTTAAGTAACCACAAAATAAGTTACCTTGAAAAAAAAGCTCGTGAGGTTGGGTCTCTGTTACTCCTTCCCTTCCACAGTCATTTTTACCAACAGAGAGTTCATAGAGGGTCCAAAATCGAACTGAATGAGAGTTCAGCAGCATTTTGAGACCCACCTTGAAATCAGGAGGATGACAAGAAGCAGCGCAAGAAAACAGAATATGTCATGAGAGAGGTGATTTGATCAGTTCCAGATATTACACTCCTTAATCTTCTCCATGGGCTTTGGCAGTTATTGGAGCAGCACAGTGGGAAGTACCAGGTCCCTTGTCTGTCTTTTGTACCCATCTTAATGGACAAGACTCTAGGAAGGAACAGGGCCCACGTGAGCAAAGCCACGTACAGGTTGTCACTCTGCCCGAGTCTGTGTGTGGTACATTCCTACTTCACAAGAAATTAGGATGCCTAAACTCTGCATTGCCAAATACAACCAGTGCTGAAAAGCTCTGGAATCACCCAGAAATCTGGCTTTTTTTGCTGCCCAGTGGCTCATCTCTTGGTCTGACCTTCCTTCCTCCTTTCTGTCCTCTTTTGTGCCCAGCGCCTGTAGCAAAACTGTACATTTACAGCTCTCTTGGAAAGACACTTAGAGAAACTGGTGGTAAATGATACTGTAGGAGCTATAAATGGTTCCAGAAAGATGGTAACAGAGTATTTTGGCTAAAAGCAGAATGTCATTTGGTGGATTGGCGTGGTTCAAGGGATGTCTTTGAAACGGTGCCATCTCCTGCCAGCTAAGGAACTGATGCCAGTGTTTGTGTTGGTAAAATAGAGCCCAATGGGATATTTTACATCCTGGCATTTTTAATTTTATCTTGAGGTTCTGGGGACAGGAAAAAAAATAATAATAATAAAAAAGCACTTCCCTCATGAGGTTTATGTTTGTTCAAGAAATGCTTAATGTAAAGAGAGACTCATATCATACACACAGAAACTCCCCAAGCTCTTTTGAATCTAGAAAGTACACATGTGGGGTACCCAGCCAGCCAGGCTGCAACACTCACAGGCTTGTTCTATCAGCCTCTGCTAATTAGCTGCATTTAACAAATATGTTGTCACTGGAGCAAGGCTAAGGATAAAGAAATTCCCCCCTAACTTTTTGGCAGTGATTTCCAACCCTGCTGTTCCCGTGCTGGTACACACTGTTTCAGAACAGCTTGTTACCTGACACCTAGTGAAGGAAAATAGGCACATATAGGTGGCTCTCCAAAGCCACAAACCTAAAAGGAGAACAGAACAGACTGGGATTATGAAATTGCATCCAGTTTAGAGAAGAAACCCAAGGGAGTCAGCCACTTTTCCAAGCTCTCTTGGGAGTCTGTTGTCTGTCCCCAAAATACAGGAGATATTCTCAGGAGGTTCCTTGGAGCCAGGAAAGTTCTCATTTCCTTCTAAAAAAATCAGGTTTCATTCTTGCATCTAGAAGAGAGCAGCAAATCTGGGGACAGATGGAGCAAAACACGCACTCGCCCTTCAGATTTGGGGACTACACTGGAGAGGTGAGGGCAGGGAACGCTCCCATCCGTCATTCAGGATTAGAATACGGATTTTGACCAGAATTTCAAAAGAAATCTTGAACTGCAATTGGCTGAAGCAATTTCATCCTGTCATTGGTAAATTCTAAACCAGAGCTGATGCTCTGACCATACTGACTCAAACCCAGTGCACTCTCTTGATCACGAGGGCTAGGATTTAAAATATAATATGCAAAGCAGCTCTTTTCTTTCCTTTTTTTTTAGTTTATTCCTATATTTATTCCTATATTCCTGTAAGTTTCTGGTAGGACTGACAACTGCCTTGGCATCAGTGGCCTGGGACGGGGTCACTTGCCTCAAAGGTTCTTGACAACGTTTTGTGGCCAGAAGCCAGTGAAGAGTGGCCACTACCTTTCTGTGGCACCAAATACCACCTGCCCTTGGGCTTCCTTTTCCAACATATCTTTTAATTTCCAGTTTCTCACTGCCCTCTACCAGCTGCCTGTGCCTACGGTGTCACACACTGCGGAATTGCTGCAGAATGGATTTAATTTGGCACAGAACAGCAGTTGTCCTGGGCCGGAGCCTCCGTGTGGGCTCCTTTTCTGAAGACCAACGTAGGTGGGAGAATTTCATGGCAGATCAGGGTTTCGTCGATCAGGAAAGCGAGGATCTTTTACGGGAAGGCTCCTTCATTCAAGAGCTACATGACTTGGCAGCCCAAGGAGACTTTTTCTTGCACGCCTGTCAGTTCTGCTGGCAGCACTCGGGTAGTCCGAGCTTGTGCTTCATGGATTTTCAGAGCCCCTGGATGGCTTTGTACCCTGTGCCAAGGGGGGAACAACAGCCCAAGAAAACAAAGCCTGTGCTATCACGCAACCTGGGAGGGATTTAGTCTCCCTGTAAATGCTTCCAACCATCGATTGTGTGAAGGTCACAATTTACATTACAGTGATTGCCCACCGCAGGAGGCACCAGCGTGGTTAACCTCCTTCTCCATGTGCACCGTTTGGGCAGAAGTGGGATGGATTAGTGTAACATTGTCACTCTGCTCTTTGGGGATCCTGGTTTACATTTCAGTTCTGGCTGGAGAACAATATTCTTGATTCTTCCATGTGAGAACACAGAAGACCGTTTCAAACCAGGCAAGGAACAATGTGCTTGCATTTCAAAGCACGGGGAAGGCTATTTCTAGTGGATCCTCTCTTTCTTCACCAGCTCAGGGGATGCTCTTTGCTGTGGATCTTTTGTTGAACCCCTTTCAAGCACTCCTCATGCAAAGTGGGAGAGCTCACTGGTGAGATGGACCTTTCTTGTCCCCGTGGAGAAAGGTGTGACTCTCCTTTCCCATCACGTTCCTCAGCCTGCAGAGCAGCAGAGCACAGAATGACACCTTGGGGCTTCTGACCTTTGAAGACCTTTTTGGAAAGAAGTGGTTTTTTTCAGCAGGTGAGTTTTAAGAAGCAGTTTCCCCAGCAGAACTGATGCTCCTGCTCCAGCCACCGGCTTGCAGCAGCCACATTCTTCTCTGTTGTTCTTTGCCTTTACTTCTGTAAAAAAACTTTCCATGCAGGAGCTGGCTCTGTGGCAGAGATGTCCTTAGTTTTGAAATATTTGGCTCTTGGAAGTGTTTTATTTTGTAGGAGCAGGCCTCTGGAAAGCAATTAGACAATTCTAGAGAAAAATCTCATTAAGTCAGAAGGTTTCTATGGGAGAATTTCTGCATCACCTTTCTTCCCTTTTGCCACACCATCCCTTTTCCTTCCCCTCTGTAAGGACCGTTTCAACATGTGCTATTTTTAAGCTCATCACTTTCGCAGCCCTGGTAAACATGTCTTGCCACCAGTGGTGTGGTCTGACTTGACTTTTGAAGGAGATGGTGAAATGAGTTGTGTTTGGCTCAGCCTGGATGGCTTCCTGGAGGTGACCTTTGCAGGGAGCAGTGAGGATACCTCCCCCTGGGAGCTCACAGACACCCAAACACCACAGGGAAGGTGACATTAGTCACATTTGTTGGTACCAGGGGTTCTGCAGGGTGACACTCCGGTTGGAAGCTCTTTGAGACAGGGACAACTTTTTTTGTTTGCTGTGTTTAACAGCCTGGCATCATGACTGCTTGTGGACAGGACTCCCAGACCATAAACAAATACATACAAATAGTAGTGGCCAGTTGAAGAATCAAGTAGCTAGTCAGTCCAGAACATGAAATATTTGTGCAGTTGTGAATTCTCCTCCTTCTGTCCCTCACACTGCACTGGAGATTACGCAATTTGTCGTTTGCCTGCAAAAATACAACTGGATTTCATTGCTGCTGGGTTGTTGTTACTCCACCAGCTGGTACTGGCTCAGTATTAATAGGCAACACCACCATGAAAACCCCAGGGAGACCTTCAAACACCCCTGAAGCAAGATGTACCCAACCAGGCGAGGCGGGTGAAATGAGGGTTCGTGACACGTGTGGGTACCCGAGGCAGATTGAGAGTGACAGGGACGCGGTGAGTGGCAGGGGCTGGGAGAGGGATCCGATGTAGCTCCACAATTGCCCAGGCTGACATTTAAATTGCAGGCAGCCACGGGCTCATTCCAGGAGCCGCTTGCGGTTGGATGCAGTTTTTGATCATTTTGAGAAGAAGCCGGGGAGGGGGGGGTGGAAATGGGGAAAAAAAAAAGAAAGAAAAATCAAATTGTTCTCGGAAATCATGTTTAATGTAGAAATCTGGTTAATATTAAATTGTAATCTGCAGTTTTCAAGTATACTATTCCTCGAGGAAAATGTTTCCTGTTTGAGGGCCGCGAGTATTAAGGGTTCCCTTATTACATCACTTCCTATGTCAGACCCAACAAGCCTTCAACATGCATTAGTGTATCGATAATGGTAATTTCAAAATGATTGTTTGAGCAAAAAAAAAAATATATATATATCTGGGCAATACTCCAATCATATGGATCAATTTAGCTTTAGAATAATGGGGCCAAGCTGGTATTTTTGACACGGTGTCCGAAGAGTACTTTCGCAGGAGCAGTCATGCTGGAGGTGTTCTCCGCTGCAATTGCGATTCAGGAGCATGGAGTGTTTGGCCATCAATTACAGCACCAGCTCGATTTATTCGCTGCTAAACCGACTTTGCAGGCAGAATTCCCCTTAATCCCACACAAATTGCAAGTTGATCACTGTGCATGGAATGGAATGAACATTACGCACCCAAGTGTAATAATTTATACTAATAATAATAACAACCCACAAAATACCTGGACACTTTTACAAAAACACAGCAAAAACATCTATTACCAAAAAAAAAGCAACCACTAATAACCAATTCTGCCAGCAAATAGTACACACACAACCCAGCAAAGCCTCACAAATTATGAGGAAGGAATTTTTTGCAGGAAGACACCACTTACGCTTTCTATAAAGTACGGATGGAAAGAGCTTTCCAGAGCTGTTGACAAGACCAGAAGAAGGCCAGAACCCTCCTGTTAACTCCATCAGCCTGAAAGCCCCTCAGTTTTAGCAATCGTTTGGGGATCCACGAGTCTTCAGCAGAGATGTTCAGGGGTCGCTCACGGTGTTGTGGATATTTAAAGAATAACTGGGTCAGAAACTTTTCAAGTTTCACGTTGGTTGAAAGTGGTCATGGCAAGCATCAGGTAAATACCTTTCTCATGGTGGAAAAAAAGAGAAATGATTGAAAATTTCAATTTGACATTTCTTTCAAAGCCCAAAAGAGTTTTTCATTTGGGGGAGAAAAAATAAATCAAAGCATAGAACAAGGAAGTGAAACCAGAAAACCTAGAGTTCCCGAAAAAGGTAACATGCATCCCAAAGTTGTAGTCAAATTCTCTTTTTTAAGCAAAGAACACAGAGTGTGTATTTCTAACATATTCAAAAGTGTCTAAACCATGTGTTACATATTAGAAGATGGATCAATTTTGCACTGGTCAAGATACGCGGCGCTACACATTATGTTTTAATGCATTATCATGACATACAATTTGAATACAGTGAGAATTGAGCAGGTTTGTCAGGCTGTGAATATATATTATAGATATATGTGAATATATATATTATAGGGAGATGACTTCTTTATTTACCTGTATATGTAAAGTAATGCTATCTCAAATTTTCACAGATTCTTTCCCCTTTACCAATACTGAAAAAAAAATAAAAATCCCGTTTTCTTTAGAAGAGATAAGGAAAGAGGTAAAGCGGAAAAATCACCCTTTCTCTAACCTTTGTCCCCTGATGTAACTCTTTTGAGATGAATGGGTTGATGAAAAAAATGCTGTTGTATTGAAAACGAGCTGAGAACGAAAATACCTTTTCCTCTCACTTGTACTGGGTAAATACAGAAAATCAGTTCAGAGCAAAGGGTCGGTTTTGCTGCTGAAGTAACTTCATTGGCTTCGGGAGTCAGCTCTGCCAGACATGCCCTTCTTCCTCTCAAACTAACGTAAAATCTGCAGTAACTGCACAGACAAAATTGGAATTGATTCCACCGATGCTCGTGTCAACGCACAGGGCAAGATTTATCCTGCTGGAGTTAGGGGAACTGGACCAGAGCAAAAACCTCTTCCGCTGGAGTCAGGGTGAGCCCTCTGCATTTCACACAAATGCGCCAGGTTGAGATGAGATTGAAGTTAATTTGGGACCAGTGGCTTAAACCGGTGTAAATTGAGGGACTCCTGTTGAATTCCGCACCGGAGATTTGGCTTTTGGCCCACGTGTGGGTATTTATTCCCGGCTCACAGAATGCAGGCTCCATCTTTCCCACCACCCTTCTGTTTGTCCCTCTCCCCCCTGCTAAGGCCGGACGGACCCGGGGAGTAAATCACAGCCCGGCCTCCGGAGCTGCCGCTTGTAAAGAGGTTTTTGCAGACTGGCGGAGTCATACCCTGGAACAACAAAACCCACTGGCAATCAGAGCCCAGAGAGAAAAGCGGCTCATTTTTCAAGGGCCTTTCCAGCCTGTTTTCTGCTCCGGCTCCATCCAGGAGCCAGCCTTACAGACTCACCAATATTTTCATAATTAACCCACCAGAATTTTCATAATTTGTAAACACAGTAAAATGGCTTTTGAGACATAGGGTGTGCAGTCAGAGGGAGCGTGTGTGTGACGGGGGAACGGTGCCGGGGTGAGGGGCAGGAGGGGGGGACGTTTCCTCAGGCAATTTACATTCGGCTCAGGAAATCTGGGAGGGTGCCCGCTGCAGTTAAGTGATCAGGCTCACGACTCAAAGCGATTTTTCTTGAAGTGTCACTGCAACACACAACCGCCATGTGTTCTTTCTTGGCTCGGTTTTCTGCCCTGATGCTCCACAACTTGGACGGGCTGCTCCCGCCTGCCCCGTTTCCATCATTTTCATCCATTCGCTTCGGCGGGGCCGGGGACAAAACTGCATTTTGACAAAACTGTGAGGGCTCCCCCGGCCTCCCTCCTCCTCCTCTTCCTCCTCCAGCTCTCCCTCCTCCTCCTCTTCCTCCTCCAACTCTTCCTCCGCCTCCTTGCACTTCCACATACAGGGGCCCCCCTGATTTGTTGGGGTTTGGACAAAACTAACCTGGACAAGCAGGTCTGGGATGCGTGTCTCTGTACAGGAGACAGGGGCTAAGTGAGGAAAAGGTGTAAAAGAAATTCAGAAGCCAACCAATGTCATGTGTGCCAGAGTCAGCCACCTCCTCTGACCTGCCAGCTCCAAACTCAAACCAATAGGCCCCTACCTGTCCCCTTCTGCACTTGGGCTCATCCCTCACCTTGGTCCTCAATGGCCACAAAATGCCCATGACCTACACTGAGACTTGCAAAAAGCTTTACAAGGATTTGCAAGAGCACGGGGCAGGGTACGGTGTCCGAAGGCTGTAAAGTAACTCTCAGTCCCTACGTGCCAAAAGAGGACGCTAATTTGGTGCTGTTTCACGGGGATGATTTAATCCTTACCGCCATCTGGATTCTAGCTGGAGGCCACCCACCCAAGCACTGACCAGCTCATATATTTCTCAGCTTGGATGATTTGATGTGATCATGACCTGAGGCTGTATAACTGTCACAGGGGAAGAAATAAAAACCAGCTTCGTTTACAGAATTGAGTTCAGTTTCAACTCCCAGCAGAAAAACAAAACAAAACCCCCAAAGAATTTAAAATATCGTAATTTTGAGAATTGCAAAATCTCCTGTGATGGGCAGCAGTTTCTCCAGGGCACACAGGAGTGATTTATATTGTGAAAAAGGCACATGGCATGGCTGAAATCAGAGCCACAGCTGCCCTGACCGCTACCATCCCAGCTCTGCCAAGGCAGCAGGTCCCCACGTCCCCGATGTGCCAGGTCCCCATGTATCTACCACCTCCCTTTTCTCCATCTTGGGTTTCTTCTCTTGGTGGCTGTCAAGGGATTTAGATGACATTTCAGGAAGAGATTCTTTGCTGTGAGGGAGATGAGACACTGGAACAGGTTGCCCAGAGAAGCTGTGGCTGCCCCATCCCTGGAGTCCAGGCTGGATAGGGCTTGGAGCAACCTGTTCTGGTGAGAGGTGTCCCTGCCCAGGGCAGGGGGTTGGACCTAGATGATCTGTAAGGTCCCTTCCAACCCAAACCATTGCATGATTCTATGATTCTGTGGTTCTATGCGTTTGCTGCCTGCTGCCATGCAGTGACCAGTCTCCTAATTGAGCTGTCTAAATTAGGTGTGTGACATTCCGTGGGGGAAGTGAGCCTGGGTGGTAATGGATGTAACAATGTCAGAAGGAAAGGCCATGCCTATCTGCTCTCCAGGCTGGCCAGAGAGGAGCCAGCTCCAGCCTCGCTGCCTTCTAACTGCATTAAGGTGGCACCTCACCCAAACTAATAAGTCCCGTGGAGAGGCGCCATGTTAACATGGCCATAAAGCTTCCAGATTGGAACAGCTTCACGGGCAGGTCTGCCGAGGAGCCTGGGTCTCTGGGCACGGAGAGAGGGAGACCTCGTTCTTGTTGCTGTTCCTCGTTTTTTTTGAGTCCAACTTCAGCTGAGGCTGAAGACCTCCCAGCTTAGGTGTGGCCCTTAGCCCTCCCCAGGTCCCTTGCGAGGGAGCCTTGGCATCCCTAGGCCCTTAGCGCTGGGGAAAGGTGCTGCCCTTGTAGCACTCTCCAGCATAAACTGGTTTCATATCTAATTTGCTGTAAAATGAGAGGCAGGGAAGAGATATTGGGTGGTTTTACTTCCTCCCTCTTTCCCGTAGAAAGTCCCGCATGTGCCTATGTCCTCGGGCACACACGGACACATCCAAGTTTTGGTCTGGTTTGTTCAGTTTTGGAAGCAACCTGGAATAATTTGGCCAAATTATAGAAAGGAACGCCACGTTCTGTTTTCTTGCAATGTATTTTTTTTTTTTTTTTTTGCCTTTCATTAAATGAAAGATAAATAGCAGATAATGACTCACTCATCTTGATCCACCTTATAAGCCCCACAATCAAATCTTATTGCAAAGGCATCTAAGGCATGTAGTGCTGAAGAAAAGTGCTTGTCAGGAGGGATAGAGAACAAAGGGTACCTGGAGGTTAGTAAATGTTTTTCATGGGTTCTGTAAGCTGTGGTTTCCTCTATTGGGGGTGTTAGACACTTTCAGCTTTCTAGCTCCTCTGTCAGACACCCAGCCAAACAAGGGAGTGATTAGCAGAGCTCCCTTGTTGAGGCTATTGTTGTAGGTATGGTTTTAATACACCCACAGTTCTTGGCACTGGCGTTCATTTTCTGACTCCAGGAAATCTTGAACTGTTTATTGATTCAAAGGCAAGAAATAGAACATTGAGATGGAGCTAATCGGCTGGAGACATAATCTGCAAGTCACCCAAATAAATATTTCCATTAATTGAGACCCAGTTTTGAGGAAAGAAAATGTAGCCTGGTTTAATAGCGATAATTCCTTGCAAATCTACATTTTATTAGTTTGTTTTTCCATGGACAGACCCTTAAGTGCTGGTTCAGCTGAAGATACATCCATGTCACAACACAAGATCCAGGTGCCCACAGTTGCTGGTGACGATGAAGGCTGCCAGCTCTGCAGAGGGTGGTTATTCTGCCTCTGACACTTTGTGTTTGCGGAGGAAAACGGCCCGCAGAGACCTCTGGCCCTGGCAACCTGTGTGCTTTTTTCTGCCTGTGAATACTTTTCGGTGATAGATGGGGTGGGAAACCTCAGATACCTACATCAGGTGTTCACTGTTCCGATGAGAGTCACGGAAGCCCACACCAGGCCCTACAGAACATCCTTTGCCATGCTGGACCCTTTTTTGGCCTTTTTTTAATTTTTGCTCCTCCATGCTTAGAGATGCCCATGGGCTGCTGCTTTGCTGTCCTCATTTTGCAAGAAGCAGATACGATTCCAAGCAGAACTGGGGGGAAAGGGAGCCCGTGCTTTAACAGGCTTGTTGTATGCCATGGGAACACATGCTGCAGAAGATGGTGTTAGCGGGAACTGGGAGTCTCTCCGTCCTCTGCCTACATCCTCCAGCACCTGACAGGAGGAGAGGCTTTGGCCCTCTCTTCCCCTTTCCCCTCAGCAGTCACTTGTCAGGCCATCAGGAGGACGGCAGCAATCCAAAGTGCTCGGAAGAGAAATAGGAATAAAGACAGAGCAGAGAGCAATATTTATAATGTTTCATTCTTTGGAACAGCGAGGGCTGGGTTATACGCATGAAAGCTCTTGCACTGGAGAGAAACACTCGGCTGGCTAAAGTATCACCACAACCCTTTTTCTAATTAAAAAGGGCTCCTCTCTTCCCTGCCTCTCATTTTACAGCAAATTAGATATGAAACCAGATCTGCTTTCTCTGCTTCTCTGAACTCTAATGACAGCTTACCATTGAGAAACATTTTGTTTGGGCCTAGGAGAGAGGGCAGTAGCCAAGAACAGTCTTCACAGTCTGCAATACACTGAGAAATGTTGAAGAAACTCCCTCGCTGCTGCAGCGACGAGACCATCGCGTGTCCCGGTGTGAGAGCAGAGCCTCAGGCCAGGGAGGGAAGCAGAAGAGCTGGGGATGGAGAAGGGAACCGCTGCTCTTGCAAGTGCATGATGCTGCAGACTCCAGTGTACAGGGAACAGTCACAGCTACGGTCAGGCAACCAGAACTGACCTACTTCTAGTCTGGGTAATAACAGATTTACATCTTGTTGCTTGTCACGGTGTATCAAGCAGATGGAAAAACCTCTTCATAATTAATATCTTACTGGAAAGCAAAGGAAATGAACATCTTCACTCTCTGTGCAAAGAGGCTGGTCTTCTCAGGGAACAAACCCACAAGCCCGCTCTAATGTCACTGGAGCAACCCCAAATCCTCATCTTCTCTAGAAAAAAAGGTTTGACTGACCCCCGAGTAAATGGAACCCGGGAATTTTACAGAAAAAAAACTTGTCAGAATTAAAAAATGAGCCCATCTCAAGGTAAGTTATGAACAGGATAAAAAAACCCTCATTACTGCGTCTTTTCAGGAGCCCTGGTAAAGTGCCAGCATTGGAAAAAATCATCTTGAATTCAATCAGTTCACGGAAAAGAAGGATGAAAAAGCCCTTTCCTCCCTGCCTATGCTGCTGCTGGATGTGAAGCAGTACAGACTCTTCTGCACCGTGTCCCAGCATGAGGAAACCATGGCTGGGGGCTCCCCTGGACATCAGCTCAAGCACCACTTTCCATTAGGTACAGCCCATTATGGATCTGCTCCATCAACTCCGCGCCCGAGTTCACTCGCTCAACTCCAGTGGAGAAATCCCTTAAGGTACATAAACCTATCTTCACCGTAAAGAATAAAAACAAGCCTGGAATGCAATGGCCTGTCTAATCCTGTTATTTTATTTTTTCCCGAGTGCGGAAGTCCTCTATTGTTTATCAGTGTTTGATAAGCTCACACTGTAATTTGCCAATCACAAAGGACTGGCAGAAAGGGAAAGGATTTGACTGCCTCTGAAAAACCAAGGAGTGCCTCCCTTAATCTCTGCCATTCTTCCGGCATCCCTGAAAGGCAAATACTGGTGGCTGGCGATGACTGATGGGTGGCGGGCGATGGCAAGATGCCCCTGAGCCAATGAGCAGGCCAAAGGCTCAGCTACACCTCTGAAAGTTAAGCAATCTCACCAAATTGTGTGTGATAAAATTCTAATCTATTGGCTATAAAAACCTGGTCGAGGGAATGTTTTGGCGCAGCTGTTGAGTAAGAAGATAAATAAGATTGGAAGAGATGGGGAAGTTTCTTGGTTAGCTCCTAAGCATTTTCCCACTCAAGGTTTTTTTAATTCCAAGTCCAGTCTGAAAACAGACATTTGTCCCCCCTGTTGCGTTGCTGAACAGCCACAGGAGAAAACGCCACGGCGCTTCTCGGGGAAAACACAGCACAGCAAAGCGTGTGCCCCCGTTCAGTCCATACCATCGTTGCTACCAGGATGAGGTCTCGATGCCACTGTTCCCCAGACCTGTTGCCTTGCAATGGGACAAAAGTCATTCTCTTTTGCTCCTTCTTGCCCCTGCGATCTGCTGATCCACCAAGCTGGGTCGCAGAGCGTCACATTGCAGCCTCAGAAGGGTACTGCTGAATCACAGAAACCCTCTAAAATCAAACAACAGCAATAACAGAAACAATAACAAACATCCATTTGTACGCTTTAGGGTAAGAGGTCCCCAAATGCCTTACCAGAAATAAGTAAAAATCAAAATTACAATAGACAAAGGCAATATGCCTCTAAAAAAAATACCCCACTTCGAGCACTCCTACCACTTAATCCCATCTGTCAATAACACAGCTGCACTGCAGGGACTGTTCAGCATCTTTCTTTATTTTTCTAGGCATCCTGGCTGCATGTAGCACATTAAATGACTCAGAGTTCCAACAGGCGATTTTGAAAGTCGCTCTCTGTGGCTGCTACATGTTTGCTTCTCTCTTGACCTCACCACTCATATCTTGCTGTTGTTGCAAAACTAATTCATGGGCTGGATCCAAAAAAATGGAAACTGCACTCCCTTCAGGTTCTTGCATCTCTGAAAAAGCCCTTCCTGCTTCCTGTTTGCACTCTCGGCAGTGTTTCCAAAACAAAATTTCCACTGCCTTTGAAAAACACAGAGCCACGCTGAGCAGGAATGTGAGCTCCAAGGCAGCAGCACATCCAGGACAACCCAAGAGAGCGATGGGCTGGTAGAAAAGTCTGGAGGCCAAAATATCATTTTTATCCATAAAAAAAAAAAAGAAAAGAGAAAAAAGAAAAAAAAGAGCCCTCAGACTTCCAGTTTTTGGATGCAGGTGAGAGAGATGGAGCTCACCGGGCTGTGGCACCTATGGAACCTCTGCACCAGGCTGACTGCTGCCAGCAACACCAGCTGTTTGGCTACACAGTGAGTTAGGCAGATGTGCAGCTTCCAACCCTTTGGTTGTGAGCATTAGGACCAAAGTTAAATGACAGCCCAAGCTTTCCCCAGAGCATGTACGACAGTAGGTTTTACCAGAAGCTGGAGGATCAGGGAAGTTTCTGCAACGCCTTTAGAAATGGCCTTTGCAGAGATTGTCGGTACAGACTGATGGGCATTGCTGATAAACAAAAGGGATGATTCCATGAATCCCAAAAGGAGCCAGACTGAACCTAACAGAGTAATCTTTAGAGGAACTTTCAGTGAGGTCAATAACCTCGGGCACTGAGGAGAGCAAACTAGCTACAAGAGTCATGAGATCCGATTTAAATAATGAGAATCTTCTAGTTCTTTTCACACTGTGCCTCGCTCATCTGTCTCTGGGATAACACTTTCTCTTCAGCCTTTTGGGGTTAACCTGAAAATAATTTGGAAAACTCCAGTTTTATTTGCAGTGAATGCTTGGACCCTTCTGTATGTAGTTGAGTCCAGGGGCTGGGCTGGGAGAAAACTGCTAAGAATCATGAAGGACTTCTACAAGTTGTGTGAAAGCACCAATACCATGTCGCGCCTTGGGCTGATGAGGCCAGGGATAATTAAAACAGAACTGCAGGGAAACAACTGTGTAACTTACTCATCCCAGTTTCCTCCCCACAGCAACAGACTCTGTGGCCCAAAAAAAGGCAATCCCTGCTGAGGTGAAGAGTTTACAACATGAGGACATGGGTTCTGGGTGAGAATATTATTAATTTCTACTTTTGTTCCTTCAACATTTACCCAAAATTACCAAATCCTATGGGTTCTTTTCAGAGTTTGCTTTCTGACAGTTGCTGCCCATTGAGGTTAGTGCAGAAACAGGCCCATGATGGGATCAGCAGTGGGGGGCTGCTCCAGGACAGCCCCACATCAGACCAGTTCTGCTGTCCCTGGGCCAGGGCTGTTAGGACCATCGCCTGCTCCATCATGGTCCATCACCACCTCTGGGCACAGACGTGGCAGGCAAATGCCTGGGACAGCAGAGTGCTTGGAAAGACAATTATCCATGGCTCAGCTACACGTTTTACCCTTCCCATAGTCCTGGAAAGCCCAGAGAGCTGTTACCAACAGATGGATTGAAGGAAACCATAGTGGGGAGAGGGATTGTCACTGTCCCCATCTCTCTCACTCTTTTGGCAGTAAGAAGGTTGAGTTTTTGGAGCTCTCCCCCAGTACATTGTCCTGATTTTTTTTCCCCACTGATCCTTTTCTTTTTATAGGCTGGGACAAGCTGGGCTTGTTTCTGGGACAGAAAACATGTCAATCCCCCTGAGCTGCTGAGAAGCCTTCAGCTGGCTCTGGGTTCCCCTCCTTTCCGCCTCTGTTTTGTTAATGATCTTTTATCATTCATTAGTTCTGTTCATTAGATGAGAATCTGGTGAGTCTTTAACACCATTGGCAGAGAGATGTCGAAATTATTAAGGGGAATATCACTGCTGCCATCTCCGCAGGAATGAAGCAAGTCAGTTGCAACTGGCTGGGGGTTTGGAGCGGATCAGTAAATGGAAATTGCAGACACCTGGGCTGTGCAAATTGTGCAGGAACTTGTTTTACAGCTTCCGTTGATGCCAGATGAAAGTTACTTGGACGCGCTGGAGATTCGCAGGTGATGGTTTATAAGGGCAATAGAATTAGGGTGGCTGGAAGAAAACACGATTACACTTCAAACGTCCAGTTAGTTCTTAACTTTCTTAACATTGTGGCACCTGGAACCTTATTCTGTAAATTCAGGAAGGTGGTGGTGACTAATTTTAATGTTTTTCTGTTTTGTTTTCCTGCTATCATGTTTTCTTTGCTAAAACTCAAATATCTCTTTCACAACTAGGGATCTTCTGCAATTACATTGTCAGTCATCATTATCCATATTACCTGGATTTTGTAATTTGTGCCTGGCACCTGGGCTAGATTTGAAAAATGTCATTTTATATTTGCTCAGATACTCACAGAAACGTATTCCATGATGGATACCAGTCATAAAGTGGCTGCAAACAAGTCTGGTCTAAAATATGTATTCGTTTTTATGAAAAAAAGTTAAAACAAAGCCTTGCAACTTTTAAAACATATCTCCCCATGTTACCTCTGTAAAGAAAGGACCCGTTTTACCTGTGCTGTCGAGAGGATGAGCTAAAAACCAGAGAGATTTAGTCACTTGATTCAAGTCACATGTAAAGTTTGTAATTTAATTTGGATCTACCTTGTCCCGTGCTGCTGCCTTTCCCACACCAGTAACTCCCTGCCGGGGAGCAGAGTGGTTCCAAAAGTTCAACTTTATCACCAGGTTTCTGAGTGCAGCCACTAAACTGGGAGAAAAAGGCCTGTATTACTATAAGGACCGTGGTGCTCACGTCCAGCCAGGCTGTGGCAGAACGGTTGGGCTGTGTGAGTGGGAAATACCCAAAACTCTCAGGATTTGTGTACCTTTATAGCAGCTGTAATGTGTACAGGCAGATTCCAGTGAAGTTGTTTTGCCTTTGCTTCAAAGGAACCGCATCTCCATCACGTTTTTATCAAAGCCGTGCACCGATGGGTAATTTCTCCTCCTCTGCCTTCACCCTCGGAGATGTGTCCCCAGACTGGTGTGGCAGAGCTGGGGAGTGGGGCAGGGGAGCGGTGTGGGTAGAAGCCGTTGCACATGGGGGGCAGAACATCTGCCATAAGCAGGGAGATCTCAGGAATTTTTGGGCAAAGAGAGTTTTCAGGGAGCCATTCCCTAGGGCTATCTCTTGCACTGCTGACCCTTTGCTCCTCGCAGCGGTCATGCTGTATTCGATTTTGCAATTCCTTGCCCAGCTGTGATTTGAGATTAAGCATCATTACAATAATTCACTATCTCCTGTGCAATCAGTCGACTTCTTTTTTTTTTTTTCCTCATTCTTTTATGTCTGCCTCGCTGCATAAAAGGGTGAAAATCCTTATCACAGGTGAGTTATAAATTTTATCGGTCGGTTCAGCCTTTCCACGGCTGTCCCAGACTCTGGCAATGTGCTCAGGAGGGTCATTACCCTGTTATGTGTCTGCCCTTCACATGTTGGGCAACACCATGGAAAAATATCGTGATAACCCAGCAATGGGCACCCTCAAATCGAAATGCAAATAGGAAGAAGATGCGGAGTCAGCAGGTAGGGAGTCCTCTGAGAGTTCTAGAACGGGTCTAGGTAGCATAGATCAGTGATAAATCCTTATCTTTCCTTTGAAGCAGAGCGTTAACAGCTGGCTTGATGCCAGCTCTGGTCACAGGTCTCAGACATCTGTCCTGCAATCCCCAGTCTGTCACCTTTTGTGGCATATAACCGTGATTCCTGATGGATGCCCCTGTGTGGTGTTGCACAACTCCATCGGGATCCGCTGGCACCAATAAAGGAACAGGAATTGGCTGTTAAATGACCGTTAGCCCTGTCCTCTTCCAACCTGGTGAGAGTTTCTCACCATGGAACACTGGATTCACACTCCTGTGAAGATTAACACGAACCATGAAGATTAAGCTGTTTCTCTCTTTCCCAAAGACTATCCAAGAGTTCTAACACACTTGCCAACGTCACTCTTCTTTTCTCGGTTTGAGGCAAGTTATTATCTACCCTGATGACTTTGCAAGTTTTCCCTTTCATTTTTGAAAGTCAGTTATGAATGACCTGAGAATTTCACTTTCACTGCAGGTGTTTTAGGTAGCAAAAAGATGGTCCTTTTAATTTGCACCTAGGAACCGAAGTCGTGCTGCCTGGTCCTGTCTTCTACAGCTCGAGTTATGCTGTGGTCGTTACCCAGCGGGGTCCTGAGCACAGCCTTTCTCTCAGCACCAAATACTCTCGTTTTGGACCATCTCCCAAGACCAAAGGGAAACACCTTGGTTGTTCCTGGCTTTCAAGACTCCACTTTGCTGCAGGCTCTGGTCAGGATGTGCCTGTGACCCAGAGCTTCCTCAGGCCCACGTCTGAATTGAGCAGAGAGCCCGAGCTGGAGCACCCCGTGCCCTTGGTCGTGGAGTCACCCCGTGTATTAATGTTGAGTCAAAGAGAAAAGCAGAGATTCCATCCATGTTTATTTTGAAATAATCTCTGGAAACATAACATGATAGCAACTCAAGTAACTCCTTTCCTTTTGGCAGTTGCAGCTCTTCTTGAAATAAACAGGTAAGTTACAAGCCTCGAGGGGATTTTAAAAACCACTTGTCCCTCAATCATTTTTCCACTTTCCAGCTACTACACAGCACAAAAAGACTTAAATGATATTTATGTTCCTGTAGACTTGGCAGCGCGGTTCTGTGTTCATAATGGGCTATGTTTTTGGGACCTGGGGAAGGGGGGAGAAATTTCCACTCATTTTGTATAATTATGATATAGAAAATATTTGTAGATCATGTTTTTGGACTGTAACTAATGTGCTGTTTCAGTCCTGCCTCCTACGTGAGCCTGACACGTTTGCCCTGACGGGGACTGCGGGGTGCAGAGGGGGATATTTACACCCCGGTGGCTTTTTCAGTGACATCATTGAGCAGACTCAAGAAGTTGCAGCTCCGGGGCTGTTCTTCATCACCCGCTTTCTTTGGAATTCCCTCTGCCACAAACAAAACAAACCACCAAAGAAAGGAACACCCCTAAAATTCCTCCACTCACTCATGAGCAGGTTTTGTGGGTTTGTTTTTTTGTTTTGTTNTCCTGGTTTCTGTTTTCTGGTGTGTGGGGCAGCCAATGGTGAAAATCACGTGGGAAAAAGTATTCCTGGTACCTGGAGTGGCCATATTCAAGTAAATTTAACATCTTGCTGAGTGTGCAGCCTGGGTGGATGATTTTGGTGACTGCTGCTGCTGCATTTTCCTAGGTTTTGAACCACGTACATAATCTTTAGTTGTCTGTCGGTGCCGTGGGGAGAAATAAAGTGTCCTGTGTTATAGGGTTGAGGATTACAGGACTCATTATCTGGCATTTAGAAAGAGTTTCAAAGGGAAAGGCCAAGTCCTGAGAAATGCTAAATGGTTCTCCTCCCCTCTCAGGACACACTTTTCACAATCTACTCCAGGCTGAGCATCATTCTGGATGTCCTGGTCCCACCAGGCCATTGCCAGCTCTTACCATGGAGCAGGGAATGCAGATGCAGAGCTACTGGGCAGTTAAACCCAGGACCGACTGAAGCCTCCCCTCCAAAATGTAGCACCTTTTTTTCCCCTTTTTTATTTGTGTACATCTCTCAAGGTATCTCAGCCCTGCATAGGCTACGTGAAATTATGGAATTGCTTTTCTTCTAACACCCAAACGCAAAGAGAAAAGAAATGGAGAGCTTCAAGGCAAAGCAGACAGCTTTCTCGGTTTTCCCCATTCAATTAACAATGTCCACAAATCCTGTCCATCTGATTAAATCCATAAAAATAATATCTTCCCACCCCACCAGCTCACCATGCCCCCAAAAGCCCTAAATTAAAATAAACAGTTCCAGGCTTGACGTTTTTTGTTCATTGTAATCATCCCAAATCGGTGGCTCCAGCCTCTCTCAGTGGCTTCTGTAAAAATAGTTCTCCTTTACTGCTAAACCAAGGCTTCTTTATACAGCCTCCCAGTGCACAAATGCTGCTCTTGTTTACACAGAGAAATTACAAACAGGCTCTTGATTCTTTGATCCCATGTATTCAAACAGCCCCGGGCTTCTGCTGATTCTGGCTACAGGAATCAGGTGCGTGGTAGTGGCTTTTGCCCTTATTATGGTGCTAAAAGCTCTGATTTTAACACTCACAGCACCTATTTGGGCATAAAACCCCGGGAAGGAGAAAAGCTCTCTGTCCCTCTGCTGCTCCAGTGCTCTCAGGACACTGAACATTGTTGACTTGTTTTGGCACCCAAAAGCGGTTCTGTTCCTCTTGGCCTTCAGTCGCAGAGCTGTGCCTGGTTCTTGGCTGATCTGGGAGGCACAGGAGCTTTTTGGGATGTATCTCACTTGTAACTGGTTTATTTAACTTAGGCACTGGCATAACCCCTACGCTGAGCACTGAATAACAGTATTCAATGGTTCACTGGCAGCTTGGAAATCCCACGGGCACCGGGGAAGGCAGTTTCGCTGCTCATTAAATGTGTGGCGCAGATACGAGAGGTGGGATGGACAAAGGGGCTCCAGAGAAGGGATGCGAGTCCTTGGTTTCTACTCCAGCCTTGGGATGACCAAACCACCACAAGCTGTCAGCAGAGCAGCAAAGGGAGCCTTGGGAGAGAAAACAGTGAGAAAAAGTACCCTCCATAAAGAGCTGAGCAGGTGCTTTCGCTTTCCTACAGAACTCTTGAAAATGTCATTTTGGTTTCCACTTGAAATATCGCTGGAAAACTTCAAACAAAATGAAAAAACCTCCACCAAAATGGGGCAGGGGGGAAATGTTTGGGTTTTTTTTAAGGTTTGGGTATGATCTGGCTCTTACCACCCGGCTTTGAAATCTTCAACCTCTGCTTGGGTGAGAGTTAGAATTAAAGAATATGCTCTCTCAAATCCTTTCTGGACAGATTTCCAGGCAAGACCCGACTTTTTGAGCACAATCTTGCAGGCTACTGGTTTTGCACGTATTTCATGGGGCTTTTTTATTGTTACTAATATTACTGAGCTGCATGTGAGATATGGGGCCAAATCCTGTGTTAATGCTGGTCTTAGCCAGCAATAATCCCCATCAATTTTATGTGAGTTTGCTACTAAGGAAGGCCAGAGAAAAAACTTTGGGATTTATCCCTGAGCCTCAGTCATGGAAACCAAATGGAAAGACCTCCTTCAACAAGAGGAGCTCCAGGTTCAGGCACTGAGTAAAGCACAGGAGCTTCCTGATTTTGTCATTCTCTGGTTCCAGCTCTGGGGACAATGTGTGTATGTGCCTCCGTGCAAGAGAGATGAACAGATAAACTCCTTATTCCTCAGGAAGACTGTGGCTAATTCATAATGCCCCAACCAGGATAAATAATTCTCTACTTTTTCCCCGAGTCTCCTATCTGATAACCCTCATTCATCTCCCTTTACTCACACCCTGCCAAACCTCCTGGCTTTGGAGCGCGGGAGGACCCTGCACAGCTAGATCACACTTTATCTTGGTTCATGGATCGCTCCTTATTTATTTAAACCTCCACTGCCTCCAGCTTCAGTAACGATGCTGCTGCCCTCAGCATCAATGCCTCTGCCAATAACAACAAGCTCCATTTAGTCTGCTACAGCTTCCTACAGAGAATTGTTTTCTCACTTTACTCCTGCTCCTCAAACCTTTAAAAATAGGCAAAGCCTAAAAATTATCCCCAGCAGACTTTTGCATTCGTCCACTTTGAAACAAAGACTTTACACATGTTTGTTCTACGGGGTCCCACTGATTTTTCCCCTTACAAACTCTTCTCCCATTGATTTTTCAAATCCAAGCCTTTCTCTTCAAGAGCTTTTATATGTGAATGTGAAAGGCTGGAAGGAGAGAGAGGAAAAAAAAAAAAGGTAAGAAAAAATTAAATGTATTTCTTTTATTTGGTTACTGGTTCCTTATTTATGCATCTACACACACACCAGGGCAGATGCTGTGTTTTAATCCTACAATAATTGGCTTTGGAAAAACAGTAGCTCATAATAATAATATTGTGAGTGGCCAGAATAAAAAGAGCTACTTGAATGATGGGGCAATTAATCATGTGTGCGTAGGCCAGCGTAGCAGTGCCAAGCAGCCACTGAGGGAAAAATCATCTCCCCTATGTCTCCTCCTGTCTTCAGACCCACCTAATTGGTAGTCAAAACAGACTATCTCACTTCTAAATTTATCTGCCCCTTACACACAGGCAGAGCTAAAGGTCCCATTAGGTCTGCGGTAGCGGGTGCTCTGCTGAACATGCAGTGTTTATACATAAACCCTATATGAATAGCTAATTCCTGGCACTGCTGCTTCCCTCAACAGCAGCCTGGCAGCTGAGCAGCATCAGGAGATGGAGGCTGTGGTTTCAGGGATGCAAAGTGCTCGGGGGTGAGGCTGGTCCCCTGTGCCGCATCTGCTGGGGGCAGGGACCTCAGAGCTGTCTAAAAACCCCAAGCAACTCCATGTCTGTTTGGTTTTGGTGGCCTTTCTTCCTAACCCTGGGTCTGTTTCCTGATCTGACTCATGGTAAAGGAGCTGACCCAAGAGAGGGAGAGCAGGGTGTGCAGAGAGGTGGCCGGGATATGTCGAGGTGATCTGGCCATGGAGCCCTTTCTGCAGGGAAAGCGCAGCCTGAGAGGACTTTGCAGTGGTCCTGTGTTGTCCAGCCTCCCTCTCTCTCCCCAAAACAGAATGAATATGACAACAATGTTGTTTTGGCTGTAGGTCACTGCTTTGTAGCAAAGATTGCAAGAGAAAATCAGTGTCCTCCTGAACAAGCCACACTGGGAGGTGAGGAGAAGGCAAACACTCCTTCAGCTGCAGTTGCCTGGGTGCCAGCCCCTGTGTCCACAGCTCCAGCTGAATTCACTGGAGCTTGTCCATCCCCTTCAAGTACACAGGTCCAAATGAATTCGGTGTTTGGTGACTCCAGCTACTCTGGAAGATAATGGGACTTGAGCTCCTAAGTCACCTTGTGTCCTTCAGAAACGTAATTACTTGTGCCTTTTGGGAAAATGTCCTCGCTCTGAGTGCATCTATTCAGTCACAGGATCTGATTTCATGGTTGGGCTTAAGCTGATCGAAGTCTATGGCTGCTGAAAGGGAA
This sequence comes from Nycticryphes semicollaris, assembly GCA_013400055.1. NCBI lineage: Eukaryota > Metazoa > Chordata > Aves > Charadriiformes > Rostratulidae > Nycticryphes > Nycticryphes semicollaris. Next base: position 153,100 of record VXBJ01005089.1, read on the forward strand.
GATCCTGCCCTGCCTCCTGCCTCCAGCTGCAAAGTCCCACAGCCTCTCATCAGCTCCACTGCTCCCAGGACTACGGCCAGGTCTGGGAGTGGATCCAGCTGAGAGCCAATGCTCTTCCCTGGCCGGGCAGTGGGAAGTTCTGGACCTTAATGAGGTGATGTCTGGGCCATCCTTTTTTTTCCATTTTGAAGATCATTCTGCCTTCCCACCTCTTGAATGCCAGTATTATTTCTATGCATCATGTCTATGATCTTTATGCTCTTAGACAGAAGGGGAAGGTGTTTTCTCTCCTACTTTCTGCCCCTCTCACACATCCTCCAAAATCTCAATGTCATGTTGGAGACATCAACAAGCCTCCCTCCTCCAAGAGGAGCTCCAAGAGTTGTGGTCTTTCACACTGGAACCAGCACATACATGAGCTTGAGCTCTCCCAAAACTCCAAAAAGGCAAGATCAGACACATTTTACTCACAGCCCTTCCTTTTCACAAGCCTCGTTCATTACCTTCCATGGTATGGACAATTTGCCTGATTGTTTGGTAACCTCTTTGAAGGCAGGAGAACTCATGCTGTAGCTCATTCATGAACTCCTGATAAAGTGTGTCAATAACCTGGATGAACAGTGCTGTATCAACAACACTTCCTGGAAGCTGACCTTCAGAGCAGCACTCTGGCATTTTTGAGAATTATACAATTACCAGTGAATATTCAATCAGGCCAAGTTCTTAGAAAGGGGACCTTGTACTGGAGAAAGCCCAGTGGAAGAACTGGTGAGCGGAAAAGGCATTTCCCAGCAGTTACAGTAGCTCTGTCATTGCGCGATCTTCAAACATTTTATAATTGGTGATGGGAACCTCCTTCTTGTACTTTTTGTTTACTCCTTTTTGGGGGGCTATAAATTTGGCCCAGATGACAACTATAAAAAAAATGCCATTTGGGACTTGGTGGAGTCAGCTGTTTTCTGAGCACATCCATCTGAGAACAACGTGGGTATGGCAGAATGATCTTTCCCCCCATCACTGTGAGTTACAGGAAGATGAAAGAGAAGCTTGAAGCTGTGAACTCACTCGTAATTCTTAAAGATACTTTAAAGAATAATTTCCAACCACAGTTTCCCATTTCACATGCACAGTTGTCATGTGGATGCAGGAATCCATAAGGAGGACCATCTCTTTGGAGAGTTCATTTGTCAGAATGTTGTGGGACAGAACTTTCTCCTCAGTTATAGTGAAGTAACAGAAGGTTGAACTGGAGCAATTCAGGGGAGAATCGGGCTCTGGTCTTTATACATCACATGTTGAAAAGTTTGCTCCAGTATGAAAGTCCCTTAAAAACACAGGCTGTGTATCCAAAGTGAGCCCACCAGAAAAGAAAAATAATAAAGAAAGTAGCTTTGAAAGACTGGGCAAAGGTCTGGAGGAGCCACAGTTTTCCTTCCCTGCAGTAAAGCGTGGCTAAAACAACACAAACTCCTATGGCTTACTAATTTTTCAACCCAATATTTTCATATAATTTGTGTGCTTTATAAGCCTTGGAAAACCCACAAGAGGCCACACATTTCTGATGTAATCGTCTTTGAATTCAACAAAGACCATTACCATGTCAATGAGGGGGATGGTTTCAAGGAGCAGAGGGTGGTTTGCAGAGCACCCAGAGGGGATTTTCACTGCAGCTACTGAAATAATAAACTCCTCTTCCCCCCTCCCTTGTCCCCTTCCAAATTTTGGCTCCAGCTGGAGACATTTCAATAGTTCAGTTCTAATCACAGATAATTCTTTTTTTATTGTGTCATTTTGGATGCTGTTATTATACATAACAAACGTTGCTATGTTACTAGACCGTAAAGTCTAAGCTTTAGCTTAGGTCAGTTTGAGCACAAACTCTTTGCATTTTGGCCCTTGAAGATGTTGTAGGTTTGGGGCAGAAGTTGCCTTTGTTTTGAGGAGCTACTTCACAGCAAAGGTTTTTTTCTCTCCCTGAGTTTATCCCTGTTTTTATGCTGCCTGTGCTCTGCACTGGAACTCTTTTGCAAGCTTTAATTAAAAGAGGTTAATGACTTAGGCTTCAAACTGTCAAGCGCTTCTGCATGGGAATATTTTTATGCATGGCAAGTCCCACTGGCTTACCCTGAGCTTTTCATAATGCAAAATTTTTTATAAACTGTGCAAGTTTGGGACCTCAAGTGTGCCTCTCTAGGAAGCCCAAGTAAGAGGAAAGGCAGGAGATAGGAATACTATGATCAGGCAAACTGCACCACAAACTGCATCACAAACTGCACCACAAACTGCATCACAAACTGCATCACAAACTGCACCACAAACTGCATCATCACAAACTGCCCCAACTGTAGAAAATAAAATAAATAAAAAAAAAAAAGCACCGTAAAAGACAAAAAGGTTTTGCCCCAAATTATCACCTTACGTACAGCTCCTTGCAAAATGACTGTGATGAAATATTCAACGAGTACTTACTCTAGTGCGATAGCTGCACATTGAAAATAATAGCTTGGGGTGAAAGAGTTGAAGAGCTAGATGTCTAGTTTACAAAAAAGAAGCCTAAAAGCAAACATAAAGAGTACTTTGGCACTACAATATATTCCTTTATGAAGAAAATAATCTATTTAAGTACTTTCTCTTGCCCACAGAACACTGATCTCCCTCTCCTGTATCTCGTGGCCCTTGAAGCGACCATGGTGATGAGAGTCTGAATGTCTTTGTGAGTGACCTCATCCCGTTCCCTCTGCGAGCGATTCCTGAAGCTACGAACTCAGCGACGTTCCAGATCGCAAGGAGTTTCCAAAGAGATGACACAATGCCTTGGAGAGAGGGAATAAATTATCATCAGTCCTATCTCTATTGGCTGTGGAAGGAGCCTGGTCACCCAACTTAGTCTAGACGCTGAAGGCAGGATTCAGTCACCAAAACATAGATGTTGAAGGCTCTTTGGGAGCCCTGTGGTAACCCAGATGTGTGTGTGGGATGGCTGACATGATTTGGGAGGTCCTATGATCCCTATGATTTCACAGGAGGTTCCAGACCTTTCCAAAGTGGCGGGAGAGCAAATGAATAACCTCAGCAATGAAATCTCACCTCATTTATAGATGGTTGAGCAGAAGTACTTGGGCCAGGACCAACAGTTACCAAGAGACATAACTTTGGGGGGCTTTAAGGGAGGGAAGAGCATTTTCCTCCTGTTCTAAGAAGACGCCACTTGTAGGGCTGAAAAAATTGCAGCTCGCCAGAGCATAACCATTAAGGGTTTATTACAATTGAGTTTTATAACATGCGTTCTAATAAGTCCTTAAAGAATGTGGCTGTATGCAGTAATCATTTCATAAATATTAATACAGCATTTAGAAATGGGGCCTTAATTTAAAGTGTTACCTTTTTATTAGCAAGTGCACAGTTTAATTACTGCAGTAAAAATATAGATTAGTTAAGCTTTGCTGCTGTTCTATTACCTGGGAACCAGCACCAGCCTAACTTTAATAAGCAGCTTCTGAGGAGGTGAAAGAAATTCCTCTGGCTAGAGAGACCGAGGGGGGAAGGTTTGCCGCTGGAAACTAACTGTATTCTTTAACAAGGCTAGACTGTGGAATGGCTTCTTCTTGCTGTCTGCATTTTTGTGTGTGTGTGTGTTAATTCACACACGTCTCCAGTTATTTCCATTAGGGATTGACAGGCTGGTTCTGAGCAAACAAACAAAAATAAAGCAGTAGGAAATGCAACCAGCATTAAAGCTGAACTCGAAAGGGTGTGATTTGGTTTCGGTTTTAAGAACAAATTCTGAAAATATATTTATTAATTTTTCCATAAAGTGGTTATTTTCATTTGCTTCTGCACTTTGGGGTTGGAAGCTCCCTTTTCTTCCTCTATCATTTTGCACTCAACAGATAGAGCGGTGGGGAGGAGGCAGGACACCAAGTTTCCATCCTGAACTGTGCAACCGATGTGCTCGGTTGGAGGGAACAAGTCAACCTCTGTATATCAGCTTCCCAAAGCATTAGATAAAAATAACAACCCTGGAGTAATTTCTTCTGGTATTATTGTTCAGAATATGGGCCTTGGGAAGAGACAATAGAGGCCTCAGCAGCTGCTGCATTTTGAGACAGTTCATTAGATAACCCGAATTAATTACTACCTCTTTGGAGCAGGGGAAGACACTCCACTGCCTAAAATCCCAGGTAACCACAAGCATCAAGTTCCATCTAAAAGCAGACACTGCTCAGAGGCACCAGATGTGCAGACACATGCAAGACACCGCCTTTTCACAGAGAAAGGATCATTCAAGCAGAAGGGATGGGAATGGGGAAGGAGAGGCCATATCCCTGTTTTGTAGGAGCGGATTCAAGAGCAGCAAGTTCAATAACTTGTCTGAGATCATCCAAGGGGTCTGTGGCCATGCCAAAAGCTGAACTCATGTCCGTTTGGTCCCTGTCTAGTAAGATAAGACAAGTGAAAAAGTCCAATGGGTGAAGACAGCTATGTAAAAGTGAGGCGTTCATAGTTTCTCCTGTGATTTGCAACCCCTTTAGTCTTGTGATTTATGATGATTTTTGTTTTGCAGACCCGATGTCTTCTGGCCAATACAGATTTAAACATTTGGAGCCATATGCAAGTCACACCCTATCTCAGAAACATTTGTGATCCCAAAGCCTAAGCTGTCTTCTTGCACATGTGAGTGTGTGTGAGCTTTTGGCAAGCGGCGAGCTGAGAAGACAGCAACCACCTACAGCTGGGGGCCTGAGGGAATTCTCAATCGTGGTTTCTGGAAACAAGGGCAAACAACCCTCCTAATCATATGAATGCAGCAAAAGCCAGAGCGAAATGCAACCTAATAGAGGAGAGAAATTAGGACTGAAGGTAACTGGAAAAGTGGAACGTGAAGAGGCAGTGGGAGTGATGGAGGATGAAGGAAGAAGAACGATCTGAGCGCTCTAGTGCATCCTTCTCCTATGGAAGGAACAGTTGGCTTTTCCTCTGCTCTGTAAAGCCTTTGGTGTGAGACCAGCAACCACTCACTACAGGTGTCTACGTGGCTGTGTTGATTTCCTCCAGTAGTACGGTAGTTTAGGACCGAATACCTGGTGGTCTGGAGGCCGGAGAGGTGACTTGTGGACATGTCTGTCGGTCTCCAACCCTTTTGAAGGTTTCCTTATGCCCAAATGTTTACTTCAACAAGCTGCTAACGGCACACCCCTGAGCCCAGCAAGCTCTTGCCAGAAAGGAGAGGGAAGAGCCTTGTGTTATCGTGGAATGTCACGGCTTGGTTTTTCTTGGTGAGAAATTACACTGGGAACAGGAGGACAAGTAGCAATAGCAGGAAACTGGTGCCAGATCCAGGGCAAGCACCAAGCACTCGTAGACTCCCCTGCCTGGATGTGAACGGGGAACCCCAGTCCTGTCTCTCCAGCTCTGTTGCACCTTCCTCTTCCTGCCAAGCTGAGCAGCGTTCCCAGCTGTGACACATGGATCATTATGGTATGTTGCCATGGCTGATTTCACAATTAAAAACAAATACAGCTTATGCTGCAGCCGATGTTATAAAAATAAATGGAGCTACTTTGCATAACAGCATAATTAGGCCCTAATTGCCAGCTGGTCTGTTAAACCATAAATGAAAACAAACAGGGCTATAAATTAAATTATTAGAATGATATTATGGCTTGGGGAGATATTACACCGCGAGAGAGTATTTTGAGGATCACATTGTAAACAGAGAGAACCCAATCAGAGCAGAGGCTGCGCAGCCCCTGCTCCAATCGTCTCTCTCGTAACCCTGGGGATCATTCAAACAATTCGTCATCATCTTCTTTCCACTTGAGATCACGAGTGTGTGCTCTCTTCAGGAGAGCATCACAAAAGACAGGCATTAGTTTTCAGTGTGAAGAGACGCAGCAAATGAAACCACATGGGAAGAGGCAGATACAGAAAAGCAATATATATGTTTATATCTTTACCTATTTCATAAGGAGGGACTTGGGGGTTGGGAGCGGCACTGGACCCAGAGTTTTCCTGGAAACTTTACCTTATGCTAAAACATGATCCATCATTAAAACTGATTTATGTTTTCAGCATTCATATTTCTGCCTTAGTGTTTTCTGCTGGTGGTGTTTGCATTTGGGCGCACAGCTGGGCTTGCAGGGACAGTCCAAGCGTTCCCATACACACAGCACTGGCAAACCCCCTCTCTAACAGCACCTTGTCTGTAAGGTATTTCCCTACATGCACAGACACAGGACACCCTGCAGTGCTACTAGGACGAGAATTTACCCTCTGCTGTTAGTGTAAATTCAACTGTCTGTAAATACATCTTAAAGCTTGATACATACTGAGCTTTTCCACTTCTACCTGGCTCTTTCCCTCTTATTCTTCCTTCAGGATGAGTTTGCCCAAGTATTTCTAGTAAAGAAGAAAAGCCTGTCCTGTCAGGCAGCTGTTAAAAATGAACTTACTCGGGGCAATAACAAATTCAGGGCAAGAGCTGTTGAAAACAAAGCATAAAACATCTGTTGAAATGTACCAGTAGAGATAAAAGTTCACAGGCCACAGGTGTGCCCACAGATGTCCTACCTCTCTCTGCTGGTGTAGTTTTACTTGCAAATGTAAGTAAATGTAAGATAAGAGGGAAAGGGAAAAGCCAACCCAAGGGAAAGTCGGTGGGTTAGAAATGCTCAGCAGCGCAAGCTCAATCCTTAATAAACACCCGTCCTTCCCATGGCTCCACATCACTTTTGACAAGATAACTTCCCCTCGTTTCACTACATAATTCGACTAAGTAACATAAATGGGAACAAGCAGCAACCCAAGGGTCCTCAGGACCCCTGGGGGATTGGGTAAACCTGAGGTAATGGCAGTTGTCATACTGGAGAGGATTTTCCAGCTCTGCAGTTGAGGATAGTGTTACAGCACGGCTGGCAGGGTATTGTTCTGCCAGGACACGCATCACGAAGAGAAGGGTGAAGTGCCTGTTGAACACATGTCTTGTATTAGCGGTAATAATCAACCTTCCCTTGATGGCATTAGGCACAAGGGCAGGCTCAGGGTCTGGCTTTGCCGTTTCCTGAAGTCTCTTCAACAATTCGGGTAGCGATTGGATGGGGAAACAGATCCCAGCCAAAGGGATTCAGAGGAAAAGGGGAAAGAAGTCGCAGATAATCACAGAATCATAGAATTGCCCAGGTTGGAAGGGACCTTTCAGATCATCCAGTCCAACCATCAACCTCACTCTGATCAAACCCATCACTAACCAATGTCTCTAAGCTCTGTGTCAACCCGGCTTTTAAATCCCTCCAGGGATGGGGCCTCAACCCCTGCCCTGGGCAGCCCAGTCCAAGGCTTGATAACCCTCTCAGGGTACAAATTGTTCCTGATACCTAATTTGAGGCTGCTGTGATGGCATCGCTCCGCAGCGAACGACCTTTCATTTCCCGCCATCACACTTGAGGAGCCTGTTCGCTTGGACAGTGTTTTGCATTTCTGCAGGGCCTTTCATTGGAAAATTTCAAATCCCCCCCGAAGGGTGGGTCAAACGTGGCGTTAGTTCCATTAACAACAGCTGGGCTTTGGCACAGGGTTTGAGTCCCCGCTGAGGTGTAGCCAGGCAGGGCTTTGCTGGTGCAGGTCAGGGACTTGCCAGATGGAGCTCGGTAACTGCTCAGCAGAGCACAGGAACGTTAGAACATGCCTTGGAAGGAGACACGTGTAATACCAGATTTAGCTCAAACACCAAGGGGAGTTTTAGGTAATTTAGCCAAAGCTGGAATTTAGCCAGACTGCCCTGCCCTTCGTCAGGCTCGTTAGCACAGATGGACGTGTGGGTCTCCCGTTCCACGTGCACCTCCAGCAGCACGATGCCCTGTTCCCCGCTCCGGGTGCTAACTCTGAGAACTACCCCGCAAATCACCCTCAGCAAATCACCATCTGCAGAGAGGGCTTCTCCATGATGGGAGTCGCTTCTCCTTCCCCTCCCCTGGCTGGGCGCTCAGCCCCAGGCTGAAGGTATAAAATAAAAATTAAAATAAAGAAGAAATTAAAATGAATAACATAAAATACAATAAAATATAAAATAAAGAATACAAAAAATAAAGAAAAAAATGAAATTAAGAGCTTCTCTAAACACAGCACTAGCCCTCCCCTGACACTCCAAGCTCTTTTTTTCTTTCCTCTCTCCAGAAATTTCCACGCATGTCAGTGATTCCCGATTTTGGCTCCACGGCGGAGCTGGAATGCGCGGCCACGATCGCTGCCGCTGTGGAAGGGATAGTGGGCAGAGACCCCACCGGCTTGGGGAGCAGATTGTTATTGCAGTAAAGTTAGGCTGGGCTCACAGAACCCACTTTGTCAGGCAGCCGCAGGGCTGGCAGCCTCTTCCCCCCAACTCCCTCCCGTGCCAAGCCAAGGGGCAGCCCGCGGAGATAGGCCATTTGATTTACTTCACAGTTATTTCTTGCAGGGTGAAGGAAAACTAGAGAAAGGAAATGAAAAGCAGACTTGGATGACTGAGTCAGCACAGGCGCATGTGCTTGCTGCCTGCTGGGTCACTGGTTGGCACTGGGAGAGCTCTGCTGGGTGGAAGTTTATGGACTGCATTGTAAAGCCTCCGGCCTGGCGTGGTTATCAGGAGAAACGCGGGAGTGGACGAATCCAGGCGGGAGGGGAAGAAAGGAAGAACTCTGTGAAGATTGAGGAGCCCTTTGTGTCACCTTTTATTTATAACATGCTTGTTATAACATTTATGCTTGTTATTTATAACAAAGGAAAATATCACAGGCCAGAACTTGGTGCAACAGCATAACTGTCCTTGCCTGCCTTCTGCAAGTGTTAAACACGCAGCTCCGCTCGCCCGGGCTCTTATTTTATACCCCTGCATCTTGTCAGCCCTTCGTTTCATGTCCCCTCTGCTGGGCAAGGGAGGGGGACACGGGGTCCCCAAAGCCCTGGGTGCGGAGCACGGTCCATGGGAGGGTGTCTTTCCCTGCCCAAAGAATGACAACTTTGTGGAGGGACGGATTCCACCGCGCGGAGCCAGCTGAGCATCTTCCAGGGCAGCAAGGGTGAAGGACCGGGTTGTAAAGAACATTTTGTATGAGCAGAGTAGCGGGAGGAGGGAGGTGGTGGTAGCTTATTTAATATATACCAAATGTAGGTCTGACAGAGCAATATCACCGCTCCATGGCCTTTCCCCACACTCCCTGCCCCCCAGCATTTCTTTTTCCTTTTCCCCTTAAGCAACAGATCTTAAACCAGTTCTTGAACAACAGGTACTTGCCATGTTTTCCTGTTGCTTAGAGCCACATCCATCTGCCTGGAGATGATCTAATCGCCTCGTTTTCCGGACTTCCGGGCAACAAAGTTTTTTCCTGCAGATCAATTCTGTTTGTACATGAGTGTTTTTGACTCCTGTTTTACTCCAACCATTCCCACATCTGTACAGGGCACCTTCTTAAGAGACATATTGCCATTCACGTTTGTTTTCTGTTCTCTTTGGCTGCCTCTCGTTGCTCTCCTCCAGAGCTGCGCGTCAGCGGTTCTGGCAGAAGTTGGTAACTAATGACTTTGGAAGGTCCTATTTCATGTAAAGTTTATCTCCTCCTGACTGACAGCAACGTGGAGCCTTTCCAAAAGCTTCAGGTTAGTTTCCCTGGTTCCTGATGTCCTCTTATGTCAGACACAAGATTTATTCTCCTGCCAACCCCCAGAAGGTTTGAATCACAGAATACGTCTGTCATGCTTTGCCTCTCCATCAGCTTTGATGGGCATAAGGGATATTAAATGGATACTTTCTTCCTTGGGAAAAAAAGGGACTTTATTTTAATATGTTTGCTCCTCAAAGTGGCATCCGTGAGAAGGGAGCAAGAGAAATAAAGGTGGAAAGAAGTGAAAGAAAGATCTGGAAAACTTGGGCAAAATTAAAGGCAAAGAAAATGAACGAAGGATTAATAACTGTGAATGAAAAGAGGAAGAATAGTTGGAGAACTTGAAATCCCCCATGGAGGAACCACAGACATCAATCCCTGCTGATGAGAAGCGATTTAAAATTGTGACTGTCCCATGAAGGAAAGGCAAGCCCTCAGCTTGCTGAGCTGCAGAGGACTTTAGGGAAGAAAGAAGAACATGGAGAACAGAGGTGACCTCGAAGGGACCTATGTGATATGTGACATCTGTGTGATGCCGCTGCTGATTTCAGCTGCCAGCCCCAGGTCTGGTCTCCTCACACTGCTCAGGTAGGAGAGGGCACTCATGAAAGCCCCAGAAGAACCAAGTCTGCGTATGGGGCTGCTCCCAGAGTGGGAGGATAGTTGAAGAATATGATAAATTTAACAAGAAAAAGTTGAGGAACAGCAGCTGAAGAAGTGTAAGTCCTCCTGGTGTCATTCAGCCACCGAGGAGCTCCAAACCCAGAGAATAAACCGAAGACACTGAGCTCTCGCTCCACTGCCAATTCAGAAGAAATCTAGAAAAATCTGCTGTTCCTTAAGCACCCCTTGTGGGGGTAACACAATAAAACAAGATAACAGCGGGAGCCAAGGCAAACAGAACAGGCCTACACATTTCAACATTTATTCATATATATTTTTTTAGAAAAAGAAAATACCGACTAAGCACATAAATGGACAAGACTTACTTAGCTAAGTCATTTTTTTCCCTCCCATGCACCACTTTGAAAAATAAATAGTTTTAAAAAATTGAGTTTCTTTTTTTTTTTTCCCCAAGCCCAAGGCCCGTATGTACAGTAACAGCAAACCTTTAGGAGCTACATTTTTTCCCTTTTTTTCCTGCTGTAATTATGGTCTCATTAAGATTCCAATAAAAAATAGTCAAGAAAACCTTTTTTTTTTCTTTTTCTTTTTTTTTTTTTTTTTGAGAAAACAGAAGTGCCCACAGTGTCTCTCTACATGTTACGCTTTTAAAATATTTGCATTTGAAATTCCTCACTGCAAATAATTCCAAGCCAAATGTAAATATAACACTTAGATTACTCCCAGAAGAACATTCTTTTGACCATTAATCCCTCCAATTCGGAATCCAATTTTTCCCTCTCCTCTTTTTTTTTTTTTTTCCCCCAGAACTGTGATTTCACTGTATTGACTGGATCCTGCGATTTGAAGAGCAGTGTGTGCTAGGAAAAAAAAATAAAATCTATCTTAGAACCCACTGGAGCTCACTTTGTCTCCTCTGCTTGCTTTGTGTCAGGCTCTCCATCGGCTCTCGTTGCTCTTACACAGTCCGTGGGGGAACAGCTCTGTTTGTTATGACAGAAGGCCTGGGATGAGGTTCTTGGCAGGATGATGAGTGGATTATGAGCTCCCAGGCCTGAGAGACAAGGTGCATTAACATGCTGAGCTCTAGCAGGGAAGCAGAGCACAAAACCAGGCTATAAGCAGGTAGGAACATTATCACTCTTGCTTCTCACATTCGTTTCCCTCAAATGGGGGTATAAGAGGCAGGAGGAACCATCCAAACCCTCTGGGCAAACCCCCTGCAGGAGATGGGCCATAGGATTTTGCCAGAGAATTTCTGTTTGAGCAAATCTTTTAAAACCAGACCCAATTCTGCAGTACCGACACCAAGTGTTGGAGCTTCCTCCGTCTTTCTAGTTAACTTGTGCCATCATTATTCCTCTTCACCTTCCCAAATGGACGTGTCGTGACAGACTGCTCCCAGTGCATCTCCTGGAGGTGATGGCAACTAGGCTTCCAGCTCAGGTGGGATGGATGAATCCACGCCTGTGTGTTTCTCTGAGCAAGAATCAGTAGGAAAGGCTCTGTCCCCCTCTTCTGCAGCCGGCTCCCAGTTTTGCAGCCCCCAAACAGGCCAGGAGGAAGCGGGGCTGACCCTGCTCTTTCGTGCCTTTATCTCTCAGGCACGATGTACTTGCATATTAAAATTCCAAATATGATCTTCTCTGCTACTCTTCTCCGGTGAATAACACAAACAAAAAAGCAATGATGTCACGATGACACCAGCTCCCAGTGTGTGACAGAGATCCCTCCAGGCAAGGGGAGAACCATCATTCAATGCATTTTATCAGCCATCTCAGCTACCGCGTCACTGCGCTTTCTAAGATGTGAGAGAAGTTTCCTCCTGCATTTGAGATCAGAATTGATATAAAATTAGCTGCCCAGATCTTTTTATTTGGGTTATTTTTCCCTTTTCCTTTTTTCTCCCAATTGCTTTTCTTCTTGTATGACCATTCCTTGAGCTACCACATGCAACGAACTGGTTTTCAGAGCCACCGTCTCCAGAAGATTCACAAAATGATCACCTTATAAAATGATAATACAGCTGTAACTGAGGCAGGAGGTACCAGAGAGCTGATAACTTTCCTGTGGTGCCCAAAGGCTGCCAATATAATAATTTACCTCAATGTTTGTGACAGTTTTTCCTCCCTTGCCCTAGGACCATACAAACCATGTCGAGCCCTGCCTCAGTTTGACCATGGTACAGGTGCGTGTGTCCACATCATTCTGTATAAAAACTTAACTTTTTGGACCCATTGGCCACTTTGAACCTGATCCCTCAGAGTAATGGTGGCTCCCGTGGATCTTAGGAAAACAGTAATTGAGGGAAAACACTGATTTTGGCTTGGCTAATAAAGGCTCACAAAGGAGACAGCCCACATGGTGTAAGAATAACCGTGCTGGATCCCACCAGGGGCTTGTCTGAGCCACAACCCCTTCATGGATGGAAGATGGAATATGAGCAGCACGGCAACTATAGAGCAACAATTTCCTCGTGTACATCCTTCTGGCACGGCAGACGGGGAACAAGGTTTTGTTTGTTCTGCACTTGGCAGAAGAGTGGTTTGACCTGAGATGTGGAGCTGTCTCAGCTGTGCTGGGACAGGGTCGGGCAGAAACTGGGGCTCACTCTCCCACCCCAACGATGCCGATGCCAGGGGAGGGGGGAGCAGTTTGGCTGCTGAAGTGGAATCTGGGTTCTGTGGAGAGAAATGAAAAGACCTGATCCAGAGACTTCTACGCAACGTGTTTATTAGTGTTTGCGTAGTGTTTTGGTCATAGCCCTGTCCAGCGGGGGATTTGAATATTTGAACAGAGCACTTAACCCAAACAGCAGCTGGTTCCTACAGCCGGCAGCGTCAGAGACCTACAGACAATGCGGGTCTATGCTGCGCTGCCCCGCGCTCCCAAGCTTTCCTCTTCCAGCCCCAGCTCCGCTCCCCCTCCTCAGGAAGATGGTTTATGAACTGTGTACAAATGTTTTCATTCAATGGGAGGAATGTTGTTTTCCTAAAATCGGGAATTGGGACTGGGGCTCATTTCAGGAATTAAGGTGTTAAGCCTCAGGAATCCAGCTGCAAAGACACATCCAAGGTACAGAAAAGCCAACCGGCAGGAATCTGGGTGCGGAGACTCTGCAATGTTAATTGGTTTTTTCTTTTTTAAAGATAGGTTTGTCCTGGTTAGTGGAAGGCATTTTCTGCACTCTCCTTGAAGCAGCACTTGGAAAAAGGCCCTGGGGGACTTCTTTCCAGACCTTGTATTCATTGGAAGCAACGAGGTTGTATCATCCTACTTTATCCATGGTTTTTTCCCTTGTGGGAATGGAGTGTGGTGGGGTTGGCACAGAGCTGCCTCCCACCTCTGTGCCTGGGCTGGAATGCAGGGAGCACAGACAGATCATCCCAGGAATGCAGTGGGTGTTTCCTTGGGTCTTGTTTCTATGTTTTAATTGCTTTAAAAATAATAGCAAGTGTGATTAAAAGGGAAAAAAAAAAAAAAGATAAAAAGTTGCGAAGTGAAGGGGAAATTAATTTGTAAGACAATGGAGCAGATTGCATTGCCTTGAGCCAGGCAAAGAGAGGCCCAAAGGAGCTTTCTCCACCTCCTCTGCTTTGCATCTGTACCTGATGTCTATCTCCCAGCTGAACCTGCCCATCTCTGCTGGCAAAGCTCCGTCCCAGCCTGCACCTCCCGCCCTTGCTCTCGTGATGGACCACGTAAGGACAGGCTGATGCATCTCCAGCCTGGACCTGCTGGTTCAGGCTGACGTGGCACTGCATTTGGTCCTGAACAACTTCTGCTGTCAGTGATTTCCATGAATAGTAGCTGTCAGTCACCATTCTACAATTTTAACCCATCTACGATGCATTTTGCACAAAATACACAGAATAAACATCTTTAAGAGCATTCTTCTTGTTTGTTTGCTTGTTTTTCTTTCAGGTCTCCACTGTATCACAAACTGCTCATTAACATAAATTCCAGTACAGAAATAATCACTAAGCTCAGGAGCACGACTTCAATGCATTTTAAAATGCTGCAAATACATTTAGAAATGCACTGCTAAATCAGAGCAGGGTTTCTCGGAAATCCTGCTCAGTCAGGATTTTAGGCTGTTTGTTTTTTTCTCTGTGAAAAGGAAACATATCAGCCTCTGTCCTTGACACGGGGGAGATGGGATCTCAGGAGACTCCCTGAACTGGAGAGAAATCAAAGCCGTTTTATTGGCCTCTTCTGATTTCTGCATCACATTTCAGATACAGTTGCAACATTTGCCATGGAAAGCTGCTTGGAAAAGATAAACTTTACAGTTTCCCCACCACTACAAAATGTATTTACTTCTTGTCAGCAGCAAAGATTATCCTGTACACAGAGTTCGAAACATTCTCTCTGACTTTAACCTCCCATGCCCAGCTGGGGCTTTCCCTTTGCCCCTCCATCCCTGCATCGTCCCCACTGGGCTTTCTGCTCAGCTGAGCCTTTTCCTTTGCTTTGTCTGGTTTCTTCTGGATCCCCAGCAATTGCTTCGAGATGTAATCGAAGTCAAATTTGCTCTGTGAATTTCTCCAAGGGATCTGCCAAGGGTGAGAGGATTGGTAAGAATCAAACAAAATGAAGAAAAGTAGTATTTGAGGCAACCACCAAGAAAAAAAAATGTGAGCAGTAGGATTTCCATAGTGCAAAGAGTAATTTGAAAGCTGGGACAGTAGAAACCACTCAGAATTTACTGCAACACAACCTTATCTAACGTCATGCTATGAGGGGCACATCTCCAGTCTGACACTGAGCACAGCACATGTCAGAAGCTTGAAGCATGTTCCAAATCCCAGCAAAGATCTGAGAGATCTCGTGGAAATGCTTGAAATAAAGCAGGTGTGTGAACACTTCGGTGGAGCGAGGTCATCAGATGGGTCCCTGGAGGCTTCATCCAAGCCCACTGCTGTCTGGGGGAGTTTGGTTCTAGGTGTGGAACAAGGATAAACAACTACATAAATATAACTCGCCCTGGTCAGTTCAGTGTAGGAAAATCTGCATTTATATCCTGTAGCCTTAGAGTTCATTGCTAGAATTTTCCTTTCCAAAATAACTTTGAAGGAGGGGGCTGTGGGGTATGTATGGCAGGAGTGCAGCCCAGACAGGGCTGGACCTCCCTCACTGGGCAGAGTGGATGTTTCACAGGTGGCAGGAGTGGGGAAAATAGGGTTGGCTTTTGATGGAGATGGAGAGTTGGAAATCTCAACTGTCAATCAGACCTTCCACGGTCTTCAAAGATCTCTCCCCCAGCACAACCCTTCCCCCCTGCATCGTCAGCAGTAAGGACAAGGCCACGAAACTATATGGCCCAGGATTCCCCTGGGAGAAAGGTGGGAGGGAGCTTACTCGTTTTATCATCACCCCAAGCAAAGGCTGGTGGACAGAAGAAGGCTCCTTGCTGGGGGAGCAGAGACTGTAAATCCAGTCTGTTTCCAGAGTTTACTCAACAGTGCAAACAAAAATAAACGGGTGTCAGCTCGCCTGCTTAAAGAGGCCATGAAAGGTGACACTGTGTCACTAATCCCTTGTTGCCATTCATTAAATACATCCTCTAGGCTGTTAATCTTCACACCTTCCTTTGGGGGCCACCAGGCAACAAGCTGGGAGGTCTTGACCATGGCAGAGGATGGCAGGAGATGCCTAAGGTCAGCCTGAATAAGCAAAAACAAGAGCACTGTAATTGTAATAAGATCATGTGTGAAGAATGCATGCTAAATATGATCAAATTAGCTGTGTTATGAGAAGCAACCAGCGGCCCGGCAAAGTCGAGGGAGGATATCCCAGAACGGGCAGAGAAACTTGATAAGCCCAGATTGCCACCACTTCCAGATGTGGTATTTCTATCAAAGCACAAGAGCACACATCCTTGGCCACGCTGGGGACAACAGCAAGAGGTGGAGAAACTTATGAGGCTTGTGAGAGACACCCATTCACAATGAGGGTGGACCTCTCTGGCCTTCCCGCAACATCATATATCCAAAGAAAAGAAATAGTCTAGTGAGAGGTGTCCCTGCCCATGGCAAGGGGGCTGGAACTAGATGATTTTTAAGGTCCTTTTCAAGACAAACTGTTCTATGATGCTATGATGCTATGAAATGTGGGTTGGTTTCCCATGGAAGGCTGGAGGAAGGCCTGACATATCAGGCTGTATCTGGCACAGTCGTGCATCTACAGGTCAGGCAGGCTGCCACAGGACAGGTCAAGAGTGGGCACAGAGACCTCATGTGTCCTTCAGGAACAGGACAAAGGCCCTCTTCACCTTGCCTGAGGTTACATCTGGATCAGAATTAGTCTCATGTGTCTCATCTTTTCTAGAGCAAATCTGCTGGTAGATCTTTCTTATTTACATCACATCAGAAATGCAGTAGAGCGATGACATCCCATGGCAATAAACCAAGCGTGCATGGGATGAGTCAGTCAAACCCAGCAGCCTGGGCAGAGTCCTGGCCTTTGGGAGCCAGAGAGGATTAGAAAAGGTGATGGGGTGTGTTGTACAGAGATACTGCATAAAACGGGTCTCCTCCTGTCAGGTTGGGACCTCTACAGGCTGTGCCCTTTGGTAGGTCCTCGGTGTCATTAGTGGCTGCACGTGCTGGTTTTATTCCTCACCGGGCTGTTCATCCAAACAAACATGTTGTAGGTATTCACCACAAACCTGTGTTGTTCAGGGCTGAGCTAATCTGGTTTAGGTAAGAACAACAAACACACAGAGAGTAGGATTTTGGGGGCTGGCTGCTGCGGTGGCCAGCGCATGCGATACGTGGAATGTCATGCGTCTTGAGCAGGACAAAATGACCTTTATTCAGCTTATCAACCCCTTTTTCTCTCCTGACCTGCTCTAAATATAGGTCTCTTGGTCTTTCGTGGGCTTGTGCATGGAAAGGAGGGGAATATTTGGGACTACAAAGTTTCTTCCTTCAGTAGATAAATTTAGTAACATGTCTGCAATGAGGTTCAAAGGAATGAGAGCGAATCTGCAAGGCATGATATTCAGTCCAAATTCTTTTCGGTGTTGCATCACTGTAACTTTCTACAGGTGTTGTTATTATTATTGTTTCATGATAAACAATCCAAACAAGCGGACCTTTTGTTATAAAACTATCTCTCATTGGCACATACCTCCATGTCTTATTCCCTGGCTTGCTGTGCTACTGTTGAAACACAACAGCTTTTTAGTACGCAACAACCCTGCCCCTGCCTGGCAATCAGAGCTCAGGCTTTACCACCAAACCCACAGAAAAGAAGAGTGACACCTGGCAGAATAATAAACAATTTGGGCTGTCTCTTCAGCCAGCCATGAGTCCGTGCAGATTTTCTCATTTTCCCAGGGCACGCTGAGGTGTCAGGGTGACTGCGTTGGGTGAGAGGCAGATGAACAAACTACTGACTCCCTGCCCCTTTGTGTCCCATGGAATTACTCTCCTCCAAAAGAGCCGCCGTGGGATCCTTCAGCTCAAAGGAAATCTCTCATTTGGCTCAAAATGATGACAGCCAGAAAAGAATTGGCACAGAGGAAACCCCCATCTTTTTTTTTGTCACATTAAATTGACAGGAAATAAGATATTTAGAAGAATTAGCTTATAGAGCTCAGGCTGCGCAAGGGAGAGACGGGCAGAGAGGCCACAGCAGCCGGTGGTGGCTCTGGGTGACCCTGTGGTGAAAGACGGGGAACTTTCCCTGCAATCTTCAGCATCATTTCAACACAGCAATGAAAGAGCATCTCCCCCTCCTCTTCCTCGGGGCAGGAGAGGGCGGTGGGACGCAGACCCCTCCTTTAGATGCAGGAGCTTTGCCAGAGGGCAATGTGGCTGCTGGGTTTTGCACACCAGAGCATGTTTGTCCCTGTGCTTTGCCACCAAAACTTATTTCTGTTCATTTTAACAAAAAGCCCCACAACCCAACACACAAGCCCCCTCCCCACAAACCAACGACCCTGTTGCCTGCAGCCCTATTTACTATTTATCTTTGCTATGAACATATGGTTCCACTTTCTGAGGCTGTTGGTCTCCAGGGTTAATGACATATGACCATATGGCCCAGAGCAAAGAGTGATGGGACCAACGTGCAGGACAATTAATGGGGGTGGGGAGGGAGAAAAATAATAAAAAAAAAGAATACTGAAATGTTCCCCTTTGCACATAAAATGTCAGATCCTTGGGCTGACATCTAGACAGATGTTGCTAACATCTGGGAAGATGTTAAGTGTAGGCTTTCATTTTCCTTTTTACATTTAAATGTTCCAAATGTAAATATTATACATAAAAACATTTATAAATGATACTGTCTTTTTTACCCTGCTGAGGCCATGGTTGTCTCCACACCACTTACATCTCGGCTTTTAAAGGTTTTCCAGTGACATACTCTCAATGTGTCCAGTGACAAATGATGTAACGTGTTATTAGACCATTGGTGCTGTTTCAGTGGAGCCCTGGGTTTCATTAAAGTTAGCACGCAACATTTCTTTCTAACTAGCTCTGCCGAACAACAACACCTCCTCACACAGAGTGATGTGAAGTCACTTTTAGGTCTCAACAAACTGACAAAAGCAAATAGCCAGACGTGTCTTTCATGCCACCCTTTTCTCGTAGCCCTCGCCGGGGGACTTTAGCCTTTCTGTCAGCAGGGGAATGGGCACCCCCGGGAGATATTTCACAAACCAGCACCAGCTATAGGGTAGAGGCCCAGCTGGAAGCCCACAGGGGTTTGGGGGAATCTCTCCAGGCCAGACCCAGAGCCCTGGTCTTGCCCATCACTCCGTGCTTCCAGGAACCCGGCTCGTTAAACACGTCGGTGGATTTATATGAGC
The DNA here is from genome assembly GCA_013400055.1 of Nycticryphes semicollaris. Classification (NCBI taxonomy): domain Eukaryota; kingdom Metazoa; phylum Chordata; class Aves; order Charadriiformes; family Rostratulidae; genus Nycticryphes; species Nycticryphes semicollaris. The sequence goes on from VXBJ01005089.1 coordinate 172,180, forward strand.
CATGAGCAAAATGGGCTCAAACACCGGTTTTGTACGAGCTGGTGTGCCCCGTAAAACCAAGCCTCCATCCTGCAAACCTTTGTTTCTGCTTGTTTTTAAGTCTATAGGGATGCCTCTGACAGAAACTATTGTTTTACTGGTGTCACTTAGAGGAAGGCTTTTCTTCAACAGTATATGGCCACATTTTTATACTTGTGACACCAAGGGCAGATACAGTTTTGCTGAAAGAAGAGTGCTTTTTTGAGGATTGCTTATTTTGTTTGGGGCACTAATATAAACTGTGCTGGCAAATCCTTTCTCCTGTAGGCAAAGGTTAAGTAGTCCATTGATTTAATTGGCTTAAAGTTAAGTAGGTGTCTACAAGATTAGAGCCTGAGAGCAGACCTTCATTTCAAGCTGGCTTCCTTCTTCCTCTGACATCACAAAAATGCCACAGGACTTTTTTTTTCCCCCCAGCTTTGAAACTTCAACATTATCTTTTGCCAACATCTCAAATGTTGGCAGAAAGATGCAAAGCAACGGTTCAACAATATTTTCAGCTCGCTACAGCTTCGTTGCTCATACAGCTTCACTCACTTTTTGCAAACAGCAGAAGTCACATTTGTCCTGCAGGAGAAGCTCAGCTCACTGGGCTGATGTTTTAAAGGCTGATGTTTTAACCAAATTTTCAAGTGCATCATTTTTGTGCTGTTCACACAGATCATATAGTTCACACAAATATATCTCTTTCCAGAGAGACCTCGGGAATTACGAGACATAAGATGGGCAAAGAGTGTCACAGGTTCTTTTGAGACACTTCTTCCTGGAGGAACACCCACCATCCCATGATTTTCATGTGGAAAACACTGAAGGTTTGAGCAACCCTTTACTGGGAGCAGATCCCAGACCAGGGAATTCCTTGGCATCTCATCACCCATCTCCCTGAATCAACTATGTCAGGAGTGTGACCACCACTGGGAGTCTCCGCAGCATGTGAGAAAAGCCAATACTTTAACACCAGAAAACACAAAAGAAGCCATAATCCAAGTCCAAAAGATGAGAAAAAAAGAATTTCTGTGTCATTTCTACCAGTCTGAGTCTGTGCTTTGCCCCTGCCAGAATCAAAACCCTACTGCTCAGCACAGAGACAGTCATCTCAAAATACCACTAATTTGAAGGCCTCTGCTTCAAGCTGGAAGTGGCTTCTTTTACAGAAAACCTCCTTTTACTATTTTTGGTAATTTCTTAATACTCTAGAAGCTGCTTGGACGATACATGTTTATTACATATGTTTGCAATGCATACCTGGCACTCCAGGGCATATAGAATATTAATATATTAGATTATACGATTCAATGTTCATTGAAGGCATCTTGGTAATGTGTACTTTTCCACTGCAGCATGTTTGACAGAGAAGGGTAGCATTACTTTAGTATTTCAAAGATCCACCCCTGTTCCTCATCATCCTGTTTAGGCCAGAAACACTAAAGAAAGACACAGATAGGTAGTAACCTCCTCCTTCCCCCCACCAGCAGCGCCCCTCTCTCCAAAGAGAAAGCTGAGGAGGATGAAAAACACACCACCAAAGTACATTCCCATTTCCCGCTGAAAAGAGGGCACTTTAACTCATCCACTTGTGTTAGAAACTCTTCAGAGTGGGGACAGAGCTTCCTCTCAGCTTTCACAGCACCCAGCAGAACGAAATTCTGGTTTTGGCTCTCTCTTAAAGACTTTCAGGAAATAATAAGAACAGAGATAAAATGGAGGGGTCAGGAAGAAAACATACCTTTTGGGTTGATAGATGTCTAGGTGTTAAAAACGCTGATAAATGCACATTTGGGTTTAGCCACAAAGGGAATTGAGTTCCTAACTCCTACGAGCTGATCTTCATGGAAATGCCACCAAGAATAGCTCTTTACCTCTGGGTGCCTGAGGATCTCCAGTGAATTTGCCCCTTAATTCCTGCTGCTATAATGGAAATACTGTGAAATGTGGAAGGAAGCTTTGCATCAAGGGGGTAATTGCTGTGTACAGGCTGGAGTTATTCTAAAAACCTGAGTGATTCAGAAAACCATGCTGAGTTATTGCTGAAAACCGGAGTGATTCTAAAACCCATTCTGCCCCAGTGTGACTCAAAGCTCCTGCCATCCCTGGCTGGTTCCATGCCCTTAGCTCCAGCCTGTGAGTTGATGCAAAGTGCAGAATGTGCTACGGGTACATTCCTGTTCGACAAAAACGGGCTTGGAACTGCCAGTGCTTTATGAGTGTAAAGTCACGTACATTGGGGTTTTAATGCCAGAAAGAATTAGAGCTTTAATTTAAAACTGCAGATCCCTTAATGCAGAAATTACCCATTAAACAAGATAACACAACACAAAGCCCTGTTGGAATGAGCGTTGGGTGTTTATGTAAACAGACTGGATCTGAGCAAGGGAGCAGCTGTAGGTTACGGCTGGTGTCTGTGGTGTGTAGGGGAGACACACTCTTTTTTTTCCTGTCAGCTGGTGCTTTGAATGGTTCTGCTAATTGCTTATCTCGTTTTCTAATCTGCTTACCTCCGGCTTCAAACCCATCCACACTTCGCCTCTTGTGGATGTTTATTAAGTGTTTTGAATTGTGAAAGGCCTGGAAAGGACATACTCCCTCCAGAAGACAGGTTAAAAAAAAAAAGAAAAAAAGAAAAGAATAAATACCTCCAGGGTTTGTCTTTTACCTGTTTCCTCAAGTGATTATCTCAGAACAATCAGATTTCACAGTGCTTTCTTTGGAGCTGGCTTTGCCCTTACAGAGCCGCAGGAGAATGCGAGAGGAAAGGGCAGCGTGTTGAAGCAGGCAGCGAGCGCTCGGGAGGGCTCAGGAGCTCCAGCATCATTTCCCCACCTCCCCACACAGGGCATCATCCACAGATTAATTAATAAATGCCCGAAGATTTGACCAAATGGCTCTCTCTGCAGAAAGCATTGGAGTTTTCTCATACAGAACAGGAAAATGAGAGCTGAGCTGCCTGGCCAGGGACGTGCCCTGCGCTAGTCACCTTCGTCTCCTTAATTAACACTGATAGAGGGGGTTACGTTCTGGGTCAGTCATGCTAAACATGGTGGGTCCAAAGACACATTCTGGATTCTGAGTTTCAGGTCACAAGTAAAAAAATATTAACAATCCTTGAGTATTTGATCAAAATATTTATAAAGTGTTTTTTTGATCAAAAAATCAAAGTTCACTGTATTTCCGAGGCGTACCCTAGTCAGTGAGCGTGGAACTGTACAAGGCATCTGGGAAGCTTAACATCTAAACAGAAATGAAATGGGACTCTGCTTTGCCCAAATAACAAGTATTTAACTAAGAAATAAACCGGCATCACAGCTCAGTGACTCCCACACTCTTCTGCGTGGGCTCAAAAGCAAGTTCTGTGCAACGGAGGGGTCACTGCCCTGACTGCGACGGAGCTCTCGGGCGTTGCAGGCTCTTCCTCCTGCCAGCTCCTGAGAAGCCACTTCACAAATCTCAGGGTGGGTTTTTGGTTTGGTTTATTTTTTGTTTCTTTCCTGAGGTGAGATGAGACAATTCTTGGATCTCAGAATGGTTCACAAGCTGGGAAAAATCCAGCCAAAACAACAGACTGCTCCGTTATTTCAAACAGATGCCAGGGCAGTTCCAGAATGGAATTCTATTTTGTCCTTTACCCACCGCATCCTCTTATTTTCTCTCTCCCCTCTGACCAGGGGAGAGCAGTCCTGCTCTCGTTCTAGAGATTTGTAAGTTGGGATAAGTCTGGATTCCCTTTGGAGCAGACGTACAAACCGAAGCACGGAGGGAGAAGGGAAATGCTCTTCATGTTTATTTGACTCCACCAGGTCCACTTTGCCCACATCAGCCTCACGGTGCTTCCCAGGGAAGAGAACTGGGAAGTCCACAGCAAAGCAAAGTCTGCCGCACTGAGCCGCGTGTGTGACAGGCAGCCATCCAATCAGACAAAATAAATTAACAAAAATTTAATTAGCTTGTATCATTTCTGTCAAAACTGACAACTCAGACATGGAGAAAAGATCACGTTTTCCCCCGGGGAGCATTTATTATTGCTTTTTTTTCACTCTCTGTCTGAGAGGGAACCCAAAGTGGGGTAGCTATTTATAGGTTTTACATGGCCTAGTGCTTCCTGTGCTGTGGGAGGGTTCAAGAGTGAAGCCATAAATGAATTCAATTTCCTTTTCTCCCTTTAGGACCATGGATATGGACCCTCTGCTTATTTACATTCTGGCTGACAGGTTTTTCAACTGACTAAGCCATTTTTCTGTAATCCCCACCAGATCCTCCACACAGGTTTCCATCACAGAATGTCCTTTCAAAGCATTATGTCTTGGTTCTGGACTAACTATATATATATATTTCTGTGTGTATATATATTTTTATATTAATACTTTCTCAAGAGAAGCATGAAATAACTCAGATGAATTTACTATGGCCGTGAAGAATTCCTCTCAGAAAAAAAACACCGAAATATCATTCAAAGCTAGAAATTATTAGCAAACACACGAAAGAGTTACACACATTTAAATCATCCACTTTAAAATCCATTTCCCAGCTCCAGCCAAACGCAGACTGTAACTGTAGTGACCGTAGTTTATGTGGATGCCACAAATAGTGCAAGATCAGCTTTCTGTCCCCGAATCCAGTCCCACGCTGCCCCTGATTGTTGCAAGGAAGATGGACTTTATGGTGTAGCTACTGTAAATGAGCCCAGCACCATCAGAGAGCAAGCGGGGTTGGAGTAACTGCTCACTGGATGTTAGCTTAGACATGATCTTGGGTTTTGAAAGCAGTTACTAATTGCTTTAATTAAACAATTATCCATAAGATCAAATAAATAACAAATAATAAATCTTGCCGCTTTGGAGCATTATGCATTCCATTTAGATAAGCATCTACTGTGCAATATAATAGAGCTTCATTGTTATTATTAGTTTTAACTGATGACTTGGTGCTCACAAATCACGGCTCCCTGAACTGTGCAAGATACAGGAGGTGCAGGCTCCTCTCCCAGGGAAAGCAAGAAATCAAGCTAAAGCCTTTTTGTTTCTGGTTTCAGCAAAGAAAATCTTGCCTTTGCTTTTCATCTCAGGTGGGAGAACCTTTGTGTGGTGGGGAAAGGCCTGTCCCCCATCCCCTGGGAGGGAAATGTTAGTGACTTCCCCTGGCTCTGTGAACTCCTCAGCAGGAAAGACAGTAAAGCTTTAGTCATTATTGTCCCCATAAAGGATTTCCATAGTATTGGGTACCTTTGGTAGCTCCGATCCTCAGGCTGAGCTCTACTCACTCCTGTGTCTTGCAAGGAGTAACCAGGAAGGGATTCGACACTGGTTGTGGAATGAAGGAGGGAAAGTAAACACATGTGAGCATTCCCCTCGAAGAGCAAACTTCAGGAGCTTTAAATAATGATACTCCCTGAAATGTTTCAGTTATTATTTGTGGGTCGGTACAAGTTCCGCATGTCCAGAGCCCCAGGCTGCCCCAGAGCTGTACGACAGAGGAGAAGGGAAAAAGGCAGCTTCTCAGCCCTTACAGGCTCACTGTGAATGGCAAGAGGGTCTAAAGAAGTTTGATTTGTTCATCTCAGCAAGCTCTGCACAGCCACAGCCTCATTTCAAAGCTCCTCGTGCTGGTAAACGTGCAAATAAAGGCAGTGATGGGCAGGCACTACTGGTGCCCCATCTTCCCCTTCATAAGTGGGGATGTTCCTGAGACCCCCCTCGACAGGAAAGTCAGAGAAAAGTGAAACCCGTTATTTTTCTGCCTCAGCAAGAGAGGGAAGCCCCGCAGCCCAGCAGCCAGGAGGGAGGTGCTGCTGTCTCTCTGCAGTGCAGGTCCCTGCACACCTTCAGCTGGTGCCCAGGGGCATTTCTTGGGACATCCTGCCTGGTGGAACCAACCTCCTCCCCACCCTTCCCCAGGTACGGAACCCACAAGGTCACAGAACAAGGCTATCATATTAAAGCATAACTAATTCCATGCTTCTTGTTAAATAAACAAAAAATCCATGAGCCCCAAATGTTTCTTACACCCCAGAGTCGGATTTGTCTCTGGATCTGAGCCACCAGCTTCCCAATCTCTTCAGGAGAGGCACAAAGGAGACCGTTTCCAAGTCAGTAACCAAGCAGTGATTTGTGACATGTCAGGAATGTTTAGGGAAAAATGATGGTGCCAATGACCCTGGAGAAGGGAAATCCATCTTTTGGTTGGGAAGCGGTAAATACCTCCTGGAAACCTAACACATCTTACCCTCCCGCCTTGGTTTCGGTCTATTCCAAAATGGAAGATTAGTAGCTTGCAATCGAAAGAATGTCACATAAAGAATAAAAGGAACAGATTACTGGGAGCAAAAATGATACTAAAGCTTCTCACTGAACCACTTTCTCACTGTCCTCCACTGAGAAATACTGAGCGAACATTTACTTAGCAATTAGGTTTTCATGGCAAAGCTTTTCAAGGCAGTGCTGGGCAGAAAGTCAAAATCTACATTTTAAGGAGATATTTTAAGTACCCTACAATGCACAGGAGCCCGTATGGTTTTTCTTTCACCGTAACACAGCACTTTGTCTTCCTGCAAATGCATGTGGATGAAAAGAGAGAAATGCAGGAGTCATTAAGTATCCCCTGTAGCTCATTTAGTTAAACCTCTCTGAATGGACTTGTAGAACTACCCAGGTGAACCCCAGGTGGGTGTCAGAGAAAGATGGTGCAATGTAACTGCAAAGCTCTAGAATTAAAAAAGACCTTAGAAAGACTTTGAGATTAACTATTTCTTCTTAAATTAAAGACGTGAGGGAAAGCAAACAGGTAGACATTTTAATAAAAAAACCCCAAACAGTGTCTGTTTTCTCCACAAGGGCCTATCTCTCACCGCTCACTTGCAGAAAACCTTGTTTTGTGGAATCTTAATGCAAATATAAGAACAAGGGCCAGTTTCTGTCAGCTGGGCTGGTGTCTCTCCCTCCACCGGAGCAAGGCAAAGCCTGGACTGGGGAAAGGTGAGTTCTTCCCGGAGAGATGAGCTGTGCAAAGAAAGGCAAGAAGTGAGAAGAAACCACCTCGTAACTCCGTGCCTCAGTTTCCATTCAAAACAGGGACGTTAGGAAAAGACTGGCTTTGTACAGGGCTCCATTCTGGCAGTTAGAAGTGCTCGAGAGGAACCACCTCTTGTCATAAACAAATTGTTGATCAAAAAGAAAATAAGCTTTAAAGGGAGAGTGAAATAAACCCCAGGATATAGTGACTACCTCACAAACTGCCCCACTGACCCCACAAGTGGAGTGAGATGGCTGGGAGTCACCGTTCTCTGCACTAATACAGCTTGTTTATCTCTGGTTTGCAGTAAATGCGGTATTAGAGAGGAAAGGCGGCAGCAGGGGGGGTACATTTCCATGAAAGCTTCCCCCATCCTTTTTTCTCCTTTCTCTAATGCTGTCCCTGATACATTAAGCTACATTCCAGCCAGCTTCAAGGACATGTTTCTGAATCCTATTCAAAATACTGACAGGCACTGAACGTGTGAGAGGAAACATGCCCTCAGATGGACTGCATTTATTCGTCTGGTTATACCTTTAATCTGACATGTTTAGTAAAACCTCTGCGGTGACTGCTGAGAACTTTCCAAGAGAAGAAAGGAGGAGAAGCAAGATTCAGGTGTTGCCTCTGAAGGTTGTTTAGAGTTGGGAGGGCAGATTCCAAACTCAATGAGAAGAAGCTGGTTAAAGAGAGAGGAACAGGGTTCTCTGCTGGTGCTGGGCTGGTGCTGGGCTGCCAGGGCTTGGCTGATGCCAGCCTCGGGGTCTGCTGCTGGGCTTGCTGGGCTCCTACTGAAACAGTTGTGGAACCAGGAGGATGCCCTTTCATATTCCTTGATGCAAACAACCATAGGTCTAAGCTGAAATCTGTTCCACTGGGTCTGATTTCCTTTCAGGACTGACCCAAACAAGACTTCAGGGGATCTACTTTGTGTGAATCCTGAGTTAGGCTCAAGACAAATAAGACTTCAGGCAGATGAGGGTTTCTGCCCTTGTTCTGGACAGAAATTGCTGAAACCCTGCCCACTTTTCAAAAAGATCTGCTGATTTACACCAACAGAAGGGCAACTTTCCAGTCCCAGTTTAAATACGTCAGAGATCTCCTGCAAACAGCTGTATTTTATTTCTCTTCTTTTTTTTTTTCTCTCTCTTTTTTTTTTTCTTCCTTTTCTTCTACTTGGGACTAACTCAGTATTTTTCCCTTGTTTTGTGGTGAGAATACACATTTGCTCTCTCACGGTGAAGTACTAGTTATTCCTATTTCATTTGCATCAACATGAGTCAAGACTTATTCACCAGCCTTAAATGACGTTGACATGGCTTAGAATTAAATAGATTAAAAAATGACTCGTCGTGGTCCGTGGGGTTTCTGAGGTTTTGATAATGCTGAGCAAAGGGGAGAAAGGGAAACAGCCGAATCAGGCCCCAAATTCCTTAAATCCTTCTTTTCTCTCCGCAGCTAAAATTGGAGAAGAGAATTCACAGCGGTGCTGGGTGATGGGAAAAAAAGATCACTTTGCAAAATACAAAGCAACTTTAATCACTGTGATAAGATTCGCCTTAAAAATGTTCAGTTCTGCCCTGATGGCCCTGCTGCAGACAACGTTCATCAGCCAAGAGACCTTGAGCCATGTTAAATTCTATTTTCTATCTGGAGCACTTGTGGTTACAAAGTTCTCCCGGGGCAGTCGGCGTGGACAGCCCAAGGATGAGCTGGTGCTTTGGGGCACAGCGGAGCCTCGGGGAGGTTCAGGACTGTCTGTCCTTCCTCCAGGCAGTCACTCAGGTCTGCTACATAACCTTTGTCTGTACCCACCTTGGATCAGATTTTAAAAAGAGAAAAAAAATGTCTAACTCCTACAAAATCTTGTGCCTAAATATTTTTATATATAAGGTGCCTGGCCCTTTAGTGTGGACAGCCCCGCTGAGCCCTGCCCTCACTACAGCTCTGCACAGCATCTCCCACCTCGTGGTGCCCCTGCCCCTGGTGCCACAGCGACCTGGACACAGCTCCTCTGGGGACACAAAAGGCCGGTGAAGGAGCCCGGCCTGGAATGGTCTGACCATGGAGAAGGAGAGGAACTGAAACTGCTTGGGCTTCCCAGCTCGGGGTCTGTCGCGGTGAGAGCCTTGGGCTCAGCCTGCAGCCCTTTGAAGACGGAGCCGTTTGCCGAGCCCAGTGGCAAAACCCTTCACAGGGGCTAGAATTTGGCAGTGAAAGCCAAACCTACATTATCCAAGTGCAGTCACTTCAGCTCACAATGACGCACGGGGCTTAGATCTCCACTTTGCTCTTTTATACCGAGTCGAAAGAGCAAATCATAGGACACCCCATAATCCTTTGAGGCGCATCCAGCATTGGTTTTACAGCCCGATGACTTAACCGCTAGCATCGCCTGCCACTCTCTACGTCTGGAATAAAAAGACAGACAGAAAAAAGCACCTTTGGAGCCTTTAAGACTAATTAAGAAATGTATCAAAAGAGAAAAAAAATGAGAGAAAGAGAGAGAGCGAGAGAGAGATACATTTGGCTGACTGTGAATGAATCTTATAAATGGAAATGGGAAACATGTGCAAACACTTTAAATATTTTTGCCCCTGCAAGATATTTGAAGACTTCCCTTGTAAAACAAATAGGGAACAAAATAAAACCAGGTTTCCTTCAGTCAGCACATAATCATTTTCATGTTAATTTTTATCTTGTTAACCCAAAAATCTATTAGAAGAAAATTATCTGCCTGAAATCTAGCTTGTGACTCATGCTAAGTGGTTCTGATATTTTGAGAAAATAAATCTTTACACTGTTTACACAAGTCTATCTGAAATTACAGTGTGTAAAAGAAATAATGGTTTCGAGTGACCATAGGTGACAAATGATCAGGCTTCTGATGTTATTCACTTTGGCCTAGTCTACACTGGATTTTTTTTTTTTCCTTTTCTTTTAATCCCTACTAGCTGTAACAATGGCAAAGCACTACCAGAGCAAAAAGCAAAAGGGATTGAACTCGTGCTACAGAAAAATAACCTCAGAGTTCACAGCACTATGGACTATGCCCAAGTGCTGAACAAGGTTACATCGTCAAATCCAGTCGTAATTACCATGAGCAGAAGAGCAATTTAATAACACACAGACCATATCCTTAATTGTGACAAGCCTCATTGCTTATTATGCCAATTTATACTGAGTTAGCTTTCAGAAAAGACCATTTGTACATACAGAGCAAGATGGTTTTTAATTGAGTGGAGATTCTAGAAGCACAGTTTTGATTTGTAAGTGTTCAACCGGCTGAATCTTTATGGGGATTGGTTTTATACAGAAAATACGGAGTGCTGGTAGCTGTAAAATTCATGTGGAAGATGCACAGGGTATGGGCATATTCCAGGGAAATCCTTACAACCAAGAAAGCACACCTTCTGTTTGCTCCAGTGGGCAGAAAAAGAAACTGAGCTGAGAGTGAGAGGCTGAATACTGGTCCCTCTAAATAAGTACATCAAGCTTACACCACGGAGCAAGGGCTCTGGGTTGATGCTTTACATGAGTTGCTGCCATGCCAGTTCTTCTGCCTGGCTTTGAGGCTGGATAATTTAATAAATAAAAACTAACAGATAGGATAAATGCCCCTGCTCTTCAGCCAATGCCCAGCAATCCAAGGAAGGAGTCAGCCAGTGCTGGCATTGACACCAAAATTCGCTTTTTATCCCGACTGGGAAGGCAACACATCAGCACAGACTGATATGAAGAGATTTTGAGGATAAATATCAGTAAGGTGAATAGCACCTTGCAATTTGTGGTAGAATCAGGAAAGAAAAAGTGGGTGAAGGACACCTGGGGTGGGGTAAGGAGGGGGGAAGACGCTGCCACCGCATGAAGCAGGGCCCAGGCTCGGAGCCCAAATACCTTTGTGGATATTCTCCCCTGTTTAAAATGTGAGGCTGTGGCTTGGCTGGGCACACTTGGGTTGTTTAGCGAGCAATAACACAGATGCTTCCCCCTTCTCCCCAGGCAAGAATCGGCAGAAACCAAAAAGAAAGATTTGTTTTAGCCAGACAGAAAACCCTCACTCTGACTTTGCTGGCCTGGTATTTTCCACCGCCTGGCTCTGGGGCAAGGCAGCACCATAAACCCAACGTCTCCTTTTCCTGTGCACTTCTCATACCCTGTTTCAAGCCTTGGTGAACGTGGGACGTGATGCTGAGCTGATCTAACCACAGCCAGGGATGGCCATGGCCTGTCCCACCAGCACTTGGAGCCACCACATCAGCGAGGACAACTCATCATCACTGGAGGAGTTCGCAATGAGTTGGATTCAAGTGGGGCGAGGGGAGGAGAAGCCATTTATTATAAATCAGCACATACGCTCCCAAGACGGCAAATTTATGAGGTGACACTATCTCTAAGTGTTTGCTTTATGTCAGGAGGTACCACACTGTCCTATGTGAGAACAACATCCCTGCCTTCAATGGGGGAAGTCTGATACCCGCTCCCATTCTGGGATGAAATCCACTGCATATTTTTTTGCTGTTTGCAACATGAGAACTTAGGAAAAATTCTGGGGGTGAGCTTCCCACCAAGACCACAGAATTAATTCTGTTTAGCTTAAAATACAGATCACCACCACCCCCCAACAACTGGCACTAAGGGAGGCTGGTTACCTGGCTCAGCTAGAATGGAGGGATCCAGTAAATTTAAGGTGAGGGACATCCATTAGGAAATCACGGAGAAGTCTTTCCTGCCACTGCCCAGGAGGCTGAAGAGCTGCCCTTACTGTATCTATACACAGACCTAATGGCTTTGTTTCTTTCAGGTGCTCGAGAATTCAATTTTAAAATACGCTGCAATTTCACAGAGCTTTGCCAGAAAGGAAAAAACCAGGCTGAACACCACCACAACGTCAGCCACAGAATTATACCCTGTGTTTCCTGAAGCAAGGAAAATTTTGTTCTCTATTACCTAAAAACGACACAAGTGAGCTCAGCGGCTTGAAGTTAATATCATTTAGAAACATAAGCAGGAATGATTTAAAGATTTTAGCAGTGAAGTGCAGCTTTTACTAAACTCTGTTGGTGGCTGTTTGGCTGCTGTTAAAAAGTTTAAAAATTCCTCTAAATGTCTTTAATTTCAACTCCATCTAGTTATCTTTATGCTCCCTTAGATATAGTAATCCAGGTTCTTCTCTGTGTATATGAATTTTGAGCTTATTAAAACACTGTGAACCTGCTATTAACATGAAAAGGTCATAAAACAGGGCAAAAGGGAAAAGTAATGAAAAAAGACCAGCATGTACATCATTTACCCAGCACAACTGAACAGAGACCAGAACGTGGCTGGTAGAAGGAGAGTCTCAAAGTCAGCTGGCTCAGTGGGAGAAGAATGGGGTTTAATAGCATTTTTGGTGAGAGGATTTGCTGTGTCACAGTGCACAGTTGTCATCATTCAGGAGAACTTCTTCCCCATACACAAATCAGGCTTGTTGTCTTGATGACCATGAGGTTGGCCCCAGGGAAAGCAAAAGTGCGTCAGTGTGAGAGTCCTTGCAGAAGGACACCTGTGATCCTGCTGTAAAAGACTTTCCCTGGAAAAGGGTCTGGTACCTTCAGGGAGATGCAAGAGGGGATGCTTCATCCCCACAACTTCAGTAATTAATGCTACCACGGCCATCGGTGCTGATTGATCCTGGGGACCTTCACAGGTGAAGTCTATTCAGACATTTCACCTGCCGTTGAAAGGCATTTTTCAAATTGCTTATTGCCCTAACGAGAATGGCAGGGCTGGGCATTATCTCAAAGCCAGTGCCATAGGCCAAATAAAGCAGAAAGCTGTCTGCCAGCTACTCAACACGGATTAATAAAGTGGCAAGATTTACAGGGAAGTCAACTCAAAATGCTTTCCAAAAAACATGAATCAAAAACATTATATTGTCTTGAATATACGTCATTAGTAAATGGATTTGATGGGTTTCTGGCAGAAGGACACTTTCTAACCTTGATAGGCTGAAGTATGTTTTATTGGAGCTCTGAGGGTAAGGATGCGGAGCATGTGAAGTGAATATTAAAACCGCTATTAAATGGCTCCACTGAAGTTAACAGCATTTTACTGCTGTTCATCAACGGCACCGAGGTGTGCACGTGGAAATCAAAGGCAGTGAGACATCCGGGAGCCTCCTGACGGTTGGAGGAGTAGCCCCTTCTCTACCAACGTGTTTTAGAGAGCACCTTTTCCTTTTTTACCTGGAGAGACTTAGGCTTGAACAGTCTCCAGCAAAACCTCCGCGTTCCTCCAGTGTTGCCTTCCCAAAGAGCAATTTCCTCTGCCCCTGAACATCCTTAACAAAAGTCTTAATAAGCTATTGCAGGGCTGAACCTTTCCAAATTGTTACAACTAACATATAAGGAAACAGTTTGATTTGTTGAAATAAACTAAAAGATAGAAAGTGATTTTAACATTATTTTGACCAGATTAATGAATAGTACTTTCCATATCCACAGCTGTAAAATCCAAACAATTGCCCGGACTGGGGCTGAGCAATCCTGACATTATTCCACTGATTTTTTTTAGAGAGCTTTACAATTAATGTCTGCTGGAGATGTGGCCGGCACAAAACCTCTGTCAGAGATCTCTCAACTGCCTCAGTGAAACCGTACCTTTCTGAGACCCCCTCTGGGGTCAGGGTGGCAGCTCTATTTTTGTGAACCCTCCTGAATGGGCAGTTGAACCCTATGAGCTGAGACTTTCACAGAAGTTTTCTGTGGAAGCAAAAGGTTTTCTGAATCTCTGAAGAGATGTGCTTCCCGAATCCCACTTTTCCAGAGGCCACATGCTTCCCTGTGTAACACCCATGGGTACGTAAGAGCAAGGCTTCAAGGTGGTGATGGCCTGGAGCCACAAAATCACTTGAGCACCTTTATACAGGACTGAGGTGCTTAAAGTGTTTCTGGATTTACCTATGATTTTGAAATAGGACGTTGGAGTCCAGATCCCTTAGTCCTATTGAAAATCTAATTTCATTTTGATCCATAAAAATAATTAAATGTGGAGATGGTGAATAAAGATGAACAGAAAGTAGCACTACCCTTATAACTCAAAAATAACATAAGAAAAGATGAAACTTTGTGGGCACGTTGGAATGAACACATATGCTGAGCAGTTCCTAGGAAGACATCTCTGGGTGCTCGTATTTGGTAGGAGTTAATCTGGATGAAAATAAGACCTATGCAGCAGTGAAAACATCCCTGACAGGATAATGTTCAATTTAAATAAACAGTTCTAATGAGATCTGTTATTACCTGCTATTTTGTCATGCTCTGGCATGCAGTCTCAAGTCTAATGTTTCTAAATGCTGTCATAAATTTTTTCAAGCTAATCTGCTCCTGAAAATTTCAGCTAATGCCTCTCATGGTTCACAGTAAATTACAGACAGTGTTGCTGTCTGTGAGCGAATCTAAATCTCTCTTAGAAAACCCCAGTGCTCCAAAACCAGTCTTTGCCCATCCAAGAAAAGATTGCTTTGACTGCTCAGCTTAATAAAGAACTCTTAGGGTGGGCATGTTGGGCACACAATTCTGCACAAAATACATACAGCAAATTGTATAGTTCATCCAAAGTCACCTATTCAGTGCCCCAAGAGGCAAAACCAGCTGGAATAATCTGTGCCTACCTGTCAGCTCTTAGATCCTGGCCTGATCCTATGTGTCCCCTCCTCTGCTCTTCAGATACGTCTGAGAAAGCTCCAGGCAACACCTCTCCTGTCCCACCAACGCTGGTACAAGTAGATGGGTATAAAATACTACTTCTGACAGTCACTGTCACTCCCAGAAGAGGAGGTTTGGCCATGGCGTGATGCTTGGGGGCATCTGCACCTACTTTGGAGGTGGAACTGGGTGGAACAAGGAGGGAGGTTGCTCACCAGAGCTCAGAGCTGCAGAGCTCAGCCGTGTGTCAGTGCCAATGACTTGCCATTTACTGTGTCCTCAACTTTGATATAAGAATAATCGATGTTTTTCGGTCAGGGGATGTGCCCTCAAGTAGAGCACAGGCAGCAGTGACCCCAGAGTTCCCCAGCGCGAGGGGCAGCTCTCGGCTGTAGGGAGGTGACATCGCTTGTGCACAGCAAAATCCAGATGGGATGTTTTGTTCAGACTCGTGGCACGGTAGTTACAGAACACCTCCACTTGTTCCAGGGGATTTGCTCTTAATGTTTTAGAGAAAAGACACATCTGTTGGATTTGGATAGATCAAGATGGCTGAGGATATCTGACTGAACCAGTAAACAGTGGAAAGAGGCAAAATGCAGTATTCTGTGCTGGGTGGTTGTGTTACAGCAACACTGCTCTTCTGCTGCAGATGGACATTGGGAGAAAAGCACTGCAAAGCAGCCAAACTCAAAGTGAAACAGGAAAATTAAAGAGTTCTAACAGAATCTTCTCAGCAGTTTACAGTGTTTCATCTAGATGTACGTGGATCACTTCATCACGTAGCCTGGTCTTTGGGAGCGCAGCCCCTGCAGCCCCTCTGTGGGAGAACAAGGAAGGAACAGCAAAGCTGAACAAGGAATTTTTTATGGCTAACCTCCAAAAATGCTACAGACAAATGGTGATGCTTAAAAAAATAAATACCGGAGACCCCAAGCTACTAAAATTATCAAATGATTCCGAATCGTGCTGACTTTGGTCAATGGCTTTGCTCCAGGAGAGAACATCACCCCCAAACCAGGGAACTAAATCCTGTTCCGAACTGCCCCTGGGGGTGGGTGACAGGACTCCCTGTGCCCAGAGCAACCCCTTGCCGAGGGAAGGGGTGAAGGGAGCTGCTGTTCTGTCAAATGTGAACCGTGTCATCGATTGGAAAGGGAGACATAACTCAAACTGTGTAATGTTAAAAACCTTATCACTACCACGCAAGGAAATAGAGGCAAGGGGAACACATTTTTTGTGGTAAGAATGCTTTTCAGCTTGCTTTGCTGTAATATATAAGTCTGCAGAAGCGTTGGCGTTTCCACAGTCCAAACACTTTATCAAAGACTAAGAGGAGTTTCAGTTTTCCATGAAGGTCAGTACAGCTTTGCTTTGCCCTGACAATCCCCCGGCAGGTAATACTTCTAGTGCTTTATTAACACAGACTGGGGTCAATAAACACTTTACACTCCCTGCCTCCCATATCTACGAACGTAATTCCCCAGCCCTAATGCTTAAAGACCAGAGGGATTCCCAGCCCCAAGCCAGCATAAGCTCAGCAGTTCAGTTACTTTTCAGCTCTTTCTAAGGCCACCGTGTCTGCCACCTTGATAAATGCAGTTGTTACTAGGAAAGAACAAAATCCTTTAATCATTTTCAAACATTAAATTCCATCATGTCTGGCCCATAAATGTAAAGTTCACTTTCCAGGAAGGATTTACCAAAGCTGATACCTTGTGCTGGCAGAATGTTAACTGTACGTTTAGCAAAATCATTTTTTTTTGGGGGGGGGTGGGGTGGCTTTTGGCTTTTGATGCATTCAATTCCAAAAATACAATGATACCCTAATTTGCCTCAAGTGGCTAAAGCTGAATGTTGTCATCTGTAGCTAATAAGGCGCAGTGCTTTGTTTGTCACGGGCTTATCCTGGGATAGTTAATGCTGGAAAAAAAAAAAACCACCAAAAAAACCCCCCAAAAAAGTGACTAAGCTCCAAGTATGTTATCCTTCCCCATCCAGCCTTGAAAGCGTTACGTCTGTGCTGGTTTCTCAGAGGCAACGTACAACATCTGGTGCCGAACCAGTGGGGTCAAATAATGTTCTCACCATTTAGCGTAATTAACTCCAACCGCCCGTCTGCTGCAAGCCCCCGCCGCAGCCAACACAAGCAAAGCTGGGCCAAGACGAAATTTCTCCTCATTATTAAACCCAAATCTAAGCACTTGTCTGTCTGTAAAAACAGAGCAAAGGGAGGAAAACTGAAACCAGCGAACAGGGTCTGAGGTTTCAATAAATGTCAGAGAGCGTCAAGTCTGTTTGGATTGCAAATTATTGCTGGCTGATGGTCTATTATTTTACAACTAGCGATTGCTGTCAAGGAGTTGGGGAGGGGGTGGGAGGGAGAGGTTTCTCAAATCCCAGCCAGAGGGGAACAGAAGTTACAAAATACTGTAACAATCAGTTTCTTTTTTTAAAAAAAAAATAAAAAAATACTCAAGTAACATTAATGTTTGCTAAATTTAGAACTTTTATAGATCATCTCTTCAAAGAGCAAAGAAGTCACCCTGCGCTCTGCCCGGGATAGAAATCACTGCACGGGTTGCTCTGCTGGAGGTCAGTTGCCATCCCTGCCTCTTGCTCCCAAACTCCAGCCCTGGAGGGACTGAGACAACCAGAGCACCATGAACATGTAAATGTGAAAAACGACCATCCCACCCACATCTGGTTCTTCAGGTGAGCTGGTATCTTCCCAAACGTGCTTGAAAAATATATACAGATGGTGTAAATGGTTGTTGAGCAAACCAAGCCGTGGGACAGGACAGTACAGCTCAACCCAGACTGTGGGTCCTTCAAACCTGTAAAGTAGTGAAATGCAGGGAGATGTTTTATGTGGAAAACATAAACATATCAAGATGTGAGGTGGGCTAAAATAAATTGTCAGAATTTTCAAGGAGAATATGGAAAAGCTCCTCAGGCTGTCCTTCTCTGGGTCTAACATTGCCCAAAAAGTAGAGGTGCCCTTTATATTTCTAAATATCTGTTGTCTACAAAACTGTCCACATTTGTTGCCAGGAAAAATGGTCCATCACAGATCCTTCTGTCACAAAACTATTGTCACTGAGTATTACACCACTGGACTCCACCGAGTATGATATCAAACACGGACAAAGGATATTCTAAACTCTGTCATTCTCCTCTCCAAGTATTTCACTCGAGTCAGCTATTCATGGCTTGTCCATGGGACTCATAACCCTCTTTTTTGTGCTTGGGAAAATCACCTCTAGTTCTGTCTATCAATGTATAATTGATAATTTTTGTAGGATGTAATGTGGACATTACAAGAAGTGAGGATAAATCCATACAGCCCACCTGCTGCTTTTTTTTTTAATATTTTCAGCAATGCAAACTGCAGAATTCAACAAGTTTGCAGACAAGAAAAACGATTGTCGCAGTATGTCTATGTTTGACATTATTTGGAAAAGCAAATTCTATTAAATGTGTGTTTTGCAAAGAAAAAAAAAAAAGACAGACAGAAAAAAGAATGGCTTCATAGTTACAAAGGAGTGGTTATATTCTCCTGTACCCGCCACCTCCTCCTCTCCCTCCCTCACACACGCACACAGCAACTGGTAATAAAACTGTAACTTACGATTTCGCACCAATAATATCCCAAGAAGGGTGCCTCTATTTTACCCTTGAGCAAAGGAAAGAGGCCAAAACAATCAAGCTCTCTTGTGCCGAGCTGAGCACGGGCTCCACTTCGGCTCAGCTGCGTGTACCCCCGATGTCTGTGGAATACGCTTTACCTGCCAAACCACTCAGCCCAAAACGTGATTGTGACCTTGAAGCTTATTTTGGCCCATCGCAAAGTCAGGGGAGAAGCAGGAGGAACGTGAATCACCCAAAGGCCTCTCCCTACCTTTTCCTCCGCAAATGCAACATGATCCTTCAGGCAGAGCTGATCGATATTTTTCCAGTGCAACAGCTCTCTGCTGTGAAATCCAAACGTTTTGAAGATAAGTATCAATTTTCCTGACTTTTGTCACAAACTATCACAGTTTCTGGTTTCTAGAAGCAAGACCATTTTGCTTTCTCCTCGCTGGCTTTTATTGTACACTACAACAACGTATCTCAGAAGGAAAAATCAAGATAGATTTTATCAAGAGGAATTTCTCATGGAATGGAAATTCCTGATTTTGGTCAGTTCTACACAGAACTGAAAAATAATCCTGATTTCTTTAGAAAGCTCCTGTTGTATTACAACATGAAGAAGCAATTTTACATCCCCCTTAACAATACACATGTCAAACTGAACGGTAAATCACTGGGAGCCCTTGGTGCAGAGGTGGTTTTATCCATGGCAGAGGGCCGGGACGTGTGTGTGATAACTCAGGTGTCAGCTCTGTGTGTCAGAGCACAGAAGATGCACATTTTATACACGGTTCTGCTGCTGCCCACACTGCAGGACTGTGAAGAGACAATCACACTTGCTCCTTGGCCTGACTAAGAGCCACAGACTGTTGCTGTTGAGCTCAAAAGAGAAATTGCCTTCGTATGAATTCATGGTTATCAGCATTTCCCGACATCAGGCGCTGAGTCAGGAAGGAGAGATGCACTGTTTGTCACGGAGCCTCTTCAAATGTAATGCCCAGTAACTACATCAACTCTTAACAATCTACAGCATCTCTTTTGGAAGTATCTGTGAGTGAAAGGCTGCCTTTTTTATTAGTACGAGTTTTTCCTATTAGTTACCCCAAAGCTGCGTTTAACTTTAATCCTTGCCTTGGCTGAACTCAACTAAGATGCACAGAGAGGGCTGAGAATAAAAATTAACTATTATATTCTGCAATGCCCCTGGAAAGCTCAATATAAACACAATCACAGTAAGACCCCCTGTGACAGAAAAAAAATTGCACTTTCATAGTTAGAGTAAACAGAAAAACCTCTTCGAGCTGGTTTGGCTTTAGCTCTGCTCCTTCACTTTGGCACTTGTTCATTTAGAATGATGGATTAACAACTCCAAATTTCAACAGGTTTTTTTCCCTCCCCTCTGTATTGGGATTAAGTGTTTTAGTGTAATTAGTTTCTAATTGCTGTGTCTAACCCATATGAGTTTATGGCTGTATTTACATGTACAGCTCAGCTCTCCTTAGGCAGGAGGGAGTGAATTTACTTTGAAAAGAGACTGACCATTGTTTAATGAGCAGTTATGGTCTGATAAATGATTGTGTAAAACACTTCTTCACTTACACGTGCTCCCTGCACGCCTGGGTCCTGAGGGTGCCAAGCTCTTGACTCTCCTATCGAGTATCACACACTCTTCAATTATTTTGTCTGCTTGTCAGCTCCTCACCTGTGCAAAGAAGCTACTGTCTGGGCGAATGGGCTACTCGTTTCCCTGCCTCATATATAACAATCATACATTCCTCAGCTTTAGGGAGGAATACATTTATTTCCCCCTGCCAGTACCAACACCGACAACCAGTTCTCTCGGCTTCAGTTCAGACACAGCACCTTCTACAGACACAGAGAGATTCTCCACCAAACCTAAACCTAAATTACATCTAGTATCCCCGTTCAGAATAAGATTACCTGTAAAGCACATGTCTGATAAAATAGAAAAAGGCCATCAATTATTACAATTCCGAGGAGATTTGCTGGAGAATTACAGGAGCATAAAACCGCTCCCTGCACAATGGTTCAGATGGAAGAGGTTCAAAAGCCTTTCAAGAATCACTGCACCACTCTTCAAACCAGGAGAGTGAGTTTAAAAATCTCGCATCCATAAGGACACTATCAGAAAGGAAAAGCAGGAGGCGACTGGAAATCTTATGAGAACAGATTCCCACACTACATTTTACAGCTGGAAAATTCTGAATATAAAAATGTGGTAAATTTCCATTAAAATATAACCCAAAATCACACCATCTTCAGTAAATCTCATTCTGTTTGGCTACAGTACCCTTAGAACAGCTCTTCCAATGGTAACTAGGCCCTGCTATTGTACCCAAAACACAGATGAGAAAAACACTGAGAACAAACAACACCTTTTTTTTTAGATCTTCAAAAGATTTTCTAGTCAAAATTCCACCCAAACTGGGGGTTAATACTTAGAAGTTGGACTTTGCATTTTAAGATCTGGTTGGGTAATACCTAGCTTAAGACAAAAGGGAACAAACCAAACCAGATTGTGGAAGAAACCCTGAAATGAGGCCGTGATGGATGTACTCTTTCTCTGGTTGCATTCAGCATGTTAAACCACCCATTGGGCTGACCACCCTGAGCTCAAATATTATTTAATGCTAGTGTAAAAAGAAAATAATAATACTGTAGTGTGAGTGTTCCATAGTGCGGCTTCCAATTCACCTCTGGCCTTCCAGACTCTGGGTAATGATTCATTTTCTCCTGACAGGAGGGGTACAACATTCTCAGGACTTCTTGGGTGGAAGAAAGTTGGTAGGAAGCAAGTCCACAGTGAGCCATTAAAGTTGATGAGGATTAATACCCTCCCTTACTAGTTTAATGTACAAAATGCATCGATCGCTTTGAGAATTGTGCTTAAATCTACAGCTGGGAGCAAACCTGTGATCTGGGGTTTTTTTTGAATGTGTATGTACTACCTACCTAATGGGGAAACAAACCCCAGTTCAGTGGAGCTGGGTAGTCCCATTACAGCAATAACATATTGTAAAGGATCAAGTTTCAGGACAATTAGCTCCTGGCTGCAGTTTATTACCCCATCGGAGATTTAAAACATGATTTTTTTCCCCCCCCTCTTGCATTCCAACAATACTTAAGTGCCTGGAACTGACACTGTAAAACAATAATAGAGTGACAAATATCTCTCTATCTGAAGGCAGGCCCACTAGCTGGGTTTGTTTTGAGACAATAAATTGTAAAATATACTCTCAAGAAGTATTTTCTCCTTCTCACAAGTTACAGAACTGGGTTGAATCATTTTTCTGAGTGTTGTTTTCACTGTTTGTTGGGATCTCGGGATGGCTCTAAACCGACACGTTCTTCACGCTGAGCTCTCTACAGAGATGCAGAGCCTGGTGCGGTTTCTGAGTGGAGTCAGAAATTCAGAAAGGGTGCAAGGGCTGAAGGGAGACATCACAGTTATTTGTCCGTAACAAACACCCTATGGCTCAATGGGGAGGAAGAATTAGGTGGAGTAAATCCCTTTCTGCAGATAGATAGTTCGCCCCAGTGGCATGCCAGGAGTCCATGGGGACTCACCTTGGTGTCCACTCAGACGACAGAAGTTGGCTCTGATGAGACTCATCTATTTGAATCATTCATGTTTTAGCTAAAACCTGCACTCCGGTAAATACAGCTGTAGCCAGAGGATACAAGAAAAAGAGGTGCAGGCAAATCATACTTTGGATCCACATGTTTTTTTGATCATTGCAATTACCTGTCAGATTGAAGCATTGTCCATAAATGGCCTCCATCAACCAGAATTCTGATAGTCTGTTCTCTCTGTTTTCAAGCCAAATTTGTATTAAGTGTCTCCAGTCATAACTGCAAGATTTTTGTGAGTGTACTTGCACAGGGGCTCTTGTTACAGTTGTACCACTGATTTTTGGTAGACTCACAGGTTTCCTTATTGCTGAGAACCTTCATCTTCTACTGACTCCAAAAATGAGGAGAAAGTATTTCCTGAAACACTGAATTTCCCAGAGAGCCAACAGACCACACTGTGCCAAGCAGGTAACTCATGGCAGTTCTTTAAGCCTTCCCTCTGCCAGAACATACATTAGATTGAACAACAAAGACTAAACTGTAAGAGAACGTGTAACATATAATATTGCACTTAAAGGCCACTGTACTCTGGAGCATCTGCATCACTAAAGATGCATCATTTCTAGAATTTGGAGCATAAAGAGCACTAGAGCATGAAGACAGTTTTATTTCCTTGCACTGGATGGCTCCTACATTGGAATATAATTTGCAGAACATCAGGAGTTGAAATATATTCGGGGACATCTTGCTACGTTGGCTTTTAATATGTACACCCTGTGGCCTGCAAACAGTCCTGCAGCTTCCAGAGGAGGAAGCCAAGAACCATCAGGAGAAATGAAAGCACTCAGGGGAAAAAGGGAAAGTTGGGAGCTGTCAGGGTTGATCTGCAATTTTGTTCGTGGATTGAAAGTGAAAAGCATTGTGCATTTTGCAAAACATGAAGTTTGCCATTACAGGGGCAAATTGGAGCGATTATAGCATATATAATATGTCTCAGTGACACAATAAGCAGCAGTGCAAAGCTATTAAAATTTAATTCAAGTACTATTTATTTAGAAACTGATGTTTCAGCCCTAACCAGAGGCTCCCGACAGGACCACATTTCCCCCATTGTTGTGGGTGTTGTACAAACCTCTATCTGTCAAGGTGTAAATAGCCCTTCACGCACGGCACAGCACCCTGAAGGGACCGTGACAGGACACCCTGCTCGGTCAATGGCATCAGCCACAGCAGAAGCTCGAGTCTCCAGGGATCTGGTTGTAGGACTGGGGCCTAAGATAATATGCAGGAATTGCCGTAGCAGAAGAACGAGGCCTTTCAATACATCATTTTTCCTCCAATCACTTTGGGTGGGATTCAACTCACTAAACTCTACCCAACTCTAAGTCATCTGTCTCGTTCAAGCAATTTCTCCAGCCCTCTTCAAAGCCACCAGAAGATAGAAAAGCCACACCAGAAATGGAGTGGTGCCACCTCCTTCACGTAGGGGTTCTGAGCATGTTGTTTCCCCTCTTCAAGTAATCATAGGCTCCAGGGAAACCTTAGAGGAGTCTTTCAGACCCTAAAGGGGGCCTACAGGTGACATGGGGAGGGACTCTCGATCAGGGAGGGAGCCATAGGACGAGGGGGAAGGGTTTGACACTGAAAGAGGGGAGATGGAGCTGAGATGTGGGGAAGAGCTTCTTTGGTGTGAGGGTGGTGAGAGCCTGGCCCAGGTTGCCCAGAGAAGCTGTGGCTGCCCCATCCCTGGAGGGGTTCAAGGTCAGGTTGGAGGGGGCTTGGAGCAACCTGGGCTGGTGGGAGGTGTCCCTGCCCAGGGCAGGGGGTGGCACTGGATGGGATTTAAGGTCCCTTCCAAACCTGAACCGTTCTGTGATTCTCTTTGGTAATCTTGTTGGCTGCCTGTGCAGGGTGGTTTTGGAGAGCGAGGCAGAGAGACCAAGTCTGGCCTGGTTTCCCCAGGTCGAGGTCAAGGCCCGTTGATGGAGCGGTGCAGGAGGCAGCCTGCGCTGCCAACGTGCTGCGGATAAACACGGGCTGCTCCCTGTGGATAAACAGCAGCCCTGGAACGTCATTTTTCCAGTGATGTAGATCTGGCACCTTTCTGCTGCACTAAATTCACTTTAAAGGACTTAAGTGAAAAAACCAAAAAAAAAAGAAAAAAAAAAAGTGGGAAAACTAACAATGCTAAAAAAAGGACTGCTATATTTAGAATAAAGCTGAGGACGTATTGGTCAGTCTCCAAGGGAAATGGCCCAATGACCTGATTACTGTTCAGCAAAGTAGATGGGAAAAGCTGAAACTGGAAAACTGAACTGGTTTTATGACCTTTAAGAACTGCAGTTAGAAGAGTGAGTTTAATGCCACTATCTTCACATTTGTTTGCAATATTAGTCATTCTTAGAAGAGGGCCTGACTCACGCTGCCAGTTTCTCCTCCTGTACAAACTAAAACGCTGTGACATTAAATGAGTTATTTAATTATTTTAGGCCCCTCCCAAATTAATGCTCCCCTTGAAGTCCCTTCTCCTCCCAGTGACACCAAGTCTGCACAAAATAATACCTGGCACATGCTCGTTCCTCTCAACTTCAGGCGCCTGCCGGAGAGGGACTAAATTAAAAGCACATTTACCCTCAGCGCTGTGCTCGGCACTGAGAGGATGAACATCCAAACTCGGGGTTTTCAGATTTATTTTGGGGCTGGATCTTTCTCTGTCGGTGCAGGCTGGTATCTCTGCACTTAGAAACACGTTAACCTTCATGTGTTTATGCTTTCATGACCTGAGAAGGCTTCCCCATTTATTGCTAAAATCACTTCTTAACTTTCTGAAACTGACTTTAAAAGGATTTAAGAACAAAGATCACTCCACTGAAATTGTCACTCCCATCCCAGACAAATTATACATTTGAGGTTTGATTTTAAAACATGGGCTGAAAATCGGAGTTGCATTTAACTGTTTATTTCTCCTAGATGCAACCCCTATTTTACATGTATATGAAGAGAGAAGGTCAGTTTATAAATTACACTCTGATAATACCTGCAAATATCCATTGGATCTAAACTCAGTGCCCACTTATAACTGTAATTCCCCAATGTGCCTTTCTATCCCTCCAGAAGAAGCGTTCTGGGTGGAAACATTTATAAATTGGCTCCTAACCACCACACAGATGCTTAGTTCAAGGATTGTCGCGAAGGTGAGAGAAAAAGGAAGCCATTCCAGCGCAGACTGGCTAACTCTTATTTTCTTCCCTGCTAATTGTACCTGCAGAAAGTGCGTTTCCCTCCTTTAGCCTCAGAACCACCACTGAATCATCCAGGCTGCTTTCTCCTTCCCGCACGTCCTGGGGTTGGCAGGGTAGAACCTGGCCTGGCTCCAGTGCCCGCCGCCGGGAACACAACCCTTGCACAACCCTCCCAAGGCACCGCTTCCCGCCGCCCCACCTCGGCTGGCAGAGAGGCATCGCCGTCCCAGGCCCTCGCCTCTTGCCCAACCATCCTGCGTTCCCCTGGGAAAGTTGACGGCAAAGTTTTTAAATAGAAAAGGGTGTTAAAAAACAAAGGCACGTGTCAGCGGTAAAAGGGACGGCTAAACATGCTTAGGGAGTAAAAAAAAAATAAATAAAATAAAAAATTATTAACTCTAAAGAATTCTACAATTTGACCGTGGTG
This sequence comes from Nycticryphes semicollaris, assembly GCA_013400055.1. Taxonomy (NCBI): domain Eukaryota; kingdom Metazoa; phylum Chordata; class Aves; order Charadriiformes; family Rostratulidae; genus Nycticryphes; species Nycticryphes semicollaris. The sequence goes on from VXBJ01005089.1 coordinate 197,805, forward strand.
GAGCGGTACAAACAGACCAGGCACTGCACTTCATTCCCACTGAATTTTCATGGAGTTTATTTCGGTTTCCAAAGTCTCAGGGTCAGCGTGTGCCTTTGTCTCCTGTGGAAGGACCTGCAGCATCACCAAGTGAGTGACACTAAGCCAGGGCTTGTGCCAACGCAGCCATCAGAAACAGCCTCGAGGGCAAACCTGTCAGTAAATACCCTGTTTGCAGCTCAACTTAAATTCAGCATCAAGGGGGAAATGCAGCTCACCCTGTAACCAGAAACCAGTCAGGGAAGGAGTGATCTACCCAGTGCTCAGCATCAGTTCTCTGGCTCCTGCAGTAACCAGCATCAAGCAAACAAGAAGTTCCATTTTCTAATGGGGAGCTTTAATTCCATCTAAGAAACAAGTGGGTATCATCCACATTAATGATGGCCTTTAAATTCTAATAAACAAAATAGGATTATTAAAAATATTTGTTAACATAAAATGTTATAAATATGGAACTTAAATACACATTTAAGACCTTTCACTAAATGATTGACCAGCGGTTTATGATACAAGTCAGTATTAAACATGATTTGTTTAAAGCACAGTTACATTTTAAAAAGCAAATGCTGTCAAACTGTTCACGGGGGAAAAAAGTGCCTTTGGCATCGTATTAGCAATATATTTTTAATTTCCCAGTTACTGCAGTCTTGCTGTTTGCATTTCAGTCTGTCAAAAAGAATTGTTTAATAAGTGCCATTGAACAAAGAGACTGGAAATCACCACCCTAGGAAAGTCAGCAAAGCTTTCAGCAAGAATCTGAAGAAAGAAAAGGCCAGCCAGTGCTGCTGGGAAATAACTTGGTATTCGAATGAAAGGAATTTTAAGATATTCAATTTTCCATGTTGCTGAATAACATCTTCTAAGCAAAATGGCAGAGTGGCTCCACAAAACATTGATATATTGGTGTGTGACACTGTCAGTCATACAGGCATCTCTGGAAAGCTGTGTTCAGTTTTCAGGACCAGCATCTCTCTGGGGCCGTCACATCAAACTGTGGCTGAAGTCACTCTGGTGACAGGCGGCAGAAGAAGAGGGATGGCTACAGGAAAAGGCCGCATTGATCCCACCGTTGCAGGGAGACACACGTCTCCTCTTGCTTCTTCTAATTTCTTCATGAAAAGGAAGGATGTGGGCTGGGATATAAAAATCATGGGTAAGTCCAAAGAATTTAAATTATAATCAGGTGGGGTTTTTTTCTAGAATGGAGGCCTATCCTTATTTTTAGCAAATTAGATTACAGAATATATCCTTTGACATGAGTTTCTGGCCTAGTGAAGTGCACAACACCAATTTGTGAGCTATCTTTCCAAATCCAGTGCTTATTCCTGATGAGGTGTCACTCAGCAGCAGGCTCTTGGACAACTTCTAACTGTAAGCAGCACATCTCCAGCCCTGTTTTACTTTGTCCTCCTTGCACAACCCTGACGTTACAGCCTTTCATTGAGTAAGACTGGGGACTTGGAGGAGTTAAGTGGCCTTGGACAAGTAATACCCAGAACCAAACCCAGGTCTCCAGGGAGCTTCACGCACAGGAACAACACTGGTGATCTTTGCCTGGAGACCTGCTCTACTGGAAATAGCGCGGTGGCAGTTGGAAGTTTTTCTATGGCAGCTTTCAGTATCCACAGGCTTCACGTGTTACCTTCAGGCGAGAGCTAACCTTCAGTTTGGACAGTTTTTACCCTGTAATTATCTCCTCTAAGCTTCACACGATGTTATTTCCTGGTCTCAGCCGGGGAGGGGAGCGCAGGCGCTGGGTGTGCACGGGAAGGTCTCCACACCCTTGGTGACTCTCCTGAACTTCGCAGGGTGTCAGGGCAGCCCTGGTAATTGGCACCCTCCACACAAACCTGGAGAACTGCTCAACCAGTCTGGNTGTTTTATCTAGAGTAAACCACTTAAATCAGTCCTATGTCTTGGCTCCTTGTGCTTAGAAGGGGGCTAATTGTGACATTTCCTTTCCAGTTCAGCTCTTTCTACAGCTTCTTGGACTATCTTTGCATTGGCAGCACAGCACATAGCACGTGCATGTGTGAACACCAACAATAGTTGCTGGTGCACAATATTCATGTGTTTTGTCTTCATTCAGAAAGAGGAGAAAGAAAATATTTGGAGTAAATCAGCAGTGCTGTGATCACCTGATTGTATTGGCTTCTCTGAGGTTAATGGGACCAGTAAGGACAGGAGCCATCCAAGCAGCACACACCTGAAGCTCCTATATACTTGGAGACATCTCACAAAATGATAAAAGGTTCCGGTGCACAAAGAAAATAAGGAAATGTCATTGGAATTCCTGCAGTCCTTGTGATGCTGGTTCTAACCAATGGTTTCGGGGGTTCTTCTCCAAGCCAGAGAAGCTGAGAAAAAGAAGGGCTGGGGATGTAGGAAGGGAGAGATGCACTTCTGGAGATGTGAAAGATCTCTTTAAACTTTTTCACGGTGCCAGCAGGGTTCCAGGCACTTTGGGTTTCCGGCTGTGGCTGTGGATTGGCCACTGGTCTGGGTGGCTGGAAAACAACAGGAGCTTGGATGGTCTCTGAAGTCTGAAAAGTGAGGACGATGCGTACTGGGAGGGACTGGCAGACGCCTCCAGTTGGGTTGCAGGCAAACATGCGTAAGGGCTGCATTTCAGGACCTGACTCTCATTAGCAGTAGTTCCCTGGTTCCAGGTCCTTTACAGGATGGAGGGTTTTAAGAACACGTTTTACCATCCATTTAATGTAACAATATTAAGCTAGATTTGGCAAGGCCACTTCAGACATAAAACTTTAAAATGAGCTTTTTCAGAGCATAAAATCACAATTGGTCCTGCTAGTAAAAGGATAAAATAAATGTCTATTCACCCTAATTGCTGTCAAACTTGTGATTTTTTGTTTTGTTTTCTTTTATATGTAGTAAAGCCAACTTGGTTTTATTGTATAGGGTGCAAACGCTTACCGTATAATATTATAAATCCTGCAGAGAATTAAGCATCTGCACATTTTTCCTGGCTGTTTCTTACTTTAACTCGAAACGTCTGTTAGCACTGGCACAAAAGAAAATTATGTGGGCGAGCCTGATCCCACCTCTTTTCCAATTCCACTCTTTCCGAAGCCTCTGCTCGTGTATTGGCAGCGGGGACTTAATTCTCTGAGTGCAGCTGATGACATACTTAGGACCATGTGAGAGTGTCAAGAAAGGATTCTGATACAGAACATTCACGGTCTTTATCCACCTCGTTATTGCAAAAGGAGAAAAAAAGAAAAGTTGGAGGGATTCAGCCTCCTACAAGCATCAAGATGGAAAATAGGAATTATTAGAACAACTACTCCTGCCACAGAGCCAATATGGGAATGGATGGATCTACGGTCCCCAAACCAGGATCTCTGACCTTTGGTTAACCAGTCCCCAGATGTCCCTGAGGTTACAGACCCGCTCTGCCCGGTGGCAGATTCCCCAGCAGCTCCTGCTCTGGCTTCATTTTCTGCCTGAAAGCACCTACCAGGAGCTGGGAAAGCTTTTGTAACTCATTTGCCCAAGTTAAGTGTGGTCACTCATGTCCCAGTATGGAATGTGGACAGGAATTTCTTCCATTTCACCTGTTTTGTAGTTGTAAATAGAGATATCTATGAAAGAAGGCAACTCCTCTGGCAGGCTTTAGATAACCTCAGATATAAACCCACTGATGAGGAGGTGTTCGATCACCGGGCGCTTGTGCCCTGGAAATGCTCCATCAAAGCACAAAAAGAACAAAAGCTTCTCAGCTGTTACTGTATTTCCTTTCCTTGGAGACTTCTCTACCCTTAACAGAGAGGGTCAAGGCCAAGAGAGTTACCTGAGAACGACCATCCCAGAGATGGTCACAGTAAAATGGAACATTTGAATTTTGCAGATTTTTTTTTTTTTTAAAAAAAAAACAAACCCATGGAAACAATTTTACAAATGGCCTTGTTTGTGTCAGGGCTGAGGGGGCTGGAGGAGCACAGTCAGGCAGCGACAGATCCCCTGCTTCTACCCCTCCTTTGCCTTCCACCACCCTCTCTCTTGCCATTGAAGTGCCGTTACTCAGATACAAATACTTCTCCTTATTTTGCTTTTATGGCAAACAGCAAGAAATGCATTTGCTCGTTTGGAAATTGAACAAATTTGCTGCTAAAGAACAGCACGAACCTCAGGTTTCTCAGGTTTCGCTGGGACTTGAAGCCATTGGGAGCACTTGGGCACAGCACCACAAAGCGCAACTTAAAAAATGATAATTTCCCATGGTTACTGGTGATTCCGAGGAGAGCTGGTCATGCCAGGCATCCCCTATTAGTAATACTGCACAAGTATGAGCCAAAAAGTAGGCTCTTGTTTCCAAAACAATTTCATCATTTCCTTTATTTACTTTATTATCACTTCAATCTGCAAATGAGGTTTCACTCAAGTCGAGGCTGAAAAAAAATACTTTCGACCTTATGCTTTTAAATTAGTTTCTTCCAATTTTCTAAAAAGAATTATTTTCTCCCAAATGACGGGTTTCTCAAACCTTTGACTTTGTTTCTCCCATCTTTACTAGCTTGAAAGCAGCAAATCAAAAGATATTTTGGAGAATTACTTTTCAAATTAAATTAAGGAGATTTGCACCGCTCTTCTTTCTGTTCTCCTCATGGGAGGATTTTGAAAGTGGGGATTTTTCCATTACAAGCTGTACGGTCTTGCAGAATTTCCAGTCTCCCAGCCAGCTCCAGCAGAGATAAGGGCAATGCAGTGTTTGCAGTGTATTATTCTTCCACTAGATGTCCCCAAGTAAAATCTTATTTACATTGATTAGGGTTGAAGGACCTCCCTGAAATGCAGATTTACCCCCTGATTAGAGGAACACCTTGGATGAGATACTGCCCTGTGACACTGCCAATGCCCACCTTGTTTGTAGCACCCCAAGGAGAAGGCAGTGGCCCCCTTGGGCTGTGCTGACACCCCCTC